>CM030886.1:9692470-9699970 GCA_018132145.1 Boehmeria nivea var. tenacissima
GCAAGTAATTCACAAATTGACTAGAAACTCAATTACTTCAAAAGTTTGGGTATTTATTTTTATTGTTATATAAATTCTGGGTATTTGCCTACTTCACCCCTAAATAAATCAATTTCGATCTTGGACTACTGCTCCGAAATAAACTACATACGTAGTTGAGTCATGAATTTCTTTCTCTCACTGCATATATATTATTGGTGAATTTTTATTGATCTTAGCTGCTATATAATTATGGTGATAAAAATATATTTCTATTCAAAACGTGCATAACCACATTAATTGATGAGCTCGAAACTAATCAGTAATCTAATTCAGTACCTTTTTCTTCCGGACTTTAAATTATAGATTAGTTATAAATTAGCTCATTAAAACTACGATTATATATATATAAAATATCAAAAATGGATTATAATTCAGTTGAATACTATGTGAACTACCTCATCAAAACTAGTGATCAATAAAACTCAAAAGCAAAATGTCCTGATATATGAGTGATATATATCCTAGTATACAACAGTACATATAGGGAGTGATGTGTCACTGTCATCTAGAATTGAATATGTCTACTTTTGGGAATCATAAAATTAAGAAGCACTACGAAGAAATCTTTGACTAATTTTTTTTTCTTGGGAAAAAAAAAGTGAAAAATTAATATTACAGAAACATGATGGACAGGTATATATAAATATATAGTATCCGCATTAATATTACAATGAGATGAAGGCTTATACATGGCCAAATATGCTTGCATGTATTTTTCTTTTACAATGAACTGGGCCACGTATATGTATAGACATATTTAATTATCAGAGGTTTAAGCGTAACGTGACCTCAAAAGCAACTAATTAAGACAAAATTAAAACCGACTTCTTATCTTTAGCAAGATGATTTCATCAATAGACACTGACATAAAATTTATATATTAGATAAATTAGAGCTATGGGGCTTGATGAGACCGAAGCAGTACGAGAGAAATATATATATGATGAGTGTAATTAAATACACTCATTTGCCCTTGAATTTTGCCAAAACCCGAAGCGAATCCTCAAGTTTTAAATGGTTAATTTGATGTTGTTTTAGAGCTTTTATAGGTTCAATTGATCAAAACGACAAAATATGTCATTCATTGGAGTAATCGGTCAAAAAATGGCATAATACGCGCGTTCACACACCCTTGGAACCATCCCGAGTCCCAACGTGGGCCCACGAGCCATCCCGAGCCCTCTCACATCACAAAATCAAGTCAAAATATACCAAATCAGAACCAAAATGGGCGTTTTGATCGCGGTGCGATGTACAAAAATTTTTCTTCATTTTTCTTCATCGCGCCGCAATCTCCTCAAATTTTTGTTCATCACGCCGCGACCAATAAGACAACAGACTCATCTAAGGCCATTTTCAGCCCTTAGATTCAAAATGAATAGTGGAGATGAACCCAAAAACACTAGGGCTTTTTTATTTGAAGGGGGGAGCTCGAGATTTAGAGAAAGAAGTCTATATTTGGGGATTTTTCTTGGCGACACAAGAGGAAGCTTGGGAAGAAGACTTAAATGGAGCTTGCAAGCTTGGGAACCACTATTTTTATGAGCTCTTGAGCTCATTAGTGTTTGATTTTCTTGTTCCCTCTCTATTATTTTATTTTATTGAATATTATATGTTGGATTTGTGTTTTGTGAATATTAGTGTGCTAAATTAGTTGTTAAGTTTATGGTTCAAGGGATGAGGTAATCTCTCCCTTGACCTACTTGAAGTTAATTTTCTATACTCTTGTTTGCACATTGATTGAGATTAATGCTTTCACCTTCATTGTGACTTTTTATCAAACACCATAGTACATTCAATTGTCATTGGATTAAAATGTATTTGATTGATGTAGTTTGTGTGAGTAAGCCCGAGAGGGTTACAAATCAAATTGGAATGATTAATGTGATTTGGCATTCGTGAGTTTGAGAGGAGATCGAGAACTTCACGGCCAATGATAAGGGTATTAATGCATGTTATTTCAATAGGTTAGATAGACATATTGACCTAATTGAGTAGCATAGGATCCGTTCAACGCCCGAGAGGGGTAACGGGTGATTTTAGAGCTTTAGGGCGACGAGAGTGTGAAAGTTAATCAAGATGGTTAATGAGTGAAGTCACGAGGGACGGGAAAGTAACCGAACCCTTGAACCCACTTTTATTTATTGTTTTCTCGTCAATTCAATTTATCACCTAGTTAATGTTAATTTTAGTTTAGCTTATTTATTCCGCATTTATTTCGTTAGTCTGGATAGCAAGTAGGACGAGCGAGGCAATACTCAATTCTTATTTTCGACCGAATCAATCCCTGTGGAGACGATATCCGACTCATGTCCACTTTACTACTTGTGTGACCCGTATCCTTGCGGTAAAATCGCATATATATATATATATGAGACAAAATCTATGTATTTGTATTATAGAACAATTATTTTCCATTATTTTCACCGACCAATAAGTGAAACGCATGTTTTTATTTGATATGGTTGTTGTTATTGTCGATGTCATTTAGGGAGGAAATTAATCTATCAAACATCCATATATAACCTACCAAAAATCGTTACTTTAAGTGAGTTTATTAATAGTAAATTAAATATATTTACATATTATCAAAGTCTTGTTCTCCTGCTTGAAGAGTTGGCCGGGTAAGAACACTTGTTGTATAGATGTGTTAATTATAAACTAGTAAAGCATAGATAAGATTCCGTTGGGATAATATTTCTATCTCTTATTTTCCAACAATTTAAGAGCAAACAAACTAAATATTATTGATTTGCTTGATTCAAATGATAATTATTTCAGTCCAAAAAATTCCGGTGTTTTGAATTAATGGGAAAAACAATTTATAATCGAAAGTAATTAATTTTAAATTATATGCCGTCACAATCTAATTAATCTTCACAAGGATTTAAAGATAAACGTTATTTTCATCTTTTTTAATTATTCTCTCTCTGTCCGTTGCTTCTCTAGTTGGTTAATCAATTATTTGTATTATATATTCCAACTTTAAAAAATGAGCGCATAGTGAGCGAGATAAATGATTTGGTTACATAGTAGTATATGTAGATGTAGGTATCAAGACATATTATTCCCATATTTTTTTATTCTGATAAATTAATCAGATAGATATATGTATATATATTATATATATATAATAATTCTATTTATTTATTGGTGGCAACTATATTATACATTACATCAATTGACTCAAAACCCACTCTCATTTATTTGAAACTTTTCAGCCTTCATCAAGTGATTGCCCATTAAACGCAATTGATTTAGACATAAAGCGCTATCCTAATCATCCATATATATAAATATAAGACATGTGAGCACAATAATCTCTACACCAGCAATATTGTTGATCATTAATTCATAATAACTACTAGATTTTTAACTCGTACAAATGATATCGTTAAAAATTAATGCAAATTCATCAAAATTTGCTACCTGAAATTGTAAGATCATAAAGCAAAATAACACAATAAAAAAGTGATCTTAATTATCTTTTTTTTTTGGCAGTGTGATTGTTACATGGATTATTTTATCTTACTTAATTAAATGCATACATTAGCATAAAATTAGGTCATGATAAATAGTTCATATTATATATATATATATATAGAAGTAGTTGGTATATATACTAGGACACGTACATCATATTAAATCTGGCTGATGGTTAAATTGGTCATTTTACCTATCCCTTCATATCAACCACTCGTTCACTTCTCCCCCAAATTTAGTCCATACGATCACTGGCTCTCTCCTTTAGCATTTCCAAGTTACCCTCAAAAAACCACAAACCAAAATAAGAAAACAAAGATTGTTCTTCTCTCCCAAAAATACCAAACAAACAACAACCAACCAAACCAAAAAGTGTCAAAAAAATATCAGAAAACAAAAAAGAGGAGATAGAAGGAAAAAAAAATCTCTCCGCCGTCCGAATATGGCGGCGGTAGAGATTCTCCGGAGGGTGACATTCCTCCTATCGGAGCACCCGGCCATCGTCAACTTCCGGTGGAGCCACACCCAATCGTGGGGCTCCACGTGGACATTCCTCTTCTCCGCCATCCTCATATACCTCTCACTCTCTCTCCTACTCCACCTCTCCATGCGCTTTCTCCATCTCCGCTCCATCCCCATCTCACTGGGCCCCATCCCCGCCCTCCTTAACCTAACCCTAGCCCTCCTCTCCGCCGCGATCTTCGCGGGGACCCTCCTCTCCGCCGCGGCGGAGATCCGCGACACGCGGTGGCTGTGGTCCTCCCCCCGCCGGCGCCTCGGCGGCGGCGCGTGGAGGAGCAACCACCTGACGCCCCTCCAGTGGCTCCTTTGCTTCCCTCTGGGAACCCGTCCCTCGGGACGGGTCTTCTTCTGGTCCTACCTCTACTACCTCTCCCGCTTCCTCCACATGCTCCGGACGTTCCTCGCCACGATACGGCGCCGTAGGGCGTCCCTCTTCCACCTCCTCAACCACTCCATCCTCACCTTCATGTCGTTTCTATGGCTGGAGTTCTCGATGTCGTTTCAGGTCCTCGCCATCCTCTCGGCCACGCTCGCCTACGCGGCCGTGCACGGCTACCGCTTCTGGACCGCCGTCGCCGCCGGGCCGGGCGCGATTCCCGTTCGTCATCAACTGCCAGATCGCGCTCCTCGCGTGCCACGTGGCGTGCCACGTCGGAGTGCTGACGTTGCACCTCCTCAAAGGGGGCTGCAACGGGATCGGCGCGTGGGGCCTGAACTCGGTCCTCAATGGGGTCATTTTGTTGCTCTTCTTGAACTTTTATGTCAAGAATAAGAGGACTTTTAGTGGCAAATTAAGGGACATTAATAATAATAAAGATATGTGAGTGAGTGAGTGAGTGAGTGAGTCGTTTCCTTGGTTGGGTTGTGATCGATTGTATGGTAATTTGTTGTTAATTTGCCTTTTTTTTTTTATCATACACAAATACATTACAAAATGTATATTATACGTATGGTTTAGTATGCGAGTGTTGATCAATATTACTAGTAAGGGTCCACTAAATACGTTGAGGTTTTTGATAAATTGGTTATGAATGATTACCAATATTTTTATTTATTTTGAGGAGTAAAATGTGATTTTTATTTTTAAATAGTTCTAGTTTTAGCTTTTTTCTTGGACACTAAGACTAGTTATTTTAATATGAATAAATAAAAATGGGTAGACTTTGACTTCAGGCTTAATAATCGGAAAGTGAAGGGCTTTTGAAAGCACAGTTAAAATATTCCGATCGTCGGTGAGTGGTATTTTAATTTTAATATTTCTCTTGTTTTATTTGGTAATAATTGAGTTAGGTACAGAGATTGAACAATATGGACAAATATAAAAATTAATGATATGGAAGTGTAATCATTACGTTGACAACGAAAAACAGGATCTTCTTAGTATTCTTACAAGAATATCCAAAATTAGCAACATGGGATCGTTTTTGGTACTATAAGCAAAGGAATCATCACCGCTTCTTTCTTTTTTTTTTTTTTTTTTAAATAATCGAATAAAAAATTATTTTTGAAATGGTAGTTTAAGAAAATGATCAATATTTTTATTAATTAAGAAATTAGTCATTTTACATGATGATGTATATATATTTATCTTTACGTCTTTAGTTCTCTTTTGTATTAGTGACTAATAACTTAATTTTAAAAATTATGATCATTTTTTTAAAATATAGATAAAAATAATAATAAAATGCCAACTAGATTTTTTTTCACTGAGATCGAATTTTATTTAATTGCTAAATTTAAAACCGTCTGGAAACCAACCTATACAAAATTATTTAATTTTCTTTCTATCAATAATTAATTTGTGAAAATTATGATACAAAACTCACGACATCAATCATGATTGATAGGTACGTAGTTTGACTTTTATTGTTTTTCTATTAAATTTTTTACTAGTTAAATATATAAGCTTGATGTCACATATTCATCTCGTGAATTTGCTAAAAAATTTGTTGAATAGTTCGTAAAATTTAGGACTAATTTACAAGTGTTTTAAAACTTATAAATTGAAAAGAATTTGGTTTGTAATTTAGAGGTAAAACTATACTTTAACTCATAAAAAATAAATAAATAAATAAAACTGATTTTTTTTTTATTCAGCGTTAGAAACGGTCAACTCAGGCAGGCTATATACCAATTCAGAGTCATATACATTGTCCGACACTGTAAGTGGTCTCAACTCATGAAGTGGTCTCAACTCAGAGTCATATACATTGTCACTAATTTCACTCAGGTGATATAATAATAATATATTAAAAAAGAATCCAAGAAGTGATTTTTATAGTGCGTGATCATGTTTACGAGAAATATCTATCAAAATCAACTAACTTTTCCAGGCTTGATTTTTAGAGAGAATAGGAAAAACAAAAATTTATTTGAGTATCGGTTTATTTTTTTATTTTTTATTTAAATATATATATATATATAAATAAAGTGGGTTATAATTTTTGAAACCAACCAGGAAAAACAAAATCTAGTTGGGTAAATGTTAAACTTAAACGAATTTGAAACAAAAAGATTGCAATGTGCTATTTGTTCCAAATCTAACAAATTTGAATAAATATTTTAGGAAGATTATTACGTATTACACATTTTGTACACCATGCAGGATGTACACCAAATCTAACAATGTATAATATATAATAAAAATATAATTACAAAAAAAAAAAACTTAACACATAAATTCCTCTATTTTTATAATACCAATTCATTTGTCAAATTTTAGGCTAAAATTATATGTTTAATCAAATCAAAGGTGGGGAAAAATAAGAGAGAAGAAATTCATTTATTCTCTCTCTCATTTTTTTCCTTTCGTCTTTGATTAATATAATTTTAATGTTAAATTTAAAAGATGAATTTATAATGTGAAAATAAAAAATTTTGTGTGCAAAGTTGTAAAATATATATATATATATATATGCAATCATGTCTTTCTTTTAAACTTATTAATTATTATGTTATGCATTTTGTAGTATATATGGTACGCAAAATGTATACACGATGGAAGAATCATCCATATCTTCAAAGTTGGAAATTATTTATCCCAATTAACTCATGTTTTTTTTTTTTCATTTAAAGAAAGGTAAAAGGAGATGACTCACAAGTCACGAGTCACGATCACAAAATAAGAGAATATAGTACATAGAATTGGTCTTCAAAATTCGAATGTATGTATATATATACATGCGTTGATTATATATAAATATATATATATATATACATATATATAAATCCAAGAAATCAAGCTGGCTAGCACTATGATTTAGTAACAAGTTGCATATATATACATTGCTCATAGACTGAACTCTTTCATTCCCAAAGTGCTCCTTCATCAAGTACTCATTTCCAAAGCGCTTTGAAACGCTTAATTCCCAAACTCCGAAATCTTAATTTATTATTACCAAGCCGCCAATAAAATGCGACAACATTTCACAAAAAGCCTCTCGACCTTTGGCC
>CM030886.1:10307470-10644970 GCA_018132145.1 Boehmeria nivea var. tenacissima
AAACAACAAGAAAGAAACCCCAAGCAGGGAGGAGGTAAATCAAATAAATAAATATATATTCATATCAATGGGAAAAGATCAATTAGCACATACCACTGTCTTATCTGCATAGTGTCC
This sequence comes from Boehmeria nivea var. tenacissima, assembly GCA_018132145.1. Taxonomy (NCBI): domain Eukaryota; kingdom Viridiplantae; phylum Streptophyta; class Magnoliopsida; order Rosales; family Urticaceae; genus Boehmeria; species Boehmeria nivea. The sequence continues at coordinate 10,307,588 of CM030886.1, forward strand.
GTTCCATGTTGCTTAGATGGTAAGAGTTCAATTGCTTCACAACCAATGACAAATTGGACCCATTCTGGATGTTTTATGAGAAAAAGTAAATTCTGATGAGTTATAAACACTTTATAAAGTTATACATTTAGATGTTTAAAAATTAACGTCAATATACCTGCATTGCTATCACCTCTGCATAATCAATAACTAGAACCTACACGCATAATATAAATATCATCATTAACTGCTAAAAATATAAGACCATAAAATGATACAACACTGGCTTAAAAAGAGTAATACCTCTATAGAAGAGAGATAGTCAACATCTTTTCCCTTGTCTCTTTCGGCTTGCCTGATTTTCTGCCAAAACAAGAACTTTAAAAACTAAGTTTCATCACAAATTTAATTTTGAGGAAAAAGAAAAAATCTTGCTGCTAGCTGGTTATCACAGAAAGAACATTCAAGTGAATTTGCTGCAATTTCCCTATAGCCTTTTGGGTGCACAACCTGATCAGATGTTGAGGGCCCAGTATACAAACGAAAAAGCCCTAAAATGTAGACATTTATGAAAGCTTTACGTTACTAAAATGTTCTGCATTTAACAATTTTAACAATGAAGTTTATTATGCATTGTCACAGAACATGTTTCTACAAAACAAAAAATATTAAATGGAAACTAAAATAAGTACCTACTGGCAGAAAAACATACATACATCTAAAAAATTCTTTGGGTATAAGCATTTAATGGTTTTTAAAAGATGTCAATATCTTTATTAAAATAAAAAATAAAATAAAATAAAGCTACTCTAAGAACTGATAACGAAAGAAAAATCTAAATATACTTACAGTAAGCAAACCGAAAGGAGAAGCAACAATAACATCCGATGAATAAAAATCCTTGAAAAGCTTTATGCTCCACCCATCAGAATTACCAATAGACTCAGGCAAGTAGAGTTGATAGAACTTTAATGACAGATGCTAGAACACTGTAATGGAGAATAAAGAGACGTGTGCAATGTAAGCGTGTTAATACCGATGAATTGATTTTTGTTAGTGCTCAGTAGATGCTCGATAGTCAATAAAAAAATAATTGTAGATCACAACCTAATTAGAAAAGCGTTCCCATGAAAAGTAGCAAAATTTCGACTAATTTTTGAGTTCCAACTAAAAAATTCATTAGATCACATCACCACAAAGATATATTACACAGGAAACAATAACCTACACTGCAATCCTCAAAATTACGAATTACCATACGAAGAAATTTACATTCTAAAACCAATTACAAATTAGATTCTTAAACAAGCGAACTAATTTGTACAAGCAAAACTCCATATTGCCTTTTCCTTTAAACAGAAACCATACTACAATTCGTACAGGTTCAACAAACACTAAGGTTAACACAATGCATTGCTAGTGAAAATTTTGAGAGCCACTAGTTGTATTGGGAAGAGACTTACTTTGTGAACTTTATGCCAAATACTAAGTGATCATTGTTATTGCCAATTAAAAGTGATTGGAAGTCGGAAGGTTTTGAGGACTTCTTAGATTTGTTAGTTCCAGATGCTTTCTTTTCTCCCTCACTGTCTTCAACCTTTTCAGTTCCAAACTCCTTATAAAACTGGTTCATGTGTTCCACATTAGTCTGAAAAAACAGAAAAATAAAATTTAAACGGATAGAACTTCATATGATTTATTTATTAGCTTCCGCCAGATAAAAATTCTAATGACAGGTTTACTCCTATGGCTCAAAACTAGGAATCTGAAAAGTAGCCCTAATGATGATGAAACCGTTTGGCACAAACTAGATTCACAGCAATGATAAACACGAAATAGTATAATCAAGAACAATGGAATTGATCAAAATAAGAGTATTGTATTATTGACCAAAAACTGAGAATAAACGAAGAACAAACACACCAAGGTTTCGAGAGGCCTGGTTCTGTCCCAAATGAGCTGAGCTCATCCAAAAAAAATTCTTCCTCCCCAACCCTACCCCTGACATGTTCCCTATATTCCCCACCCACAGCAGGGAATCACAGCTGCCACCTCACGAAAATCCTAACAAACTCATGATCTTATCATGTAAGAATTACACATCAGCATTATTGATGGCATTCCCAATCTTAACGCTATGCCTATTATAAGTAAAACGCACTTGTGGCCTAATAGAAACTTAAAGTGCTGGAAGAATGATCAGATGCATTGTCAGTGAAAGAGTTACTCAAAAGCATAAGAATGTTCTGCAAGAGTTCATACAATGACCAATATAATAGCTATTTTCAACAATCACCATATGGTTCTGGGTAAAACTGCACAAGATTATGATCCCCGATTAAACATTAAGTATCACAAGTTAGAGTCAAGCTTAGCAGGTACATACAATTTTTAACGCAGAGAATACGAGCTGATTGTTTCTCTGGCAAGAACAGTAATCCGAGCACTTTAGAAAGACTTCTTGTGAGGTTGATTTTTCAAACTTGATAGTATTTTGTTCACTCCAGTGACTTGCTCGAGCAACGAAATAGCTAAGAGCACAATCCTCCAAGGTTTCCACACCTAAATTGAAAACAAAAGGTTAACAAACCACAATAAAAAAATTTAAAAAAATACAGGGCATACCAATACAATCTCGAGTTGTGCATTCATCTATTTTCAGTATATATCAAGAGAAAATGGATGTCTTAAAATATTTGCAAGGCGAGGCAGCGGTTGGGTTCAGGGGGCAAGGCAGGCAAGGCAAGGGGCAAGGGGTTTGGGACAAGGGATGATGCAGGGCAAGACGCTAATATACATAAGATAAAGTTACCATTACACTGCCTACAAATTATTTATAATTACATAATCGAAGCTAAAATAGTACTAATACACAGCGATTCTAAATTTAACACAACAATAGACTAGCTTATATTAATCTTAATATTATGCTATCAATAGAATCAGACTCACTTAAATTTATATATACCTCTTGCGTTGTTGATCATGTGTATGCTAAATACGCCCATCCATAAACCCTCATTCAAAAAAAAAAAAAATCAGTATTAGATATAGTAAGTTAAATAATATTACAAGAAAAATAAAATTAAAGATCATGGATTTTAGTATACTTTTAGTACAAGTGATAACAACAAATAAAACAATTGACGACTACGAAAAGCATTTTATCCGGTTGTTTACCAATTGAAAATGTCATATTCCAAACTATACAATGAAAAGTGGAAGCGTTTCCACTCAAAAAAATGTATTGCAAGGAACATAATTTTTCAAGTCGTAAACAAAACCGGTTGCAAGCATAGACTTATTAGTTTAAAACGTATTGAGAATTGTATTGAGTCACTCTTATGATGATTGATAGAGTTATATGATAAATGGAAAGAGAGATGGGAAGTTTTTATTTACCTCATGTTGTTGTTGAGCAAGAAATTTGACATATGGCCCTCCTCCCGTAAGGCCTCATTTCAAGAGAACAATGTTAGAAATTATAAATAAAATAATAATTGTAAAACAAGTACAAGAAATGATCATGAAATGTTACAACTTTACAAATCCAACAATGTGTGTGTGAATTATTGCTTGCCAAGTATAAACATTCAATGATTAATCTCAAGACAACATGCGATGTTCCACAAGGAAATTAAACCAACTCGAATCCGTTTTCTTTTCTCTTTTTTTTTTTTTTTGCCTTTTTTTTTTTTCACTTTGTTCTTCTTTTGGCATGAGTGGCTGCTTTCAAAATATAGGAATTGTATTTTTTTTTTCTACCCCAGGGGTACCTCCACACATCCAAATAGGTAGCCTTCTCTGCTCACGCTCATCGTGGCGGCTTTTCACACTATGTCGAGGCTCGCACATACACATGGACAGCTTTTTCCCCTCACGTTAATGCGGCGACTTTCACTCTATTTGGTGGGCAGCTATTTCCACTCGCGCTATTGTGGTGGCATTCCTCTCTATTGTGTAGGCAGCCATCTTAATGGTCTGAATAGGCAGCCTTTTCCACTCACGCTTCATGGAGCTTTCACCCTTTTGTAGAGGCATCCTTTTCCATCCACTCATGCTTTATTCCTTTGCTTTATTTTTTAGTGGCTTTCATTTCTTTTTTCTTCGCCTTTTTCTTCTTATAGCACGAGTGGCAGATTTTTTTTCTTTTTTCTTCACTTTTTTTTTTCACTTTGGCACGAGTAACGGCTTTTCAAAATATTGCAGTGACAGCCTTTTTCCATATTGGTATTGCATCTTTTTTTTTTTTTTTTGAGGATACCTCCACGCATCCAAATAGGTAGCCTTCTCCGTTCACGCTCATTGAGGCGGCTTTTCACTCCACATGAAGGCTAGCACATCGACATGGGCAGCTTTTTCCACTCACGCTATTGCAGCGACTTTCACTCTATTTGGTGGGCAGCTATTTCCACTCACGCTATTGTGGTGGCATTCCACTCTATTGTGAAGGCAGCCATCTTAAAAAAGGCTACACATCCACAGAGGCAGCCATTTCCACTCACGCTTCATGGCGCTTTCACCCTAAGGGCAGGCATTTCCACACGCTATTGCAGGTGGCTTTTGCGCTATTTACATAGACAGCCACTTCCGCTCACGCTATTGTGGCCCTTTCACCCTTTTATGGAGGCACCCCCCCGTCCACTCATGCTTTCCACTTATGGATTCGAGCCGAAAGTCATTCAAAGTGTAACCCGCATGCCATCAAGAAATTTGCATTGATATGCCAGTACAAGTAAGCAAATGTGTACAAATATACTCAAATTTTTTTTTTTAAAATTAAAAAGGGTATAATCTCAATAAAACAGAACAAAACACACCAAGAGTAGTATTCACATAATCCACGGAGATAAAACAGAGAGAAAGCGAACAGGTAATAAAAGCAGTAGAGAAAGGAAAAGAATGACTTGCCTTAACAAAGCCTGAGAAGATTAAAAGCCTAAGGCTCAACATCACCATGCTCATATCTACCCTTAGGCCCCTGAGTTGATGTCAATCGCCTCACAAATCTGAGCACAATCAAATCCTCAGTAGTTTATGATCTGCCCATAATTCTTCCTGAGAACAAGGTCAACCAAAGAAGAAATTTTTATTAATACAAAGGAACAAAATAAGTAAACTAAAAAAATGACTACGATGAAACAGCAAAAAGAATATAATTGCAAAACTACAATCGGTAGCCTAGAAAACTGATATTGTAAGAAAGACATTTTTGCAGTTGGATAATTGAAAAGCTTAAAGAAGAGAAACAAATAACACAAATTTACACAGAAACAGCAAAACCAACTCAAAAAGCAGAAACCACATTCCATCAATTCCAAAGAAGCAGATACCAAAGCTAGGGTCTTACATTTCAATTTCAGGCGATGATTCTTCCACCTCCACATACACATACACATTCGCTCCCCGGCCGACGGGCCACATAGCGGCACGAACTTCTCGCGCCATTCCCCTCTCGAAGCACCGAATTTCCTTCGTCCTCGTCCTCGAGCCCCGCGAAACCCTCCCAATTTCCTTCGTCCTCGTCCCCGAGCCCCGCGAAACCCTCCCAATTTCCTCTGTTCACCTCGAATTTTCCGTTATTCGTCTTCGTCACTTAGGGTTTCGACATCGCCGAAAGAGGAGAGCGACAAGTCGTCCTTCGGAGGCCAGCGAGTGTAGGTCGTGGCTTCGACGCCGGAGGCAAGAGGCGGAGCGGAGAGCGGCGCTCGGACTCCATAGCTTCTTCTCTGCGAAGCTTCACAGAGCTGAGAATGAGAGAGAGAGAGAGAGAGAGAGAGAGAGAGAGAGAGAGAGAGAGGGTCTTTCTTTCTTTCGTTTGAAAATAGAGTATATAGTTTGAAAATAGACCGTTAGGGTATATATACTCTATTTCCTTTTTCTGTTTCTTGGAGGGAGAGTTCTCTGGCGGGAACGCTCAAACATTCACCGGTGGAGAATTTTTTTTTTTTTTTTAAGAGTTCTTATTTGGACTTAAATAAGAGTTTTTTCTTAGGGAGAATTTCAAAATAAAATCATTCTTGATTGTATTTAATAATTTAGATCCTAAATAATGTACTTTTTTTGTTTTCATTTTATATTCGTAGTGTAAATTTTTCGGTATAAATTTAAAGTGCATCATACATGAGGCATAGATTATCATTGTACCAAAAATAGAGCATTCCTCAACTTTTTTTTTTTAACACTACTAGTTCTTTTTTTTTTTTTAACACTACTAGTTATTTTATAGCCAACGTGGGTAAATTTTTTTTCTTTTTTATTACTCTTTGTATTATAAAATTATTAAACTATTCTATTAAAGTTATCTTGAATCAAACATGAATTATATTTAAAAAAATTTATTTGTTTGTACATTTCTAATTATTAATTGAAATAAAAAAATGAATTAAACAATAATATAATAAATTTTTTGAAAAAAAAATTGTTTAAGTTTATGAATAAAATTATTTTTCAAACAAACAATTTTAAAATAAGAAAGTATAAAAATATTTTAAAATCTATTTGGCATAATTTTTTTTTTTATAATATAAAGGAGAAAGAAAATATTCCAATAAAAGGATAAAAAAAGAATTAAAGAAAAAGAAGATGTAGAAAAAACACAAAAGGAGAGAGAGAGAGAGAGAGAGAGAGAGAGAGAGAGAGAGAGAGAGAGAGAGAGAGAGAGAGAGAGAGAGAGAGAGAGAGAGAGGGGGGGGTGGCTGGTGTGTTTTGCACGCGCCAGTAGATCGAGTGCGAAAAGCCCATAACACGCGGGCCACAGCGCGCGGGCTTGGGTCAGGGGCTTTCCTTTTTTCATGCTACTCCTTTTTTTTTTACACTCTGATCCTATGTAATTGCACTTTAATTCTTAATATTTTATTGGATTATATAATTATTCAGTTTTTGAAAAAAAAAATCACTTTAACCCTCAAAAATACGTGTTTTTTGGCGTTTCAGAAGAGAAAAAAAAAAAGCCACAAAAAAAATGAGGGCCAAACGGCCTCGCACGGATGCCCCCTATGTCCTTTTAATAGTTCTTAAACTAGTGTTATTAAATATTTTAAAAAAAATGAAACAATTTGATGCTTGAACAACACCACCACATTTAACAAAAAGAAAACTGTAGTAAGATATTCTTAGTTTCCCAGAATTCTTTCCTACACGCTCTTTTCAACCACAAATTATCTACTTTGGGCCAAATTATATAATCAAAACCTCAAGTTTAGACCTCAAAACCATATCACTTGTAAAATACCCCACCATCTGTTTGATAAAATTATCACATAAAAAAAAAAGCATTGGCAAAAGAGGACGTCGACAATTTGAAAATCAATCGGACATAAAATAACCTAGCAGTGCGACGCCGTATGTGTGATAAAGCGCGGACGAAAATCCAATAATGATTTTGTAGTTTTGACTCACTAAGAAGAGTACTCTCTTCACTCCAAAAAAAAAAAAAACACTCATTAGGAAGAGTCATTGCTTGGTAATTATTAAACACTAAATTTAGAGGATAAATTAGAAATTAAAAAAGAAAGATATTTAATTAGGTGCAGTTGAAATATTGGGAGCTAGAATTTTTCATTGTTCCTAGATTTACTTAAGTGTACAACAAAAATAATAACAATATAACAACATCTTCAATGTAAGTGTTATATCACATGCTAATGTTATAATTTAGCATTTGTAAAAAAAATTCATCTCCAATGCTATGCTAAACTTGATGCTAAATTAATTTAGTATATGCTATCTTAAATGTCAAATATAACATTATGGATAACATATGCTATATTTTAGCGTGTCCCTAAAATTACAATAGTGTCACTATATAGTTATTGCCACTAACAAAACAGTAAAATAGTCAAATTTAAGTATTTTCTCGTTATAATTTATATTTATATATCAATGTTTTCTTTTTTTTTTCTTTCATAAATTATTTTTTGAGATTTTTGGGCAATTGACCTGTTTTTTCCTACACTTTTAAGGAAATGATATAACTTTAAATTATTTAAGTTATTAGCCACTTTTTATTTTCTTGGTGTTTTTCTCAATTTATGAATTGTCTCTTTTATCATTTCTTCTAACACTCAGCCACTGGGCCACCACGCCAATAACTTAATATTGAGATAGTTAGGCCAATATCTTAAATGATGGTATCTTAACAGGCCATTTACCTAACATGTCCTTTTTTTTTACCATTTCTTGAAATAATTATATTTTTAAAAATACATTTTTATGTCTATATATGTTAACAATACGTTCTCTAATTTAAAATACAAAAGTCAACATGCATACTATCAAAATCTAGAAACTTGTTAACTGAGTGATATTTGAGGTTTAATATTAATGTTTTCCCGCTAAATTAATTAGTGACTAATGTTTGAATAGTATTTTATTAAAAAAATTAATTTGAAATTTAAAATATAAAAATTTATATTTATATAGAATTAAATAATTTTATTGTGGTATTCTATAATAGAAATAGAGAAGTAATATATTATCGATTGGTACTTCAAATCTAAGATTAACATATTTTGAAAAATCTAATTATTAGCAAAAGTTTGAAATAACATCGGATTTAGAATAAAAAACATAAAATATGCGTGCTAAATTAATATTTTGGTACTATCTCATGCTATGTACAGTATTGACACATTTTTTTGCGTTAGAGATGGTCGAAGGAGCTAGAATCAAATTAATTACATGAAAAATTCCTTTCAACTAGTTCGAGCAGTCACAACAAATAAGATAAATCATCATTTTCAAAATCTGTGAATAATCCCCATAAAGAAGAAATAGGATAAAACGTCTAATAATAAACAAACTAGGTTCAAACAAGAAATTAAACAAACCATACTCAATACCAGAGTATTCGGCGTCTGAAGAAGTTTTCATTAAAGTTTCACTTACGTGATCATCGCATACATGATACATGCATAAATCAGTAATAGTAAAACGAAGTATGTGTTTTAGTACTTGCGTGTCTAATTAAGAGGATAATTTAAAACTTATTAGCTCAAAATATTGTAATTTTATAAGTAACCTAAGTTGTAATTTTTTCAGTTGTATTAGGATTCCTCTTTTTTTTTTTCCTTAAAAAAAAATTATTTCTTATTATTCGATTTCCTTTTTCTTTATATAAATTCGTTGCCTATTAAGTGTCAATCTTTCTCTCTCTCTCTCTCTCTCTCTCTCTCTCTCTCTCTCTCTCTCTCTCTCTCTCTCTCTCTCTCTCTCTCTCTCTCTCTCTCTCTCTCTCTCTCTCTTTTTTCTTTCATTAGAAAATATATCTAATAATTAATATTCATATACGTACATAAACATATATACATATACACATCTTTTTATATTCTATGTAATCAGGGACAGGGATAGAGCTAAAAATTAAGACTAGCGAGACTTGATAATATATTTTAACAATAGTGATAGTATGGTAAAAATTAAAAAAATTAAAGGGAGCTATTCAAAACAAAAATTGAAATTATGGACCATAAATTATAATGGGTCAGCTTGGACAAAAAGAGGGCGGGAGCCCACTCTAGAACTAGGCTGGCTCCGTCCATGTATGTAGCGTGGTTTTTTTTTATTTATTTTATTTTATTTTAAGGGTGTTAGGATTAAATCTCAATAAAGTTGTTTGTTGACACATGTTTAGACTATTGCAATCTTACTTACTATAAACCTATAGGTCTATAGTTTTTTAAAGGTAAATAGTAGAGATTTCATCCTTCAAAACGCGTGACGCCGCTAACGAAAAAAGTATGATGAGAGTTTTCTTCAAATAACTATGTAAAAAGTATGATGAGAGGTTTTTTATTGGAGGTTTATTTATTTATTTATTTAACTCAATCAAAGATCACGCCAAATATTGCGTGACAACAAAAACAGAGTTTTTCTCACATGGCAAGTCGTCAATGGAGGAAAAAGAAAGAAGAGATTTTTCCATCATGAACTTTTTTTAGGCTTAAATTTTTTAATCCATTGAATTTAATCTGGTTCTTATTGATTGTTTGTCTAAGTGTCGAACAGAGAATTTTCCAAGTTCCTATTTACAGAAGAGACAAGTAAAAGGTGCCCAAACAATTGAATTAGCTTGACAAATTAATATTCGGATATTAAATCATAACAGTGGTTCTTCTGATCATCGTCCACATGAGGTCAATATTTTATGGCAATTGATATTCATTTCCACTTTTCAAATATGATTCCTATTCCTAGTTATAGGTACTAAGAATATGATTTCTATACCAAGAATATTTTACAAAAAAAATAAAAATTCCACTTATTTATAAATATGATAAGTTCTTTTAAATTTATTGAAAATTTTTATAAAATTTGATGTCCCTGTTCACAGGCATGCGCGATCATAAACTTTCGAGATGTTTGCCTATCATGCGTAAATGATTAATTAATGCACGTCTTCTCATATTTAGGACAGATTTAAGTATATTTATAAATTTTTGTTCTTTAAAACTTGGATTTTGTCCATATGTTTAATTCACATAGTACTGACTGGACATTTCTCCAATAGATAACCTTCTATATTTCATAATAATTGAGAGTGGAGTCTTACGTTTTTATCCTTAGCTAACACATTGTGTGGTTACAAATTTCTCACCCCACCACTTGATCGATTTTACGTTTTAATTATGAGAAAGCATTTTTGAAAATCCTATAATTCAAATTCTGCGTTTGTCCATTATTCATTACTAATCTATTATTCTCATTAAAATACTGTGTTTATCCCAGAGTTTTTTTGGTGGTATAAAATTTACTATTCATTTTTATATTGAAATATATAAAGATATATTTTATTTTAACTTCTGATCATTGATCAAAAAGTTTTTTTTTTTAAATGTTCCAAATATTATACTCGTCACTAAACTATTTAAATAGAGAAAATTTTAAAAAAAGTGCAGATTCAATATGAAAAATTTTGCATATATTTTTTTAACCAAAAGTAAATTAAAAACAAATATTTTTTTGTTAGTTAAAAAAAAAACATAAATTTCGTATTACAAAAGCTTGAGAGAAAAGTACGGAATCTCAATGAAACACATTAGATACACATAATATATGTGAGGTAATTAAACTATAGGTTGATATTTATAGGCATGTGATAGGCCTTTGTAATGTTTTCCTATATTTTTAGTAGGCAATATTTTATTAAAAGTACGTACTTGATAACTTTTGAGAAGCTTCTAGAGTTGTGTGATGCAGTATTTTTTAAAATTTGATGTTATAGTTTTAGCGAATGGAATATAAAGATCTAACGATGCTAATGCCTATTTTTTTTATGGGTTAATTTAAATATGACCATATTATAATTGATGATATATGATAAGCATGCCAAAGTAGCAAATTGTTAGAATTTCTATTTTAATGTGGCCCTTAGATCATATTACTCGTGAATTACTAGAGTAACCTATATATTTATTGAGGACTATCATGAATTACTAGTATTTAATTGTAGGGTAATAGAGTTTAAAATACTTGTAACATTTTGCACAAATAGTACTCATTCGTAGTCTAATAACGGTTAAAACTTATAACTGATACTCCAACTCGTGTTCTTAGCCATCTCATTCTATCGTCTTAACACCATATTTTAATTGTTGATCAATTATAATGAGAATACTAAGTTGAAGATTTAGATCAATCTTAATCTTTACTCATCTAAAAGATCGATCAAGATAGATTTATTTATTTTTTCTGTAAGGGTTCATGTTACATGCATAAAAAATTAGCATTCTGTAGATTATTACGTTAACATATAGATCATGTAGTAATCGATTATCAAAACATTTTCTATTTTTGGTATCGCTTTCAATATAGCCTTAGATATCTTATCCATATATCTAAAATTGATAAGGAGTATGAACTGGGATATTTCTCCAATACATTACTGTTTTAATCATGCATGAAACTATTTGGTATTTGATTATTTTATGATCCAAATTAAAAAAAAATGACCAGCATTTTAAAAAATATCAAGCTATTAGTCATTAATGCATAAGAGAATTAAAAATATAAAGATAAAAACATCATATAATTAAAAAAATGATTAATTTCTTAACTTATGAAAACATTGATTATTTTCATAAAATGTCATTGACAAATTAAATTGAGAAATTATAGTGAATACCCAATTTTTAAAACTTAATGTAAGTTATTACCTAATCTTTTGAAAAATGTAACCAACTACCCGAAAGATGGAATTACTTACACTGTGGTAAGTGGTGGTAATTCACTTTGTTACCAAAAGCATGTGCAAGTAATTCACAAATTGACTAGAAACTCAATTACTTCAAAAGTTGGGATATTTATTTTTATTGTTATATAAATTCTGGGTATTTGCCTACTTCACCCAATTAAATTACTATTTACGTACTCAATTATCACTTTAAGTAATTATTAAGTGCAACAAAGTCGTAAAAATTTCGTCTTTATCCTAAGCCACCCGATGTGTGGCTGCAAATTTCTTATCCCACAACTTGATCGGCTATCTCATTATAATATATATAACGTTTTCATTTTATATCAGATACAGACAACATTAAAACTTTTAGTTTTAATCTCAAATTTTAATAACATCTGACATATAAATTGTAACGTATATTTTTTATAATTAATCAAATAAAAGAAAACTACATGCCACACATTTATTGATATTAAAATTTAACAATGTTGAAATCCTAGATTTCATTTTTTTTTTTTTGTGTAAGAGGCTAAGAGCTATTTTATGTTTTTAAAATATGCCTTAGTAAATTAGAAATGCAAGAGTGTTTATCATAAAATGCTCTTATAAAAAAGATGACTTATTTGGTATTTGGCAAATTTTAGTCTATCTTTCAAGAAACTGATTGGCGTTTTCAATAAATTAAAAAATTAATAATTAATCTTAAGAGCATATCTAATGCAAAGTCGAATTTGTGAGCCAATGTCAAAATTTGGCATTTTAACATAAAAAAATTCTCCAATGCAATGTTAAACTTGACATTAAAATTGACAAATGCTATATTTGGTACCAAATTTGACACTAAGTATATCATAATGCTAAAAATTTGGCATTTCAAGTTGAGCATTGATTGATCAACTTTTAGGCAATTAATTAAAAATTATTATTATATTAAAAAAGTTTCCTCTTACCAAGAAGTCATTATTATTATTTGTAGTCTTCTCTATTATTGGTTAGCTTTATCTACTTTTATTGATTTTTACAATTAAAAAATAATAAAATAACAATATAGCATTTGTGCATTAGAGTATCAAATGTCAAATATAACATTTTTAGCTTTTTGAGTGCCAAATTTGGCATAAATCGCAGCATCATGTAGTAATAATTTTTTTTAATTAATGAAAACGTCGAATAATTTCTAAAAACATCATTAAAAAATTGATTATTTGCTTGATAATCTCAATAAAAAATATGGTTAACATGCTAGCTAAATTTAAAAATTATATTTAAAATAGACATATAAATAACAACCACCTATTTCCTTTAAAAAAAAATTGACGAAAATATAGTGAATCTTTAGACGTTCCTTCATGTGAATTATTTTTGAATAATTGCATTTTCTTAGTCAACAAAAAATCTCTTTCAAAGTAGTTTTTCCTATAATTTTAGCAAAAAAAAAAAAAAAAAGTGGTTTAAGCATTATAAAACAGATATGATCTGATTTGGCATTTAGTGCGTTCTAACTTCTAATTAATTAAGGTATTTTCCCGGCATTAATTAAGGTTAAATATTAAGTACTAGCTAGACTCTTCCTTCATTATTTGCACTAATAAAACTACTACACCATCTTCATACATATAAAGCTATAAATAGGGTATAAGCTTAACTTCAAGCAATCACACTCTCTCACAAAACATTACAAAGCTCAGAGAGAGAGAGAGAGAGAGAGAGAGAGAGAGAGAGAGAGAGAGAGAGAGAGAGAGAGAGAGAGAGAGAGAGAGAGAGAGAGAGAGAGAGAGAGAGAGAGAATGGATCAACTTGATCAAGTGCTTCACATGAATGCCGGAATTGGAGAAACAAGTTACGCAAGCAATTCATTCGTTGCGGTAAATAATATATATATTTGTATCTATAACCAATTAATTATTATATAATATAAGCTATGGGAGGATGCAAATATATATCAACCCATTTTCATTTTTTTAAGGATTCTCAATATATTACATGTTATAGAAACGACAAGGTAATGGGGTTTTGGAGACGATTTTTGTCATTGCGGTCGCTCGGATCGTTGTTTACGATTTCTAATAGAATTTCAGAAATATTTTTGAGAAATGATCGACAAAACTTTGGAATTTATCTGTGTTGGTCTCTATATAGTGTACTTTTTGTACTGTATTGATATAGAAATATATCGAAACATTGACAAAAAATTTCTTAAACCAAAAAAAAAAAAAAAAAATCAAGTATGAAACCATCAAATGTGAGTTTTGGAAGTGAATTACGACTTCTGTTTTTTTTTTTCCCCATGAAAGTTTCATACATGGAAAATACAGTTCGAATTCAATAAATAATTAGTAACTTAAGTATAATATTTAATTTTAATTTCGATATAATTTATTGTACACAGTTACTCTATTTCTTTTTTAATATGCCTTGTAGTTTGAGTTGATGGTATATGATTGTGTTTAACTAGTGTATTTTTGAATAATTTATCACTATAATAATCCATAATTTTTAATAAAGTTTACATTTAAAAATGCATTTTTTTTTACTTTCGCAATTTTTTTTACCAATATCTCCATCAATATTGATAATATGTATGATATTTTTGTGATTCTGAACGGCCAAAATTTCGAACGATACCAATGTTGTTGTCGTTAACTATGAGTTTGTTAGGTACATGAACCGGCTATGTTTTTCTTATTAAAGATTGGAATATTGGATTAAAATTGCAATTGATGAGATTAGTCTTATGCTCTGTATTAAAAAATGTGGGCTTCAGTTGAAAAATAAAATTGCATGATGGGATTATTATTATTTTTTAATAGGTCAAGGCCTAAATCAAATTTTATTTTCTTGTATTTTTTTGAGAATCCAACTAAAAACGTGCAATTATAAATATTGAGAAACTTTGAAAAATACTACTTCAATACGCCTTGTTTGGAAAATTGTCAAGTTAAAAGATAAGTTGTAGCCCATGCAATCTTTTAATAATGAATTTGACTTAATTGCCCTTTTATTATAAATGAGAAAGACAAGAGGTAGAGAAAAAGAAGATAGCAATAACATGGATTGTAAACTTAAGTTTCAAAAGTGGCATTAGATCAAATTTTCTCATTAAATATTAACTACTTTTCGCCCTAAACTATGCTCCTTTTGACATATTTTGTGAATTTCTTCTTCTTAATATCCATTCTCCATTCATAGGCTCACAGCTCGATCTTACAATCATGTAGCTAGGGAAATAAATTATATAGTTAGAAAAATATTATTACTTTGTCTAATTTGTAGTTGATTGTAATTATTTAATATCTCATTACATGAGAAATGAGAACAGATCGATCTGCTCCAATAGCGTAGCTCATGCGGTAAATCATTAATGTTTATAGTTGTACGTTTTTTAGTTCAATTTCTAAAAATATATGAGGAAAAATTAAAATGGAAAATTTGAAAAATGCCACTTCTAGACAACTTGTTTTGAATTTAAATAAAAGTCTGCATACCATGCTACTTTTAGTAGTTAGTTTGACTAAACTGCCATTTTTGTTTTCTTTTATTACAAATGATGAAGACTAAAGAGAAGAAGGGGGGGGCATAGTAATTTACCGATGAAAAAATTAGCATGACATGCAATAGTGACATAAGTTGTAAACTTGAATGTCAAATGTGACATGAGGTCAAATTTTCTTAAAATTAAAAATTAAATTGAGTCTCTGCCCACGTCCTACTATTAAAAAAGAATAAACTATATCATGCTATTTTTTTCATCAGTAAATTACTATGCTGCATATTTGCTTTCCTTATTTAAAAAAGAAAAAAAATGATCAATTCGGTCAAATCCATTATTAAAAAATAATATGGACTGCAAACTTTAGACTTTCTTTTAAAGTGACATATTTCAAAATAAGTTGTCCAAAAGTGATATTTTTCAAAATTTTCTAATAATAAAAGCCTCTAGGCCATATATAGAAGATAAAAACCAATTTTCATTATTCTTTTCGTCACAATATATAGCTATATATTTTCTAGGTAAAGTGCAATACATGACTTGGAGTTGGTGATAACGTATTATAGTTGTTTTGAATATTTTGGTGGATAGAAAAAAGTGATATGTGTTACCAAGCACATCACTGAGGAAGCCATAATGAACTACTATTCCAAGAGCTTGTCACAAACCCTAGTCATTGCAGACATGGGCTGTTCTTCTGGGCCAAACACTCTTTTGGTCGCCTCTTGTCTCGTCGAAGCCGTGCACAATCTGTGCCGGAGACTGCGCCACCACTCGCCGGAGTTCCAAATTCACTTGAATGACCTTCCCGGGAATGACTTCAACTCAATTTTTGTGTCTCTGCCTAGCTTCCAAGAGAAACTGAAAGCCCAAATTGGTCCCGGGTTAGGCCGGTGTTTCTTCACCGGCGTCCCGGGTTCATTCTACGGCAGGCTTTTTCCTGCCGAGAGCCTGCATTTTGTCCACTCCTCTTACAGTGTCCAATGGTTGTCTCAGGTATGTGTTTGATAAATATGTATGTATATATGTTTGTTTATGTGTATTGACAATGAATTTTTATTTATATAGGAAAAATCATTGTAAGTAATTATATTTTGCAATATGATTTACTAAAAAAAAATAATAATTGGAATCCTAAAAGTCCGTTAGCAGAGCACTTCTCTATTAATACAAATAATTGACTTAAAAAATGATTCATGTAATATTATAGGGGGATTTTGAGGAATGTCCCATTTTTGGCACAATCATAATTTATATCTCACGTGTCTTATACTTTTAATTTATATCCCAAAATTTACACTACAAACATAAAGTGGAAATAAAGGGAGCACATTACTTGGGGTATAGATCATTAAGAGACATCAAGAATGACTTTATTTTAAAATTATCTTAATATTATATAATATAATATAATAATAATAATTATTATTATTATCAATGATACTTTATAATTTGTTTAGAAAATAGCGCACCGGATTAGGGGTAATATTTAACATAATGATGTTGTAATTGGTCCTATTAATATAGAGTTTATGACGGAGTTCATTTGCTATATATAGAAAGTAATCTCTAAACGAGTACTATGAGTTATAATTATATTCATTAATCAATAATTACTTAATTAGGTTCCTGAGGGAGTAGAGAACAACAAAGGGAATATCTGCGTGGCTAGTACAAGCCCTCCGGATGTGATCAAGGCCTATAAAGAGCAGTTCCAAAAAGATTTTTCTGTCTTCCTTAAGTGTCGTTCGGAGGAATTAGTCGCCGGCGGGGAAATGGTGGTGACATTTTTCGGAAAGAAGAGCGAAGACCTTTTTAGTAGAGACGGTTGTTACATTTGGGAGTTATTGGCCATGGCTCTCAACGACATGGTTTCAGAGGTACCAACATCGCTACAAAAAAAGAAAATAATATTTAGTCATATTAATTGTAACAAGTTGTCACTTACATATATGAAAATAATATTTAGTCATATTAATTGTAACAAGTTGTCACTTACATATATTTATAAAGATTTTTTTTTTTCCAATTTTACATATATAAATATGATGATCTAAGATCATTCTCCAGCACAATCATTCTGTAATAATCGCAATTTAATATAACAAAATTTATTTTTCTTTTTTGACCACAACTTACAAAACTTGGACTTTGACTTTCATGTATTTTTGAGTTGTGTCGTTAATTGTGAAGTGGCTATTACCTATATGCATTAGTGGTTTAATACTAAACCCTAATTAATTAACCTTTGCAGGGTCTTATAAAAGAAGAGAAAGTGAACAACTTCAATGTTCCTCAATACACGCCATGCCCTTCCGAGGTGAAATTTGTGGTTCTAAAGGAAGGATCATTTGCGGTCAACCGACTTGAGGTCACTCGAGTCGATTGGCACGCCCATGACAATGATCAGTGCGAGTCTCTAACCTTACCCGACGATGGATACAGCTTGGCCAAGTGCATGAGATCTGTGGCTGAGCCCTTGCTAGTTAGCCATTTCGGCGAAGGGATAATTGAGGAGGCGTTTCGCAGGTACGGTGAAATCATTGTTGATCGAATGTCGAAAGAGAAGAATGAGTTCATAAATGTGACAATTTGCGTGACCAAAATTTAATCATTAGCTTGAACGCTTGTGATTAATAGAGCTATAGTTTGTGTTAATAACGCCAGTTACTTGTTTTAATGAACGTATAGTGTGATTAATGGGCCTAAAAGTTTACAAGGTTTATCATTTGCGTTTGTGTAGAATATATGTTTCTTTATATTTTAGTAATGTAAGGTGAACTAGCTATATGTACGTCTTT
This sequence comes from Boehmeria nivea var. tenacissima, assembly GCA_018132145.1. Taxonomy (NCBI): domain Eukaryota; kingdom Viridiplantae; phylum Streptophyta; class Magnoliopsida; order Rosales; family Urticaceae; genus Boehmeria; species Boehmeria nivea. The sequence goes on from CM030886.1 coordinate 10,326,036, forward strand.
ATGTCACAGTCACCCAAATAGAGGCACGATCGGACTTTAGTCCATTGAAAATATAGGACCTTTCTATAATGTTTAATGTTTTATTTAGTGGTGTGTTAATGTAAAATTAAAAATGTGTGTAGTATAATGATAATAAAACATGTAGTAATGATTCTTTTAGATTTGTTATATGATTTCTTATATTATTACGTCTCTCTTATACAATGTTACTTAAAGCACCTATAGACAGGAGGGAGGCGATAGTGAAGGGCCAAGGGCCCCCCTCCTTCCCTCAACTCAAATAATATTTATACTCTAAAATTTATGAGTATATCAAATTCTTATGAATTTTGGTCCCCCTAAACGAATTTTTTTTATCTTTTATTATTTGTTTTTTTTTAATATATTTTATAAAATAAGAGGATTTTTAGCACTAATCTCATATAAGAATTGCTATAAGAATTACAAAAAGTTATCAACCATTTTTGGTAGGTGTGTATTTTATATTCCTTTACCATTAATCTCTTGTAACATAAACGAATTTTTTAAAGAAAAAATGTAGAAATAAGATAAAAATTGTGACTCATAAGTATAAATTAATAAAGGACCAATTAAGAAATTAGTCATTTTAAAGGTAAAGTTTGAAGGATTTAGTCTAATGTCAAAATTATAAAAATACCCATTAAATATCTTAATGAACATAAGTATCAATGATAATTACTTAAGGAAACAACCTAAATCAAATAAAAAATCTCAAAAAATTCGACTCCTTCAACTTAAAAAAATAAACTAAACCTACCAATACAAAAATTTTCATCAACTGTGATAAAATAAAAAATAAAAATGGTTAATTTCGTAAATTTTTAAAATTATGGCTAATCCCTAAAAAATTAGTCTAAAGTTTGGCTAAATCCTTAAAAATCTCATTAATAAATTATTATAATCATTCTATGTGGATTTATATGTGAAAATTTATAAATATAACATCTTGACTTATATTTATTCTAGGTATTTTTTTTTTCATATGAGAAAGCCATTTACAGAAGGAAGAATGTTGAAATTTCAAATTTCAATGTTGAAAAGTTTAGTATAAATTCATTTATAGATGATTTTCGCAATATGCAAGACTGCATATTAATATATTATTAATATTATTATGCATTTTCAGATGTTTAATTATAAATTTTTATATATTATTTGATGTAAATATATTATATATTATATATTTGAAAATTTGAACATTTCAATAATTGGCCCCCCAATATTCTGATCCTGGTTCCGTCCTTGCCTATAGGTATGAAGTCTTACAGAATAATTATAGTGGATACCCAATTTTTAAAATTTAATGTAAGTTATTATCCAATCTTTTGAAAAATGTAATCAACTACCCAAATGATTCAATTACTTACACAGTGGTAAGTGGTGGTAATTCATTTAGTTACCAAAAGCATGTGCAAGTAATTAACAAATTGACTAGAAACTCAATTACTTCAAAAATTTAGATATTTATTTTTATTGTTATGTAAATTCTGGGTATTTGTCTACTTCAACCTGTGTAATATATGATAATTATATTATCTATTTGTGATAATTATATATGGAGAATATCGCGCGCCCTGCTAATATCCGCAATATGGTTCTCTCACTTCTCCGTCGACATTATTCACCTTCATATTGGAATTTATTAAAATGCAATTACTTCCTTTTATATATATTTTATTTGTATATAACTTTTAAGGGCAGAATGAGCACTAAGAATATTATAAGTGAAAATATGCAATGCATTTTGGAGTACCTATGTCAAAATTTAGTATTTTTGAGAAAAGAAATTACTCTCCAATGCAGTGTTACATATATTTGATATCACATTTAACACTAAATAGAACATAATGCCAAATACTAGCATTTAAGCTAATCATTAATTGGTTGATATTTTGACATTTAATAAAAAATAATGATGACTTTCTCTTTTATCAAAAACTCGTTATTGGTTCTTCTTTTACCATTAGCTATAACATTAACTCTTAATGAGTTTTGCTACAGAAAAAATAAAATAAATAAAGAGAAATTACAGTGAATATCCAATTTTTAAAACTTAATGTAAGTTATTACCCAATTTTTTAAAAAATATAACCAACTACCCAAGTAATTCAATTACTTACATAGTGATAAGTGGTGGTAATTCACTTAGTTACCAAAAGCATGTGCAAGTAATTCACGAATTGACTAGAAACTCAATTACTTCAAAAGTTTGGGTATTTATTTTTATTGTTATATAAATTCTGGGCATCCCTACTTCACCCATAAATAAAATAGAATAGCATATATCCATTGGAACATGCAATCCAAATAGCATCTCCAATGCAATAAGTGTTAAATTGTCAACGCCAAAATTTGGCATTTTGGTGTAAAATGTATTCTCTAATGCAATATTATACTTGATGACAAATGCTTATTTTTGTGCTTAATTTGACATCAAATATATAGCAAATGCCACAAATTTGGCATTTAAGACCATCTCCAATGCAAATGTCAAATTTAGCCAAAAAAACAAAATATTAAAATGCTATATTTGACATAAAATACTCCAATATACTAGTGTCTATTTAAATGTTATTTTTATTATTATATAATTGCACAACTCATTAAAAACAACAAATGTTAGCTAATAGGAAAAAATATTACATGTAGTAATAATGACTTTTTAATGTAAAGATTTTTTTATAACAATTATAATAATAATTACTTTCACAGTAAATGATAAAAAAAATAGTCATCGTCATTATTTAATCCTAATTTCACTTCAATAACAAAAAAAGAAAAAAAAAATTAAACCACTAATCTTAAAATTCAAACTCAACGTGTCACATTATCTTCGGAATTGCGCGAAGGCATAGAAACCATAAGTTGGAGAAATAGAGGTGGTCCAACTTCACATCCATGTCCAATCCCAACTTAAGCAAGCTTTATCGTAACTTGTTTGACCACTTTATCTATTTTAATTATTCAAATCCGTACGTACTAGTTTATAAATAAAAAGAAAAATGATACCTTGCTAGAATTTTTGTGTATAAAGAAAAGTAATAAGCAGAATGATCTGATAGTTTTACATTGGTTGAAATAAAAATATATGTTTGACTAATAAAATTTTGATCACATAGTATCGTTCTAATAAAATTATGAGTGAAGTAGGAAATACAACAATAAAATTTTATAAAGAAAGGCAATCAAACATCAGATAAAATTTTCAGAATAATGCAAAACATATCACATTTATATAAACTTCCTAATAACATTTTATATGACAAGTGAGATGTCATATTTTTACTTAATTGAAGTTAATATCTTATTAATTAAGTGATAAACACTCACTAATCATAATATATAATATGATACTTCATCTACAACGTACTATGGTCTTAAAAAGTTAGTTAAAAGAAATGGTATGTTTAGCCACTAAACTTTCCTCTGTAATATTAGGCCAAATTTCAATACATTAAAGACGTTTACAAAGAGACAAAAATCTAGAAGTTCTATAAGAAAAGGAAAGATACAAATATTAAAGTGTTCTACATTCGAAGTACCCCAATTAACAAACCGGCCCTACAAAAGTGCATAATTTCGAAATGTCACCACAAACAATCATATCGCAAGGAATCTATAAAGCATAATCAAGGCAACATGAACCGTGCAAATTTTTTTTCCTAAAGTTAGTGGCTGCATATTAAAAACAAACAACAAAAGAACAAAGCATGGCGCAACATCTTCAACAAGAGAAAAAAAAAAAAAAAGTAGCACTACTTTCTTTTTCAATGGTATCTTTGCATACTTTAAAAAAAGAAAATATACTCATAGTTTTCCAAGGACAAGAGCAAAAGTGACGGGCCTAATTTTTTCTTTAGCCATCTCTTCATCAATCATTGTTCCATAAATCTCAAACAAACTGTCCAAAATCCCTTCTCCAAAATGCTGGCTGATCATGGATTCTTGGATCGCCCTCACCGTCATCGCGACTCTCGCGCCATGGCTGATCCCGTCGCTCTTCTCCTCGCTCTCGATTTCGAACATCTCGAACCTGTCCAACTCGAAAGAACCCTCTCTTTTCACTTCATCCTCTATCTCTTCTTTGGATGGTGCATAAAAATGCACTTCATAAGAGTCAAGCTTCTCTCTCTCAACGACACCCTAAAATAAACGTAAATTCAAAATCACCCAAGTACAAATTAACAAATCCAATTAAGTCCAAACTAGTAGATTATATATGACTAGTAAAACAAGGTGATTTTCTTTTCTTTTTTTTTTTTCAATTTCAAAAAGCTAATTACATAAGGTGTTGTGAGTACAAATTTTAACGAGTTGAAAAATAAATCATTGTTATCATTTATTATCAAGCTACTAATAACTATGGCTAAAATGCATACCTCGGAAACTAATAGAGCAAAGGAACGGTATAGGATTTCCCATAAGAAAGAATTTCCCCTATCAACATGATTAGGGCCTTCTCTCCCGACCAAGATCAAAACCATTCTACCACCCGAAGTAACCTCCTCGGAGCGAAGCCGGAGAAACAACGAGAAATCCTCCTTAAACTGCTCGAAATACGCTTTCGAAACCTCTTGCGGGCTGTTCTCCGAGATGTAAATAGCGCCTTTGTTAATAGACTCCCCTTGCTCATCGAATAGCCCCGGAGGAACCTGAAGAAATATCAGAATCAAACAATACAAACCAAGGCCTTAGAAAGCTTAATCACACTAATAAATCATAATATCATTGACTTATAAAAAAGAATTCACACATTAATCATATCAGAATCAAACAGTATGCGAAATTTCGAGTCGAAAAAACAAAAAGAAGGAACACCTTAGAGAGCCAGTGGAGGCTATAGGAGGCGTAGACGAAGTGAAGGCAATGGTTGGGAAAGAGTCTTCCATAGAAAGAGCCAGGATATCCTCCAATGAGGACCAAGGAAGAGGAATTGGCGTCGATACCGCCTCTCGATTCTCCGGTAAGCTGTCGCGAGAAATCGGGCAGAGACTTGAAGATGGAGTTGAAGTCGTTGGTGGGGAGGTCGTTGAGGAAGACTTGGATGGTCTCCGGCGGCGGAGAGGCCATCTTTCGGGTGGCGTGGTGGACGGAGGCGATGATGTCTCTGATGATGGACAAGGTGTTTGGCCCTGAAGAGCAACCCAAGTCAGCTATGGCTAAGCTCTTCGGCCTTGTGGCCGTGTACAGCTCTTCAACTGCTTCTAGGGTTATGTGTTTCACCATGTCTGAGGCCTTTTTCTATGTCCACAAAACATAAAACATAAAACACACACAAAGAGAACTCAATAAAGATATATATATATATATACATGTATATATATACATATATATATAGAGAGAGAGAGAGAGAGAGAGTACTTGGAGAGAGGAATTATTGGTGTAGCTTGTGAGACCAGTCCCTCCAGTCATGTGGAAGACCTTCTCAACATCCATGGTGTTTTTTTTTTTTTTGTTTTTTGTTTGGGAGTGGCTTGGTTCTGATCTGACTCTACTGGTAGAAAATGGCTTTGTTTGTGCTTCTCTCTGTTCCTTTTTAAAGATATAAGAATATTCAGTGGTATGTATAGCTTTTCCCTTTTCTTTTTTTTGGGTGACATTATTCTTTGGATTTCATTTCCATGTATATGCTTATTTCGTTGTTATATATATAGTACTACATAGTTGAGGCTATGTATTATAATTAATTGCAATAATGGTGATGATAGAATTAAAACAGTGAAAATTGACTTTCGACTAGATAATGTTGTATGACCTTAAAATTGAACCAATCCTTGGAAAAGATTGGATCATAGTTTAGAGTCAATCATGGAAAATTCCAACGTTTTCTCTTCTCTTTTTTTTTTTCTTTTTTTTTTTTTTTATCGGTGGGATTTTGCACTAAACGCTATTATAAGAATTTCTTTAGGGGATTAAATGCTAGATAATAAAGAACATGTTATTGTTGAATTATTTGTACTATTCAGCAAAAAAAATATATTCTTACTAATTTTGTATTGTCATTTAATAATTATTTAATGCTTAGATGCATATAACAACGCATTATTCACCATATATATATTCCATACTGATATACATTATCTTTTTTTTTTTTTACCTTTTAAAATTAAAAGGTGGTGATGAGGGAATAATGAGAATGGATCAAGAGTCAACACACAATTTTTTTTTTCTTCTTTTGTTTATCTTCTACTTACCCGGAATTTATGTTAAAAGTGTAGAATAGACATTCATTACTTACCGTTATACGTATTACCAAAATAAATATGATCGATCTTTTTTTTTTTTTTTTGAGGGGACCGAGATATACATGAATCAATACCTTCAAATTGTTAATTACATGCATCTGAGTCTGACCGCATATTGTATATGTCTATATTAAAACTACACATGATTTACACGGAACAAAATCTTAAATTATTGATATGTTTTATAAAATTTCAGTTTCGTCCTAACATTTCTGATAACTATAAATATCTTTTAATTTATGATAAACTCTCAAATATATATTTTAAGACATTTTTTGATATAAAAATAATATTAAGAATCTCATTGATTTATTTTAAAAACTACAAAAATTATTCACATGTTCACTTTTATTTATATAAGAACTCAGATACTTACTCAAAAACTACAAACACTGATTATGTATTAACCTGTGAATAAGTAAACGCGTGTCTCCTTTTTATATACAGTTTTTAAAACTAATGTATGACTACTTTTGATTTTTTTTTAAATGAATTTATTAGATTTTTAATATTTTTATACAAAACATTGTACTAAATAACATCATGGGATATATATATATATATATCAAATTAAAAAAAAATTAAAATTTCCTAAAATCCAGAAAAGATCCACTCATCATAAATAGATTTTTGCGTTACCAAGAGTACCACCGTTTATTTTCATACCTTTAAAGATAAGTCTTCAAAAAGTACTTGAAAATTGAAACACGGCTCAGGGAGATTTTATTTTATTTTCTTTTTTCCATGAAAAAATTCGTCTACTCAATGTCCTATGTGTAATAATAAAGCGTTAGTGGAGAAATATTTTGTTTGGAGTTTGAATTTTCGTGACATAGTTATATGAAAATACAGTTACTACTGTTCATGTTTTCTTGAAATACCATTTCCATTCTTTGAATTTTGAGTACATAAAACTTTGTCCAAGGCTTTGAAAATTGAACAAAAAATATTAACTTCTGATCAAAGATCGTTTTCATGAATTTTCCATATATTGCATCTGCATTTCTTTATTTGCTTGAATAGTCTAGTAAATAATAAAGCATCTATATATATATATATATATATATATATATATATATACATTGTTTAGTCAGTAAAGACAGAATAAAATATAATATTTTACTTAAAAAACTAAGAACTAGTAAATTTATTATTACTAAAAACTCAGAATAAAAAGAAATATGATATATATTTCTTTAAAATACAGTGACAATAATTATGATATCAATATATATATATATATATATTATATTTATTGTGACATACTGCCCACTAATTGCCAATATTTGTGCTTTTTATAGTGCTATTACTGTCCAGGTATATTCAAGAATTGGAAGCAAACTTTAAGTACCATATATTACCATCATACATATGTAGACAAAGCCTTGTAACAATAACCGGGTCTATCATATCAGTGTTTCCTCAATGGAAAATCTGAAAATTATTCATAGTTACTTTGTGCTCATGCTTCATGATGATCTTATTGAATCTAATTTTTGTTGCAAATCAATCACGGGTGATGACACGTGTCATCTAAGGGACTGCGTTGGAGGGACCAAACCAAATGATCAAAGAAAAAAATTGCATGACTAAGTGAGATATTGATCTTTGAAGACTACTTACATATTTTCAGGGTAAATTGAAGCTAAGTAAGTACTATTTGACAAAAAAAAAAAAAAACACTTTCTTGTCCAAGTCCTACAAGCGTTCTACTTTGATTATACATACATGTATAAACATATTGTTTAGTTGGTTTCTGTATTAAGTGAATTGTGAGAGATTTTTATCTGAATACATATATATATATATATATATATATATATGTGTGTGTGTGTGTGTGTGTAGACCAATATTGATCAGTTGGAAGAGCATATGCACAAGTAAAGTGGTCATACAGCTAGCCTATAGTTTGATTGCTTTCTTTGACAAATGACAATATTTCCATATATGTCACACGCAATTTACATTTGACATTACATATGAACCGCTCATAGAGGAGCACAAAGCAAAGAGATAAAATAGAGAGAGAAATTAAAGGCATAAGACATTATCATGTTATTGCTGACGCAATTCATAAAGTACTTGAAATTTTAAGTCCATCATTAATTTCTAATATTAAAAAATAGCAACACTAGGTGGCTTTATCAAACCTTTTTTTTTTTAATACAAAATGATATATTAAGGTTTTTTTTTTTCAAACGATATTAAAGGTTTGGTTGACAAACGTATTTTATTAGAAACTTTGAATAAAAACATATCATTTAATTAATTAATCTTTTGATAAATCGCTTGTCATCTCTAGTAGTGTCCTTATAATTAGCTATCATTGTGTATCCGATTCGGCATTAAACAAAAAACAAATGAACAAGAGTGGATATATTTATCACCGCTTAGAAGGTGAAATTGAGTTTATATTGGATTAGACTAGGTATTATTTCTTGGTTTTTGTTATATAACTTGGTTTATTTCTTGGTTTTTGTTATACAACTTTTTTCATTTGGGCTTTATTTTGTTTTTGTTTTTAGGCCTTCTTTTATCTCTCTCCCGTGCTCGCTTTTTTGCTTCTCCCCATATAATGCGTTTGGCAATCATTTCTTATCTTAGTTTTTTTAGGTCTCAACTCTCAAGTGTCGGCCAAACCGAGATAACCGTTCAAAAGAAAACTAAATGAATGCTTTTATTTTTCCCTTTTTTGTTGAAGCTGTACTTTAATGAGACAAGATATATATATATATATATATATATATATATAATGCATGTTGAAAAAGCTATAAATGGTGATGTAGTTCTTTTGTAACACCCAGAATAGAATTAAATGGTAATTAACTATACTAAATTACTAAGTTTGTTACTATAATTACATCAACATTATACTATAATCATAACAACTTGTTGTATTTCTTAAGTAGCGTCATAGTTTCTTGTGACTAAAAGTATCACAGAAAAATGAGGTTTTTTATTTTAATTATAATTTTAGTCACATATTTTTTTAATGGTATTAACGGAAAGAATAATGAAGGCATGCTTATAGGGGATTCCGTACACATGGTCAATTTTTTAGTAGGTTAATAAGTTATGCCATACTTGTTTCAGCTAATCAACGTCTTAAGTCTTAACCATCCAAGTTAATTTGAACAATGTTATATATATAACACGTGTTGGCAAAATCTATCAACCTTGAAAATATCCGAAATTCAACAATTTGATGATCTTCGAGTTCAACAAAATATGATAAAATATAACTCAAACAAATTTTAAAAAAAACAATGATTCAAGCCAAGAGAGAGAGAGAGAGAGAGAGAGAGAGAGAGAGAGAGAGAAAAGAAAATAATAAAGAAAATAAAGGAGCTAGAAAGAGAAAACACAAATTTATGGCAATATAGTCATTTGAGCAAGAGTCCACTTAAGTTATTCGATTATATTATTTCAACAAAGCTCCGGAATCACATTTATACTCAATTAAGACAAGCTTTACGCTCTTTTGCAAGCAAGAAAAAAAAAAAATTGATGTTAAGGAGGAGTACCGATTTGCTTCTTGCTTGTTTGTCCTTGTGATCAGGACTTACGAGCAACTCGTACCTTTTCAAAGAGTAATCATATTAATTTCTAATTTGTTTGATTTATTTATCTTTGAATTCTTGTTCGGTGTGTGATCTGAGTGATGTCTCTAAGTTTTGAAAACGTTTCCAAACTTTTGAAAATATTTGTTAAAATATTTTTTTTTGGCAAAAAAATGTTTTTCAACTAGTCAATTGTTTAGGAGTGTCTTTTAAATAAGAGAAATTATAGTGAATATCCAATTTTTAACACGCAATTTAAATTATTATCAATCTTTTGAAAAATATAACTAACTACTTAAGTGATTCAATTACTTACACAGTGGTAAAGTGGGGTAATTAACTTAGTTACCAAAAGCATGTGCAAGTAATTAACGAATTGACTAGAAACTCAATTACTTCAAAAATTTAGGTATTTATTTGTATTGTTATATAAATTCTAGGTATTTGCATACTTCACCCTTTAAATATATATATTTATTTATATTTTATGTTAATTTCAAAGTATTCAATTTTTTATTAATGAATTTCTCTTGGGTAATTATAAAAAATAACTATTTTAGTTAAGTGATTTAAAAGTATGACTAATATTTTTAATTATTAAGAAAATAACTATCAAGTAATAATAGATGAAGCTCATCTATGCATTTTGATATTTTGATAGTAAATTATCGTTTTTTTTTTTAACATGAGCTATAATTTAAAAAGCCTTTTAGAAAATAGCCTATTGACCTAATGGACACATTTCTCTTCTATTTATTATGATTACACAACAGAATTTTATTTTACTCAATCTTTTTTTATTCCAAATATAAGTATTTGATTATTTTTTTTATTATTAAGATAGCTAAAATTTTGTCGTTTTCCTTGCTAAACTGTTGTTTTCAAGTTTGTTGCAGCTTATCAGAATATTGTCGTTTACCAGATTTCTGTCGTTCTACAGGCTTCTCTTCTTTTTCTAGTTTTATGTCGTTTGAGAAAGCTGCCCTCTTTTTCTCAATATCGTTTTCATTTTTTAACTTTAAAGTCGTTTTCTATTTCAGTGTCGTTTCTTTTTTTTAATTGTCGTTTTTCTTGAAAACAATGTAATTTTCCAATTTATCGTTGATTTCATGACATTGAAAATTCTAATCAACTTACACAATTCAAGGTCAATCCTAAATAACATATTCATTCCTATCAACTAGTTTTAATCACGTGATTCGCAAGTGCAAAAAAAATCATTTGGAATCACTTGATTAAAAATTAAAGGCAAAATATTTTTAGATTTATGTTTTTTAATTTATCATTTAGTTCAAAAATTTTGTTTTGTAATTAAGTGTATGTTTTTCCCTCCTTAAAAAACAGTATGTTTCATTTTATTTTAAAAAAAAATACATAAAAAAATAAAAGTGAAAATTTTTTAGGAATAAAAATCTATAATAGGCTAAAATTCTGGTTTTTCCCAAGTTTTTTGCCTGATTATAGAAAAGTGCCAAATCTTACTAACAATACTTTGCTGGTTTGAGTAATTGAGTACATAGTAATTAGTACGAGTACTTAGAAGCATAAAAATTTTGAAGGACAAGATAGGAATAACATATTAAGTTTTGCCCATAACTCTACTGACAAAGCAATACAACATGATAGGAAAGATAAAGCCTTGTTATTGAACTCCAAGGCATGGGCATTGTGTCCTCTTTTTATCCAAAACTTCTTTTTCCATAAAAAGAAAAGGACCCTACTTTGATACGTTAATAATATATGCTCATTTGTGTGTTGCAATACTTTTAATTTATACCTCAATTTTTACACTATAAACATAGAGTACAAACCAAAGGAGCAAATCACTTGGAGCATAAATTATAAAGCAATACTTAGAATAGTGTTTTTTTTTTCCCCAAAAAGAAAAATACATAAGATATATTTGATATTCTAGAAAATTATTAATTTGTTAAGATCCGGCAACCTTTATTCGGGTGACACAACAAAGCTATATGAAATTGGCATTGAAAATATACTAGAGCGAACATATATATATATATATTACACAATACATGATTCAATGACACACACTGCAGTATCATTGCAATTGGATGGCTTGTTCTTATAAATTACCAGACACAGATATAAATCACACACTACATTAACACACGCTACGCAATCACTATTTTAGTGAAAACAAACATATAAAACTACCTCATTAACAGTGAACTTGTATATAATATTACTAAATGCTGATCACATTAAGCTGATGATCTTTTGGTCATGGAAATCGTCACATTGAAGAACTCAGTCTTCTCTTTGGACATGCGATCGACAATGATCTCACGGTACCTGCGAAAAACCTCCTCGATTATCCCCTCACCGAAATGGCTAACGAGTAAGGGCTCCGCCACGGCTCTCATGCACTTGGCCACATTGTATCCACCGTCGTCTAGGGTTTCAGACTCGCTAAGATTGTTGTTGTACGCGTGCCAATTGACTTGAGAGACCTCGAGCTTGTTGACCGCGAATGATCCTTCCTTGAGAACCTCGAATTTCACCTCCGAAGGGCATGGCGTGTACTGAGGAATGTTGAAGGTGTCCACTTTTTCTTCTTCTATAAGTCCCTGCAAAGGCAAATTATTGAGATTTAGGGTTTAGTGACCATAAGCAAAAATTGTGCAACAAAATGTTCGAGGCAAGTGACGAATTGTTATTATAAGTTAGGACTAAGTACATATACCCGTTTGGTAGGAATCCAAACCACATTTTGGTATAGAAAATTTAAGTTTGACTTATTATTAATATTAGAGGATATAAACTAATATATATATATATATATATATATTCGGATTGCTATCTAGACATGTTATAATAATTTTCTAAATTGACTACATGTTGTGACTAATATTTCTCATTATCGATGTGACTGTGTAAATAAGTACCTCCAAAACCATGTCATTTAGAGCCATGGCCAAGAGCTCCCAAATGTAACAGCCCTCTTTGCTAGACGGGTCTTCACTCTTCCGTCCCAAAAATGTCAAGACCATTTGCCCGTCGGCGACTAATTCCTCGGAACGACTCTTGAGGAAGAGTGAAAAATCTTTTTGGAATTGCTCTTTGTAAGCCTTGAGCACATTGGGAGGGCTTGTACTAGCCATGTAAATATTCCCTTTGTTGTTCTCCACTCCCTCAGGAACCTAATTAATTAAATATTAATATAACATGAAACCCATTATTAATTATAATCATTAATCAAAGTTCTATAGATTAAGTATCATAAGAAAATTTTATAAAAAAAAGTATCATAAGAATAGCTTTTGTTAAATTGCATATATTCCTCGAAAAAGCCATATATATATATATATACACATATATATATGATTATCAAATAAAAATTATTGATAATTATAGTGTAACATAGTATAGTCTTTTTCTCATATATAATATATTGCAAAATTAACTCTATGGGAGTCACGAATAGAGCCAGTTTGGGGTCATAAGTGGATTCTAGCCCATCTGACTTATTATAATTTGTGATTCATTACATAGAATTTTTTTTTTCAAAAGCCCTAAACTTTTTAATTTTTTATCCTATTACCATTCTTACTAAGATATATATTACCACAAGACTCATAGTCTGGCTTCATCCCTAATATCGGAGTCATATGTAAATCAAATTACTAAAAAAAACAAAAATTAAGACTTTTTGTCAAAGCTTTTTATTTACGTGAAAAAAATTTGTGACTAAATGGTACTTTTAATCACAACTCATTATAAACTTCAAACTCATACATTTTAGTCACAAAAATTTCGTATATATAATATATATACACACACACTTACCTGAGACAACCATTGGAGAGCGTAAGAGGAGTGGACAAAATGCAGGCTCTCGGCAGGGAAAAGCCTGCCGTAGAATGAACCCGGGACGCCGGTGAAGAAACACCGGCCTAACCCGGGGCCCATCTGGGCTTTCAGTTTCTCTTGGAAGCTTTGCAGTGACTTGAAAATGGAGTTGAAGTCATTCCCGGGAAGGTCATTCAAGTAGACTTGAAACTCCGGCGAGCCACGGCGCAGTCTCCGGCATAGATTGTGCACAACTTTGACGAGCTCAGAGACCACCAAAAGAGTGTTTGGTCCAGAAGAACAACCCAAGTCAGCTATGGCTAGGGTTTGTGACAAGCTCTTGTAATAGTGGTTCACTATGGCTTCCTCAGTGATGGGCTTGGTCAATGATATCACTTTTTTCTACGTACAAAATCAAATATTCCACATTAGGTTATAGCATCATCATAAATTTTTTACCTAGACTGATGTATAATTATATATAATGTATATAAATTGGTTATATATATATATGTATGTATGTATGTATATGTAATTACCTGAACTAAGGAATTGTTTGCGTAACTTGTTTCTCCAATTCCTCCATTCATGTGAAGCACTTGAACAACTTCCATTGTTTCTCTTTCTCTTATTAATTCTCTCTAATTTTCAAATCTCTCTTATTATTAGCTTTGTGAGTGTACATTGCTTGATGTTGTGGTACCCCTATTTATAGCCTTATGGACCGGCCGAGAAGTTGTTACGGACATTTTAAATTAATTATTAGTAGTTTACTTGGCGTTGACGAGTTTTGTCTATACCAGATTAAGATAGAAGATTAGATCGCTGGTACTAATTAATCAGCCTTATTAATCTATCCGAGTGTACATTAAAAAGTCTTATGTATCCAAGTGATTTCAAAAAGTTTGAACAGCCACACAATTGATCAGGAAAAAGTTGAAGATGTTTTACCAACCATGTATCTGTCTTCTTTTCACTTTCAATTATGCTAAAAGAAAAAAATGAAAGTGAAAAGAACGCATATATAGAGAGGACACTTTATGGATTATCTTTTGTTTTTTTTTTTTAATTATTGTTGTACAAGTATTAAAAAAAAAAAAAAAAGGGCTTCATGAGACTTGTAATGGGAAAATAATATCTCAAAAATCGAGATCAAGGATTAGTAATTTAATACACATCTTGTTAGATATAGGAAAAATAATATTTAATATTTCATGATTTCGTTTATCAATTTGACATCTTTTTTCAGGGAAGCCCCAAAATTTTTCATGGCATTCGTTTATTTTTTGCTTAAAATTTAATTGTAATCATTCGAAGTTCAATCCATGTCGATACTATAGTGACTTTTATGATTGATCCCATGTAATCAATTTTCTGATAATTGATAAAGTTATATTTCTTTGGTGCGAAGACCTCGGGGTCTCCTGTTTATCTACTCCTTGGAATAATAACATGTGTCCGTATTTTAAAAAAAAAAAAAAGTATTTTGCACTGGTGCCCTTGAATTTTACGTGTATGGCAACTTGCCTCCTAATCTTTAATTTGTAGCATATTGCACCCTGAACTCAAAAATCATGACAAATAGATACAAATTGATAACTTCTGTCATTTTTTAGACAGATTTATAACTCACGTGATTTACATGTGAAGTTTTATATGGGCATTATTGTCTTTTCATTATTATCTTTGTTTTTTTTTTTTTCTCCACCTTCTAAGTTGAAATGTCTTAAGGCTTCAAGACACCTGCGCAGCGTCCCGGGCACACCCAGCATGTTCGCCGTCCCAGCTTGCTGGAGGTTTAGGGTCCCATTTTGTCTCCCAAAAAACAAAACGTTCAAGCCCAAAAGCCCACAACTCCGACGAGGACCGCCATAGCCTCCATCACTGAACTTCTTCTCGTCGGCATCGGCGAGGACTGGCGTGCATCGCATAGTAGAGGAGGAGATCGCAGTGGTCTGGGTTTGCTGGCAGCGAAATGTTCGTGGAACCTGGTCTGGGTTCGCCGCATCTGGTCTGGTATGGGCTCAAGGGATTTGGTCTGGCAGGGCCGGTGAGAGAGGATTGGGTCGGTCGGCGAAAGGGAAAAAGGACTTTTAGCTTGAGGGTTTATTATTATTATTTTTTTTAGAGAAATTATAGTGAATACCCAATTTTTAAAACTCAATGTAAGTTATTACCCAATCTTTTGAAAAATGTAACCAACTACCCAAAAGATGTAATTACTTACACAGTGGTAAGTGGTGGTAATTCACTTTGTTACCAAAAGCATGTGCAAGTAGGCGTGAAAATTTGGAATTCCATGGAGTTCCATGGAATAAAGCCCGGGTAATTTCCGGGTAATTACCCGGAAATTACCCTAAATATTTTTCCGGGTAATACCCGAAAATATATTAGTGGAACACCCGGGTAATTTTCGGGTGAAACCGGGTAATTACCCGGTTACTTTCTTCTTTTTTTTTTAATATTTTTTAATAATGATTTTTTAGTAATAAGTTTGTAAAAGCCACTGACAAAAGCCATGAAAAAGGGTTTGTCAAAGCCATGCAACCAAGCTTATGACCACCAAACCCACTGCAGCATCTGAAAAGCAACTGAAAACCCACTGCACACATCTGACTACACACAAAAGATTGCACCAGATTCTTGTGCGTGATGCCAAAATTGCACAAAATTTTGGTTATTTTATTGATAAACGAAGAAGGAAGGTTGAAGAAGATGGTGAAAAGACATTAATACCCTTAATAAATTCACGTGAATTTCCCGTGGGAGCATTTTCCGTTACATTTTGAACGCCCCCTTATCAATTTGTAACAAAATACACGGAATTCAAGCTTAGGATGCAAAATGTCACAAATTAAAATTATGGTGCAAATTGCCAAATACGTGAAGTTTTGAGGGCATAAGTGCAAAATACTCTTAAAAAAATAAATAAAATTGAGTGGGTGGGCAAATGCCATAATTAAATTTATATTCCCTTCTGCCAAAAATCAAATAAAAAAACGTGCAGTTTTAAATACTAGTTATCTAGTATTGCTGAGCTACGCTTCATCTGCAACACGTGTGTATATATATGTGTGTATATATATATATATATATATATATGAAAGTGAAATACATAGACGAGAGAAGGTGTGTACGCATGAGTGTACATGATCACAGGGAAAAGAAAGCAAATGTACGTCACGCAGATTCATCATAGAATGAAATTAATTATTAATTGATTAAGATCAGAAGAACCGAATCATTAAAAAATTAATTAGACCGACAAACTTGACTTATAATTCAATTACACATGAAACTTCGCGGTATAAGTATAAACACTAAATAGTCCTATGTGTATTACATTATATATATCTTTTTGACAGCGATTAATTTGCCGTATTAATAAGTGGGAGCTAATCAGACGCCGACCACAAATCATGTGCCAATTGCAATAAAAAGTAGTGTGAAAACAAATACTATATACTATATATATATATATGTATTATATAGCAGCCTTAGAGGCTTAGAATTACTTTAACACAACTACATACATAACAATTGTGAAATTTCCCAGTAAAAATGACATCTCCACATTTTGTGCAAAACTATTGACCATCTCTGAAAAGTGAAAACGAAAGGTTATATTATATATATATATAGTGGGGAAAGTGTAAGATTAGAAAAAAAGTTGTTGTAATAGTAGAATCTTAAGTCAACTGAAATTCAATTATATATTTGGGCATTTTGTGGTGTTTCACTTATGCAATGATTTAGTTACAATATACATAGGCAGATCAGAAAGGCACAAATCACATGACTAATTCATCAATACTATATATATATTTAGGAATATACTATAATTTTATTATAAATAATAACAAATATAGAAAAATAATCTCATATTTGTACGTACTCCAATTAGATTATTTACATATGAGAATTAAGAAAATAGCCATTGTTTACCAAATGATTTAAAAAGAAAAAGTCACACTTTTAAAAAATTTAAAACCTAGCTCTTTCAGAAATTTTTGACACTAGTCAAAAAAATTTTACAGCAATTTTATATGTAATTTACTTAACTGACCCTTGCATATAGAGCTTAAAGAAATGTAATATGTAAGTATAAATAATCTTTCAATAGTGAGAAGTTGTAGCTCCTAGTTGAAATTTCATAGTACATAATAAATGGCTTAAAGCTTTTTCT
Source organism: Boehmeria nivea var. tenacissima (assembly GCA_018132145.1). Classification (NCBI taxonomy): domain Eukaryota; kingdom Viridiplantae; phylum Streptophyta; class Magnoliopsida; order Rosales; family Urticaceae; genus Boehmeria; species Boehmeria nivea. Next base: position 10,343,858 of record CM030886.1, read on the forward strand.
AGCCAACAACCATTTGGAGGTAGCGAAGTTCTGTTGATAACAACCATTTGAAAGAAACAAAACGTACTAGTATAATGTTATATTGCACAACTAACGAAACTTCGTAATATATCTTTTTCAATATATTTTTATCAATATATAATTCTGTATTCACACATGGATCCGAGAGCTTTTAATTTATTCTTCATGTTGCTTGTTTTTCTCCACTTGTTGCGACGTCCTCCCTAGATACCGCCTTTTGCTGATCATATATTATATGTGTTGGCCTATCTATTGGTTCTATAATATATATAATTTATTTGTGGCTTCAGTACCAAAATTTTGCCTGATTATTCTAGATCCTTTATCAGGAAATCTAAAAAATCAATATTTAAAGCTAAATCTTAACATTAAGTGTAAAGTATTCAAAGCTGCATATAACTTTTACCAGGAATCGCAAAAAAAAAAAAAAAAATGTCACTTAAATTATGCCCAATAATAGCACTTTCTTAATTCTTACTCTATATAAATATATATAAATATAGTAGTGTTAGTTAATGGTTTTTCTTGACACATTACAAGTTTGATTTTTTTGAATGGTTTTTTTTGCATGTATATGTATTGTGAGACATGAGAATGCGTATATGCTTTTATGTGTAGGTTATTTGAAAATGATTTTGATCCTGATCAATTTATGTATGTTTACGTATTATACATACATATATATACATATATATATATATACATATGTATATATAGCACATGTATATGTGCGTGTGTAGCCGTCCATTGCCGAAGGACGCTATATTAAAGGTGATAGGAAGTAAGAATGATACGAAGAAAACAATGCTGAAGAAAAAGAACAACAAAAGAATATAAAACGAAAGGAGAAGGAAAACGACATGTAAATGAAAAACGACAACGAAACATGTAAACGACAAATAATTAAATCGCGAAATGCAAAACAGTAATACTTGATCGTCTGGGAGATGAAAATAAAAAGTGAAAAGTGGAAATAGCAAGCAGAAAAGCTCCAAAAAAACTGACAAAAGAATACATAAATGACAGAAAATGAAAAACGACAAGTAACTGAAAAACGACAAAAGAATACATAAATGACAGCAAAACGAAAAACGACAATAAATGAAAACGACAAATACATGAATCGTGAGATCAGAAACGGTAGAAACTGATACGGCAGATGAGAGGGAAACAAGAAGTGACAATAATAAGAAGAAAATCTGAGAAAAAAGGCCAAAACAACAAAAGAATAAAGACACGACAGGAATATGAACAACGACAAGTAAATGAGAAACGACAACAAAGAATGCAAACGACAAGTAGCCGAAGTGAGAATAACGCAAAAGAATACGGTAATAACTGATACGGCAGGGAGAGGGAAATAGGAAGTGAGAATAATGAGAAGAAAAGCTGAGAGAAAGGCCAAAACGACAAAATAATACAGAACGACAACAAAAGGAAAAACGACAGCAAAATAGAAAACGACAAGTAATTGAAAAACGACAAACTAATGAAGAACGACAGTAGAAGGAAAACGACAAGTGAGTGAAAAATGACAAAAAAAAGTAAACGACAAATACCTGAGACGTGAAATGCAAAACGGTAATAACTGATACGGCAGGGATAGGAATAAGCGACAAAAAATATAAAAACGACAAGATAATGGAAAACGACAAGTAAGTAAAAACGACAACATAACATGGAAACGATAAATACCTAAATCGTGAAATGAAAAAAGAACGGAAATAATAAATTAAGAATAATAAGAAGAAAAGCTTAAAGTAAAAATGTCAAAAGAATGCCGAAACGACATGAAGATGGAAAACGACAAGTGAATAAAAAACGGCAACAGAATGTGTGAACGAAAATACTTATATCGTGAAATGCATAAATGATACGACAGGAGAGGAAATAAGAAGAATAAACGCATGGAACTACAATTAAATCGTTAAATGAAAACAAAAAAAACAAACAAAAGTGCAATGACTGATACGACAGGAGAGAGAGAATTTGGAGAATTGAACACAAACAACAACTGTCTAAAAACGACATCATAGCTGTACAAACAACAATATAATAAAACAAGGGGCTTAATGAAAACGACGATTGAGTCAACATTTACGAATGGCAATTGCACGAGAATGATAGCATCAAGAAAATGACTGTATAGTAAAGACGAGCTAGCACAAACTAAAAAACCTAAGACGAAGCCTGTAAACGACAACAACCAGGAGAAAATTCTAGTCAAACGACACCAAATAGACCAACCACAAAACGACATGAGTTAGTGTAGTAAAAGCTAAAAGGCCATAGACCGAGCGTTAGAGTGATCAAAATCTCATAAAATGAAGAGTAATACTAATTTGTACATTGGCTCGGAATTGCGGCAAGTTGTCACCTAAATTATTACCCTTTTTTCATTCAAGTATATTTCGGGGATTTTATGAGGCTACTGGTTAAACAAGTTAATAAACATTCACAATCCAACACTAAAAATCTATTCAACAAAAACCGTGTTGTTGTCTTTGACGTTTGAAAGATGCTACACAACGTCTAAAATAACAAAGTACATTACATGATGTTGCCATATCAAGTGCAATGCGCTAACTTTTCTCAAGCTTCAACCTCTTGAGAAGGAAAAAAAAAAAAACACACACACTCACATTTATGCTTAATTTTGCCATTTCACAATAATGGCCTCAAGGTTATTGGACAACCACTCTTAAGCCTGGGAATGTGTGCCTTCTTTTCTAGACTAGTATCCAAATCATCAACTGTCCACCTATAAAGTAATGATATATTTCATATCATTTACATGCAGTATATATACAATCGCGTCACATATAAAATATTTAAAATTGATAATACATATATGGCCATTTTATACTTGCAAAAACTAGCTTTTGAAAGAAAAAAAAATAAATACTAGAAAGAAGTCTAGCTAATAGTTAATAATAGCAGAGTTAAACTCACTTGTATCCACTAGTGAGACGGTGCAAAAAGACCAACATTGTCACTTTGGCCATGTTCATTCCCAAGCATGTTCTTGGTCCTGATCCAAAAGGTATGAAACTATATGGCTTTTGAATTTCCTGAATTAGGGGAAACAAAAAAGAAAAATATTGCTAATCCAAGTTCATTAACGAATTAGAAAGAGTGAATGTTTGAAGAGTTGGTCGAGATAGAGAAAGCTTATTATTACATCAAATCTTGATGGGTTGAATTGCATTGGTTGTGGATACAAATCTGGGTCACAATGTATAAAAGTTGCATCAATATTCACATGCCATCCTTTCTTTATTTCATAACCTGCCATTCAATATTATTCATTTAACTCACAAACTCTCAAGTAAACAATGCAAAAACCTTGTATTAGGGACGACACTGATTAATTACAAGAGATTGATCAGATAATTAATATCATTACTTGCCTTCTATGTTGCAGTCACTAAGTGCAACTCTAGGGAACCACAATATGACATTTGACATTCTCAGTGTTTCTTTGACAACCTAGAAAAAACAGGCACACGTGAAAGAAGAATAATCATGACATGTCAACACTAAAAGCAATATTGATCATGTCTATATATTTTGACCCACCGCTAGTGGTAGTTGATGATTCAAAATTTATGAACTTTAATTTTTGTGTTTCTAATTACCTTTGAACCATAGGGCATTTTGGTAATGTCCTCAAGGGTTAGTGAAGCTCCGACTGGCTTATTTCTTGCTATAGACAACTGTTCTTCCTGGAAATTGCTACAATATTGTTAGTCTCTTCAACTATAAAAAGTAAAAAAAATTATGAAGTGATGAAAATTGACCTTTTAAGCCGTGGCTAATTATTTCCTAATTAGCTTGTCACTTATCACACACCATATTGGTGATTGCATTATCAACACAATGATATAAATAATATATATATATATATATGAAAAATCTTTGAAAGGGTATGTCTTACAATGATGAATGATTATAGATCGTCAAATTTATTTTCCTAACAGAATTTGCTTCTTAAAAAGTTAATGTTGCGGACAAGAATCGTTCACTAATGTAAAATACTTATCCAAGATTTTTTGTACTATATATATTTTGAAAAATCTTAGTTAGACTTAGACTATATGTTTTCAATAGACCCTTTTTAAAAAAATTAATTTGACAGTACATAATCTTTTCCAACCGCGCAGGGTGTATACCCTACTAAGATTCTTCCATCATATAATTTATGACTCAACTTGTAAAATGTGTAGAATGGTGGGGGAGAATATGAAATGTTTTATGGTGTATATCATTTTCTAAAAGTACAAAGTGGAAAATAGCCAACCTTGGCTGAGAATGATCAAACTCAATAATGTCCCTTTTGACTTGACATGACAAATAGTTAAAACCATTGAGCTGAAAACAGAATTTATCCACACACACACATACATAAACTTTTTTCAAAAAATAAAAATAAGGAAAAAAGAAAACTTATGCATGAACTTCACAGCAACTAACCCTGAGCCTGTCTTGTGCATCCATGTTCTCATCAAGAAACTTGACACTCCACATCATCGCAGCCGCGGTGGTGGTCTGCCCCGCAATTATCATCGTCAAGAGATTGTCCAAAATCTCCGAGTCGTCGAGCTTTTCGCTCGGCGGCAACGAGTCCTTCTCCAACATGGACTGAAGGAAGTCTTCTGGGGCCTCTTCTCCACTCCTCCTCCGCGCAATCATCTCGCGAAAAGTCGCCATGAGACGTTCACGTGCCTGCCCTTTCACATGTCTGTTGGTTAGGGAACTATATATATAGATAGATAGATCATGCACTTTTCAAATTTCAATTCAAGATATTACAAAGCCATGTTGTCAAATTTTGTTGTCAACAAAATTTGAGTCCAAAAGATGAACTATATTGACCTTGAGGCCTTTGTAGTATCTGGTTCCTGGAATTTTAAATGGAAAGGACAGCATTGCGTTGGAGACATTGGTGCAATCTAAATCGATATTTCGCAGAATTGAATCGTCGGTAACACTAAGTAACATGTTGCACATAGCATCAAATGTAATCTGTGGAATCAAATTTTCTTTGAAGCGTTAGCTCTACATTTTTAGACCTTTTTGGTTGAAACTACAATGACAATAACATTCTCAAAGACTCAATTTCGTAACATTTATCATAATCATATCTATTTGATGCAATAACTAGAATGTTCTATATGTTGTGGTAAATATCAAATTTTGTAATAAAAATTTACCAAAAAAAAAAAAAAAACTTGAAAATTTTCAAAAGCAGTTGGCAAAAGCAGATTTCGAGTGAATGTGGGTGAAAATTTGTAATATTTACAGAATGTTGTTAGAATAAAAAAAAACAGTTTTAATTCAAATGCAATTACAAATCAAATTTGAATTTTAGACTCTACAAAAACTGTAACTAAGAGTGAAAAAAAAATTGTAATAAGAAGTTAAAATTTCAGATTATGTAAGCTATTAGTCATCACAAAATTTCAGATTTTGTGAATAATATTTTTATTCTTAACTCTTTATAACTTGTCACTAATATACTTTGATTAATGCTAAGAACTCAAAATTATATCTCAAACTTTCGTGCCAATACATGCGATTGACTACATACACAATTTTCTAAAAATAGACTCATCTATATATATTGACAAATCTAATGCCACATGTGTTGGTATGAAAAATTTGGTATAAATTTTAAGATCTCTAGTATTATTCATATACTTTTAGCCATAAATTTGTTGTGACTAAAAGTATTTTACTCACTAATATTTTATGACAAATTTTTAGCTACGAACTTTTTAGTCACGACAAATCTTAAAATTTTTAGCATATAGTAAAAAAAAAAAATTTCACTTTCGATGTTGTTACTAAAAGTGAAGTTTTTTGTTGTGTGGCTATAAGTTTTATTAAAAAAAAACACTCATTTTTCGTGACTAAAAATGTATTAAGAATTAATAATATGTTTTTATGAGTTGCGACTAAAAGTTTAAATTTTTTTTTAATGATGCCAAACAAATCCATGCACCTTCATACAGAAGTCAAGCACCACAAAGCTTTTCCTTTCTTCTCCTAACTTCTTGAGCCTTTGGCACAGGATGTTGTCGAATTTCTGCACAAATTCAGACAAAGAACTCATGGAAAAATGACGTGATAGAAGCCTTCTAATCCTTTTGTGGCTCTCATGTGTTACGCAAAGCAAGCTCTTTTCTCCTACTGCATCTGCCATTGATTTCACGTAACCTTTGTTGAATTTCGCAAAATCGTTTGCGAAGATCGTGCTCGCGCCTTCTGTGCTCGGAACAAAAACATGAACCTTCCCAAATAGCCTTGTCTTGAACCACTTCCCATGCCTAGTTTTCACCAAAAAGAAAAGAAAAGAACACATTACAATGTCATTATATTAACATCAACCAAAAGGTTGATACAGTGCTTTAACATGCCAATTAATATGTACTAATTATTAAGGACTTCACTCTCAAGTGCACCCTTGTTTTTACATAAAAATAAAATTGATGTGATCAAGAAGAGGGAATCAAATTAATTAATGCACATAGTGATAACTTGATATTCGTTACAATGTTGTTGTATATGGTAAAAAAAAAACCTTACAAAATTTCATTGTCCTTGATCAAAGTAATAATTAGGAGATATTCCAAGTCAAAACATGTGTAGCTTCTTAAGGTAATAGCAAAGGATAAAGTTTAGAAATAAATAACTAACCACAGTCGTCGGAGTCTGACAAAATCATAACATCCTTTCGCGCTGTCAGCAGCGGAAAGAAAAGAGAGAGTTTCGCCTAAAAAAGGCAACCCTAGCCGGCCAGGGATGCGAGCTCGTCGATCATTGATATTGCTCCTTTTCCAATTAGCTTTTGAAAAGAAAAACAATGTTGCTCCAATAGAAAACACTCCAACAAGAATTATATCATAGTAGTTCCTCTGTGCAAAGAAGATAAGCTCTTCCTTTAACAGATTTGGATTGATCATTCTTTTTTTTTTTTGGCTGATTTCTTGAACTTGTATGTCAAGTGTTCAATGTAGTTGGTACTACAATCATGAATACTTCAAAATTTAACAAATGAAAATAGGGTTGTTGTAACGATTGCCATATAGTGGGGATTTACATTATTTCAGATACGATTCGGAGGCAAGCTCATTATTATACACGTGACATCAAAACATAATGTATTCTTACGTACAAAAGTTATTTCAACATTAGCACGTCAATGATCAATAATGATAAAAATGAATTTCTCCATATAGGCTGACTATAAACATTGAAAGAGCAAGCTCATTTGTGTGACATCAAAATAAAAGGTATTGTAATGTCACGCACAATAGTTATTTCAATATTGATCACTGAGCTGTAATGTAAGTGGCAACTCTGTAATATATATTAGCGTCTCACTGATCAATAATGAAAAGAAGAATTTCTCAATCTATAGTGAATTACGAAAGCGATATATGATCACGAGATAGAGTATGCGAGCCCCATATTATATTGCTGCCTGCCATAGAATATGTTATACCGGAAAGCTGTGTGACATGATCTAATTAAGGGACCATCCATACTATATATTGCGCCATTAATTATAACTTCAGTTACCTCTCTCTCTCTCTCTCTAACTCACACACATGTACACAAACAAGCTAGTGCATAGAACATAATTTATCAATAATGAATAATTAGAACATTATATGTGTGATGATGGATTGTGGGACACAACTTGATGTGGTAAATTCTACTCAAGAAGCACTAGTGGTTGACCTAAATAATTATGTATGCAGGCAGTCATATTAGGTTAAGTCTAATTAAAGTGATATAATAAGTTTTTGGTATCTGAGATTTAATGTATCTAATATACGATATGAGCTTTTTATGTGTAAATACTTGTGTAATTTCTATTTTTATCATGATGAGTTAAAATAAAAATGCCAAAAGATAACATGAAAGCTATCTCTATAAATAGTGGTTATGGTCACCAAATCACACGTGTTGTTTTCATTTTTTTCTGTCCCACCAAGAGAGAGTGCAAAAAAATTATTAAAAGGAAAACGTATTGATCTGGAAGGTCAACTGTAGGGCTAATTGATCATCATGCAGGTATGTTTCTGCATATTTGTATATTAATTCTTGATGGTTAAGTATAAACGATTCTAGGATTTATAGGTGATGATTTTGATCAAAGTTAATTTTGATCTAACAATGTATATATTAGCAGTACATATAACTTGTTCACTAATCTAACATAGAGATAACTTTAGCAGTATATATTAGCAGTACATATAACTTTAAATATTTTTCACTTAGTAAAAAAGAGTGTATTGAGTTTGAATTGGTGAGTTGATTTTGAAAGTGTATTGAGTTTGAATTGGTGAGTGATTTTGAAAGTTTTGAATGTATTGTAATTTCTACTAATTAATATTAATGAAAAGAAAAAGTTTGTCTAAAATGTGGATTAAAATATGTTGTCATCTCTATTATTTTATTGTTTTTCATTGTACGTGCGTCTGTGGTGCGCAACGATTAGCTATAGCGAAAGTAAAATAATAAGTTGGCTGAAATGACTGCAAAAAACATGGCTTTTGACATGAACTTTAAAGCTATTTTAATATTTTGAAATCACCAATAATATATATACAATAGTGGTGTGGAGGTTCAGATTGGCATGTGTTTGCAAGTGGGACCCGTATATATATATATATATATACACACCAATGGACAATGGTAAGTATTTGGAGAACCCTCCCCGCGTGGCCTATGAACATTCCATGCATGATAGGACATGGAAAAATATAATAATAAAGGGTTTTACCGTTCATATATATATATATATATATATATATATATATCATTATCAATGTTCAATATCTTGAGGCAATACCTATAGAGTGCATGCTTGTGTAAGACTGATAAATAAATATCCCAAAACAATGCAGAGCTAAAAAGACGCCTGGCTTGTGTTGGTGTGACCTCTCATCTCATGATTATGGAGGCTTTGTCAAGCAGTATTGGCGGGGCCAGAAATTTATTTGAGGGCATTGTGAGATGTTTTACTTTTGGAAATGTGACAATTTATTAGAGGACGGGGTTGCTTTTTTTTTTTTTTTTAATTTATTTGTTTGATTCCATTGATGAATAATTTATCATAATGGTCATGCATGGTAATATATATGTAGCAAAGGATAAAGGAATCTGCGCACAGAATGCACTAAAAACTGCACAAAGCCATTAGCTAAGCTAGCTGAGCTCATTGATGTGTATATTATATGACTGTCACTCACTCATATATCAATGTTGGACTTCATTGTGGCATGCGATTTTGAACCAATCACAATAATCATTAGCTTATGTAAAAAAGTTAGGAAAATTTAAAAATAAAACTATTTTTTATTTCATTTCATAATCTATATCTCAAGTGATGTGCTTCTTTTATTTATACTCTATGTTTGTAGTATAAATTTTAGATATAAATTAAAAGTGCAACACAAATAGAACATAAATTATCATTATTGGCCTTTAAAATTAGAGGCCTCTTATATAGTTTCAGAATGAAACAAGTGAATCAATGAGGTTGAGTCACTATAGATACATATATATATATGGCATTTCCTTTCAAAGTAATATATATAGTAATGGGCCTAATGGCATATATCATGGGAGGATTTCGAGAAATGTTTTATTTTTGGCACAATGATAATTTATGCCATATGTGGGTTGTATTTTTAATTTATATCCCAAAATTTATTTTACAAACAGAGTGAAAATAAATAGAGTACATCACTTTGGGCATAGATTATTAAGTGCCATCAAGAATAACTTTATTTTGAAATTCTCTCTATATATATTATCATATCACTCCAATCTCTTCACATCTTTCGCTACACTAACACTCACGTGAATAAAGTTAGATTAATGTATAATAATGATGTGAGACGCAATTGTCATATTTTTTGTCATGTGATAGTTTTCACGCGATAACAATGTATCTATTGGTCGTGGATAATGAAAACCATACCAATGCCCAACTAATTGGCTTTTAAAGACCAACATTGCTAAATTTGAAATTCGACATGATGGAGATTATTATTCTCTTGTATAGAAACCTTGAGGCACATTCAAAAGCAAAGTAAATGCAAATCCTCTCTTTCCATTGAAGGGGAAGCCAATGACCTAGCGTCATTCCAAATCGGGCCAATTTTTCAACTCAGCACAAATAAGTCCAGCCCAATAACAACTCAGGCCCAACTTCTAAATCCCATAATCCCAAAGTCCAAATGTGGGGCCCAAAATGTCCTCAGCTAAAAAAAAAAAAAACAAAACAAAACAAAAGGTCAAAGTCAAAGTCAAAGTCATCTCTTCCGCCTTCATTTTCCCTCTTTTTCTTTCTTTGAATATTTCATTTTCTCGTCTCATAATCTAAGATCCGAACTCAGTACTTTTCTAACCAAAGATCATTAAATATAATATCGAAAATCCAACTAAATAATATAAAAATTCAACGACGAGACATTATAGTAGACTCGTCTCTTTGCCTCGTCATTTCAAGGAATTTTCACCGAAACTCGACGAGTCAACGAGTCAACTCAACCCGTTCCTCATTCATTTTTCCCCTTCAAAACCACCCTGACCCCCCAAAGGGCTTCACTATCAACACAAACCATCACAGAAACCCCGAAAGCCCTAACAATGGCGTCCTCGTCCTCGTCCTCGTCGTCGTGGTTGGAGAGCGGCAATCTGGCGACGGCGAAGATCGTGCTGTCCGCGGCGGCGTCGGTGGCGGCGACGGCGATGCTCGCGCGCTCGATCGTCCACGACTTCCTGCCGTACGAGTTCCAGGACCTGGTCTCCTCGGGGATCCGATGCTTCTTCGGGCGATTCTCGTCGCAGACGACGATGGTGATCGACGAGTTCGACGGCCTGACGAGCAACGAGCTCTACGCGGCGGCGGAGATCTATCTGGGCGGGAAGGTCTCGCCGGCGACGCGGCGTCTGAAGGTGAGCAAGCCGGAGAAGGAGAAGAACTTGGCCGTGACGGTGGAGCGCGACGAGGCGATCTCCGAGGTCTTCAACGGCGCGAAGGTGAAGTGGATCCTGGTCTGCAGGCAGGTCGAGTCGAAGGGCGGGTTCTATAACCCTCACGACATGAATTCGACGCTCCGATCGGAGGTCCGATCGTTCGAGTTGAGCTTCCACAAGAAGCATCTGGATCTGGTTCTGGGCACGTACCTGCCGAAGATATTGGCGGAGTCGAAGGCGGCGAAGCAGGAGAAGAGGACGCTGAAGATCTTCACCGTCGACGCAGAGAATCTCTACAACATCTCCGAGGCCTGGATCCCGACCAACCTCGACCATCCGGCCACCTTCGAGACCCTCGCTCTCGACCACCAGGTATTTTGATTGAGTTTTCAATAACAATCGTATTCACTTTTTTTTTATTATTATTATTATTTATGGATATAAAATATTCTTTCAAAAAGTAACGTGTTTGAACTAAAATTAAGTAAAATAGAATAAATTCTAGCTTGGTTTTCAAGGAAAGAGTGGTTATGCCAAAAGTCAAAGAAGGAAAAAAAAAAATAGTCCAGTCCTAAAAAGTAATTTTTTTAAATACCATAAATGTCCAAACTTTAAGGTAAGTTGTTATTATTTTGGATAGAAAAATCATCTATTTTGGCTAAGGTATTTCAAAAAACCAAAAAAAAACTTTTTGAAAAAATATATTTTTTTAGACTCAATTAAACAGCCTACATGTTTTGAGTATGATGATAAATATTTGTGGAATTTCCATGAATACAAGGGAAGTTTTTAGTATTTTTCTAATTTTATTTTTTAAGTAGGACATAAAAACCTCATAGTATATTAAAGAATTTCAATTTGTTTAGACTCTTTCTAGATCATATTTTAAAAAGATATTCATAATTGTAGCCTTTTAATTAAAACAGCTGCTCACCCAAGACATGCATTTTAATTACAAGAAAAACAAAATTATTGACATTTTCCTAAATAAGATCTAAAATTAGACCTTTTTTTTTTTTAATTGTTATACATTTTGGTATCTACAAATAAGCCAATTGATTTAACTTTGCTAATGACCTGTACCACTCATGATACCAGATAAAAAATTTCATTCTGGCGGATCTTGAGAGGTTTGTGAAGAGGAAAGACTATTACCGGAAGGTCGGCAAGGCTTGGAAGCGAGGGCTATTTGCTGTACGGTCCGCCGGGGACTGGCAAGTCGAGCTTGATCGCGGCAATGGCGAACTACTTGAACTTTGACATCTATGACTTGGAGCTCACCGAGCTTAGGACTAACTCAGACCTCAAAAAGTTGCTCATCGCCATGGCTAACAGGTCGATTCTAGTCCTCGAGGACATCGATTGCTCGGTCGATTTCAACGATCGCAGCAAGACTCCGGATTCTGAGATCAAGACTTTCACGGTCGCGGAAGAAACCAGGTAATTTATATGGTAATTTCTTATAATTTGTCATACTAATTAAAACATCGACAATTCACCTGGCGTCGTTCGTTAATAAAGTGAATATTATTAAGCATGAATTACTTGCAATATAAGTGCACATGTTCTCATGTGGTCCTCTCTTGTCACGATCTTGTTCTTATGTCTCATCTTAATTGAGACGTTTCGAAGTTCTCGTTATCTTTATACGCCAATAGTGTGTAGAGACAATTTACCAAGGTCGTGTGACTGTGAAATATACCAAAATTGTCACACATAAAGCCAATGTTAAACTCTAGTTAAATTTGGCTTTCATATGAGCCTTTCCTTGAAAATAATGTAAAAGCAACATATGCTCAAAGTGATATATTTTTCCATGAGTGTTACATTCTGGCTCTGCCTCTAACCCCCTTTTCTTTTTTTTTTTTTTTTCCCTGTAATGCCTGCCACAGCTAACACTATCCGGGTTGCTGAATTTCATCGACGGGCTGTGGTCGAGCTGCGGCGACGAGCGGATCATAATCTTCACCACCAACCACAAGGAGAAGCTCGACCCGGCGCTGCTGAGGCCGGGCCGAATGGACGTCCACGTCCACATGTCCTACTGCACGCCGTGCGGCTTCAGGCTCCTCGCTTCAAACTACCTCGGCATCAAGGACCACGCCATGTTTGCGGAGATTGACTGGCAAATTGAGTCCACGGAAGTCACCCCGGCAGAGGTCGCCGAGGAGCTGATGAAGAGCGACGACGGCGACGCTGATGCCGCGCTTCGAGGCCTCAGCGAGTTCCTCAAAGTGAAGAAGAAGGAGAATGAGGAAGCCAAGGCCAAGAAGGAGCAAGAAGAGAGGGAAAAAGCTGATAAAGAAAAGGCAAAAGAAGAAGCAGAAGCAGAAGCTAAGGAGGATAAAAAAGGAAAAGATTTGAGTGTTGCTGATAAGCAAGATGAGACTCCAAAATCAGAAAATAAAATTGTTGAGACTAACTAGAGAGATACTAAGAGGTACAGTTGCTATGAAAAGTGATAATGACGACAAGTGATGGATAGATATATGTTGATTCCTTTGCTTATTAATTTTTGAGGTTTATTTCTAATAAATCAAAAGTTGTTCGTATTTGAGTTGGTGGAAACAATCAATTAAGATTGTGTTAATAGTCTAAGTTGTTATGCATCAACTTTAAAAAAGGGGAGGACGGATCTAGGAATCCGTTCTCCCCGGCCCTTATCGATAAGGGATGCCTGCCAAGGACAAAAATGGAGACGGGTTACCGTAGCCTTTTGAATAAAGGAAACGGGCATCTTGTACCCGTTTAATTCGATAAACGGGTACAATATGTATCCCTCCTTCTTTTTTCTTTAAAGCCAACCGCTAAAAGAACAAAACAAAACAAATAAAGGAAGTGTTTCAATATCGCTAGTATAAATGGTTGATAACCCAATCCATTTCCTCTTTTTTTTTTTTTTTTTTTTTCACTCCATCACTATATTTCTCCCTATTCCCTAATCTTCCTATATCTCTCAAGCTCATTGATAATAATTATAATTATTATTATAATAATTATAAAATATTAATGTATTTATTATTTTACATATCTTGTAATATAGATTGCGAGGGAACTCCGATGTCTAAACGGCGATATGTTTGTTCGGAAACAAATTTCCTGAGTAGACGGGCCAAGCAGTAAGGGTATCACCAATTATGGCCGAACTTCGTCGATTAATTGAGCAACTGTTTGAGCCGCCAACTAATTTGGTATAAAGCACGCTACGTACCCAAACGCCTTCTACGAAACAACACAACTTTCAGGGAGGAGCCCTATGCTCCAAACATCCTACAAGCCCCCGAGGCGTTAACCGGCCCCGCGGCCTCGCCTATCTGTTCGAGGCGAAAGAAACTAACATCTTGCGTTTGAGAAGACTTCGATCACCGTTACCAACCACAATCCAACGGATCTGAACTCTGCTCAACTTTCTGCAAAATCGAAAAGCAATTCAATGCCTAGTATGGGCACGGAGCGACTCATCTAAAGGCGCACACGCAAAGGCATGTAAGAAGACGCTAGTTGAGGCAACGGTCTTGCAATCAGAAACGTTCACTCCCACTGGTCCATCATCGACCCATGCAAGTACTAATGACCCTCTTGTAGCTAGAGAAGTCTCCTTAGCCCAATTCATATGTGACGCAAAGCTTCATCTCAATTTCGGTGAAAATCTGGCTTTCGAAAAATATATTAGAACATTTATCCTTCAATATCAATGTGATTCTAGAGTAACAACTAGGAATAACATTATTCAATATTATGATAAGATGAGAGTCGAGCTTATAGAGGAATTAAGCAAAGGAATATTCTGTGTCACTTGACCTCTGACGTTTGAGTGGACGGATTAAAGAAGATTATGTTAGTACAGCTATATATATATTTGAAGTATAATATAGCTATATATTATGTATACAAAGATTGAGTTCTTCAATAAATATATATATATATATATATATATTATAACTAGTTTTCATATGCTTAGATGTTAACTAGCTATAACGCCTGGAATATTTCAAAACAAATTTTTAAATATTTTAATAGATTATAATCTGGATAACATGTGATTGGAGTGACATTAAATAATGCATCAACAAATAATTTAGCGATACAAATAATGCGTTTGTATGTTAATGGTTTGATCATTTTGATCCTTCTATCTCATTTTAATAGAATGATTGAAATATTCAATTAAAATAATGAATGGAATGATCAAAATGATCCACCCAAATAAGACATTTTTGGGGGCAATTAAAAAACAAAAGTATATTTTCATGCCTATCTAGGAGATCACGCACTCTTTAACTTTTTCAATAGAAAAATAAATTTATAGCTGTTAGCTAATGAAGCAGTCTTACATGTTTTTGAAGTTCACAGTGATAATTGTCCAAAAAAATAAAGTAGAATTAATTGTATGTTTGTTTTGTCTTAGAATGTGCATGAACTTGAGCAACTCATTTTGGTTTTGGCTATTACTTTATTGTAACATGATAATATTCCTCCCCTCTCTTGTAGGGTATATATATATATATATATATATTCCTGTACCCTACCCTGTTGGCCTCTTGTTTCTTCCCTACTATAAAAAGTCAAGAATTATTATACTTGCCAATATCATTATATTATATTCGTACACGTTGGAATTTCTGATCAAAAGGAAAAGAAACCCTTTTCATGGAATTGGAAATTATGCTTAAATTAAGGGCCTTCCTAGCCCCAAACTTTATGTGGATAAATGTAACAGGAAATAAAAAATTTCCATGTTACGTAAGTCTCTGAGCACTTAGGACCGATTATTGCTTTCTCAACAAGTTAATAATTCATTGTGATCAAACTGAGTCACTGTACCACTACTACAAAACAAAATAGAAAATGATTCAAAGATTTCAATCGACCTATACAATGAGGAAAGAATGCAAATTTTTAGGCCTAAAGTTCATTGAAAAAAAATGTGCAAGCTTAGCTTGACCAAAACAACTCTTTAGACTTTTTTTCTTTTTTTCTCTCATTTCCACGCCGAAAGTTAAACCCAGGTGATTGGCATCTCTGCTTTTTTTTTTTTTTTTTTTGGTTCAATATAACAACTCAGATTCCATCAACAATTTATTTATGGGTTTGTGGACAGTGACATTACCAAAGGGTCCAAACACAAACTGGTAGAGAAGAAGTGAGCCAATATTTTAAAATTAAAAAAATGATATAGACCTTGACTTATAATGTACAGTTCTCGCAAAGTAGTCTAAGTACTAAAATGAACCCTAATTATAATAATAATAAAACAACAAAAACAAACAGTAGAAAATACATGAATGTGAATGATTTTTTTTTGTCAATTTTTTTTTTTCTAGATATGTGAACCTGTAGCTAGAGTGCTAAATTGCTTGAGGGATTTGCCTGGTGTTCGAAATTTGTGATAACAAAACCACTTAGAGAAAACAATCTATATTATTAAACCCAAATTTGAATATAAAAATTTACAAACAAGTCAATCTCGTCCTCTACTCTCTAAGAACTCTCAACCAAGTTCTTTATCACGACTATAACAATGACTCAACTATTTCTGAGTTAAACAACCCACGTATCTCTCTCTATACCTTGTTGATCTTTCGTATGATATAAGTTAAAGTACTAACTAAAAATACAAAGTATTTTTGACCAACCGGTCGACCGATTAATCAATCAGTTCTTGTATAAGGTTAGTTGGTTCTTATCATCGCCAAATGTCGTTTCTCGATAACTCATCCGGTCGACCGGTTCCTCCATCGGATCAACTGATTCTTATCTTGTAGTTCACTAATAGCTTCCCTTTTAACTTTCTACCACCTCCATCAATGACTCCACACAACCAAGGACAATTCTCAACTGTTTCCATGCCAATGAAGAGACAATATTTTCTTACTAAATTAGAGAAAGTGGATATTCTCTAGTGGCAAGTGGCATACATTTTGGGTATGGTCTCTATAACATTGAATCCAAAGAAAGTACTAGGCAAATTAACAAGAAAACAATCATATACGACAAATATAAGGACTTTGAGGTCAAAAAAAGACAGTAGGTTTCATCAATGATATATATATATATATATATATATTTTTTTTTTCCGAAGAAAGGTTTCAATTCATCAATGATTCCATGAACCTTGTTCTCTTTCGAGGCAAGTGGAATCTGCCCTTTCGTGTCATCGATTTTCTACTTCGAATATTACTCACTTTTACCTCTCAATTTCCATATATGGACATGTAAACAATTTTGTGCGCAGAGATACATGCAGTTTGTGCTTAGGAATGTTGGACTAATTATGATTAGTAGTTATAGAGCATCATCGAGGACATGTTTTAGTTCTAACCTTTAGTTTTAACTTTTAACAATAATAGTTCTTATCATTTTTCATAATCTTTCGTTCGCCTTTGATTCATTAATAGAAAACGACCCTATTATGTCGAGAGGGAAAATTCATCTTAAATGATAAATCGAGAAGAATAATATGCTTTTCGACGGATTGTTTCTTAACCAAAAAGTCCAAATCGAGTTTAACCAAATCAATTTCGTAATCTTTCCCATTAAAAATCAAAATTCACCGACCAACACCAAACTTGAGCTCTATAAACCACTTTTGAAATAGTCCTTAAATAGTTAAATGTCAATAACTCACTATGTTGCTCATAAAGTTGTTAGCTTGGTTAAAGCTAAAGTAGAACCAAAACGCCACAAAGCATAAGTGAAAGAAAGTATATATCTTTTTCTTCCCAATTTCCATTCTGTTTTCGCACAAGTACTATATATCAAAGATTCCACACCCATTTCTCATTTCAGACAAGTCCAATCCAAAACCAACCAGCCAACAAACCCGCATGCTATGCCCCAACTCAAAATTACCCTGCCCCAAAGCCCCACTTTTATGCATGTATATATTACCATTTATGTACAAACAATTTATAGATATTTATCCACTAGGACAAGACGCAACTATTGTAAAATTGTCACATTTCTCACTGTTGTAGTGATTTTTCGTCAGCCAGTGAGTCCAGGGGCGATCTCTTGGGCACTGTTGAGGAAGCCCAAAACCCCCGACTCCACCGAACCAAGCGAAGTCACCACATCATGAGAACTCTCCTCAGGATAAAGACGGACAAGGATTATCGAGGTTGACCACCGATTCTATATCCCCGGAGATAGAGTGCCGCTAAGAGGAGCTTCCGGAAAGCCCCTCTACTACGGGCCGGTATATAATGACTTAGGAGCCCCGAAGGTGATCCATCCCCGAGAAGATTGTCATGAACGAGGGTTCATCCGGAATAAACTCGGCCCTCGGAGTCATTGACCCTCGGTCATAGAACGTTGGTCCGCGGCACCACAGATCTCAATTATTCTCCCGCCCTTTCTGACCTGAGCAGGGAATTCACTGTAGCAATAGCTCTCTCCTGCCAAGTTCAGAGTAACTACTCCCGCAGATGTGCAGCTTTATTAGGTGAACCAAACCCGTGACTCGAGGAATGGGACGTTTTTGTCTCATCGAACTGTAGTCTCCTTCTTCGTCTATAAAAGAAGGGGGAACGGACTGGGAAAGGGGGGGGGGGGGGGGGGGGAGGCGGAGAAAAATGAGAGAAAAACAAGGGAAAAATACTTTGTAAAATATTCAATATGAAATCCCATAAACAGTGGACGTAGGCCATTACTCCATAGGAGGGCCGAACCACTTTAAAACTCTCATTCCTTTTTAATTTTCTATGAATCTTTTCATTTTCATTGTCGCATCACATCCTAAAGGTGCGGATCTCGTCGTTGGTTCAAATTACACACCAACACTCACCGTTACATAATGTTAGAGTTTTTGTAACCCGAATTCTATGTTGGACCGACCCGAAGGCCCGCGGTGCGACATAAATGAAAAATTAAGAAAAAATGGGGGTCTGTTGTGGTATGGACCTGTTGAGTCAGGGTTTTTTCTATATTTTTCTATTTTTTATTTATTTGCCATTAATTTCGTAACACATAATATCAAAATCACCGTATTTAAGCCTGATATATGTACATGATGAAACTGGTTAAATCTAATGTTTCATTTGTAGTCCAATAATAAAAATATTTCCAACTCACACGTACGCGCGTGTATATATATTTTTATATATATAGAGAGAGAGAGAGAGAGAGATCACACATACAAGTCCTTTTCTATATAAAACTTCCTTATACCTTAAGCAATCCACACTTGACAACACTTTCTACTTCTTTCCTTCTTCAAAGCAATCCAATGGCTCATATCATATGTGGTCCTATTATACTATTACTTTTCTGTATATAGAGATACAAGGAGAAGTCTTTTGCTCTCTAGTATCTTCAAGACACCTCTCTTTCAGTCCCTTCAAACCGATCACTCTGATCAAAACACAAAAAAAAACCGAAGGCCATGTTGTTTTCCACCCAGGAAATGCCTTCGCCGTCGTCGCTGTTCTCGGCGTACGCGTCGGTGACGGGGTCGGTGATGCTCTTCCGCACGATGGCCAACGACCTCGTCCCCCGCCCCGTCCGCAACTACCTCCTCTCCACGCTCCACCGCCTCTTCAAATCCCGCGCGCCGACCCTCACTTTCGTCATCGACGAGTCCAACGGCATGACTCGCAACCAGCTCTACGACGCCGCCTCCGTCTACCTCTCCACCAAGATCAGCTCCAAAACCGAACGGCTCAAGATCAGCAAGGCCCCCAAGGAGAAGACCATGAAAATCCGCCTCGAAAAGGGCGAGAAGCTCGTCGATTCCTACCACGAAATCGATCTGCACTGGCGATACGTCTGCGCCGAGCCCGACCAGAAGAGCGGGCCGAACGACCCCTTCTTCCCGCGGCCGACGGAGAAGAAGTTCTTCGAGCTGAGCTTCCACAAGAGCCACCAGATGAAGGTGGTGTCCTCGTACCTCCCTTTCGTCCTCGAAAAGGCCAAGGCCATCGGGGACCAAGAGCGGTCTCTAAAGATGTATACCTTGAATAACTCGTTCCGCGATTGCGGCGGGATGAAGTGGGACTCGATCAACCTCGAGCACCCCGCCAAGTTCGACACTCTGGCCATGGACGCCGCGCTCAAGGCGTCGGTGATCGAGGACCTCGACAGGTTCGTGAGGCGGAAGGAGTTTTACAAGAGGGTCGGCCGGGCTTGGAAGCGGGGTTACTTGCTCTACGGCCCGCCGGGGACGGGGAAATCCAGCCTCGTCGCCGCCATGGCTAACTACCTCAAGTTCGACGTCTACGACCTTCAGCTGGCCAACGTGATGAGAGATTCCGACCTGCGGAAGCTCCTTCTCGGGACGGCCAACCGCTCGATTCTCGTCATCGAGGACATCGACTGCAGCGCCGATTTGCCCGACCGCCACCGCGGCGGCGGCGGCGGCGGAGGAAAGAAAGCGGGCCATTTTCCACACCAACTACAACAGCCACAAGATCATAGCAGTTTTCGCACTTCTGTAAGTTTAAGTTTTGGCTTAATGATGTGTCATAAAGTGATTATATGTTTTTTTTACATTTCGATTATAATTAAGCTTTACTTCCTCTGTTTTTTGTTTTTATTTTTTTAGCCAGTAGGCTTGTGAGACTATAAGTCGGTGAAAATTTGGGGAAAAAAATAAAAGGTGTGGTGTGGATATGGTTTGTGGGACTAGATTGATTTTTTTTTTCTCTCTCTGATTTGATGTGATTTAGTGAATCATGATTTTTGAGGGTTTGGGTTAGTCCATTGGTCATGAGTAATTAAGTGCTTTTCCACATTGACACTGAATAATTAGTTCACTTCTCATTTCATCACCCAACAAAGTTAGTCCCACCATAGTCGAGCCAAAATATAAAAAGCCAACTTTCTATTGTGTTAGGTCGTGTAACTGGCGTGTAAAGTAGCTCCTCAGTGTGTATATATATATTTTTTTCCTTTTGTGTCCAATGCTGTTTTATTTTGATTTTGCTACCAAACAAAAAGTACTTTAAAGTCAAGCATTAACAATACGCTTGTTGTGTTTTGTTTTGTTTTTGTTTTTTTTTTTGGGGGTGTGTGTGTGTGTAGTTGACACTCTCTGGGCTGCTAAACTTCATAGATGGATTGTGGTCAAGTTGTGGAGATGAGAGAATCATAATATTTACCACAAACCACAAGGACCGGCTTGACCCGGCCCTTCTAAGGCCGGGTCGAATGGACATGCATATTCACATGTCGTACTGCACCTACCAAGGTTTCAAGCTCTTGGCCTCGAATTACTTGGAAATCCACGGTGGACACAGGCTATTCGGGGAGATCGAGCTCTTGATGGACGAGGCGGAGGTGACTCCCGCGCAGGTTGCGGAGGAGTTGATGAGGAGCGAGGACGCGGATGTCGCGCTAGAAGGGCTTGTCAAGCTTCTCAAGAGGAAGAAAATGGAAGGGGACGAGAAGTGCGAGGAGAATGATGATAAGGTTAAGAACCGAAAAGCGAAGAGACAGAAGACGGAGCCGGCTAAGCGAAAAGAAGTGGTTAGGAGTGCTAGAAGGAAGATCAATTTGAGAGGGAGAAGTATTTTGAGGTCATCTAAGTGAACTAGCAATGTGTATGGACCAATGTCAATGAGATTGTGCCTAATTTTACTATTGGTTTTATGGGGGCAATCAATATAAATGAGTATGGTTATGTAAGTGTTAATGTAACTAGAATTGG
Organism: Boehmeria nivea var. tenacissima; assembly: GCA_018132145.1. Lineage (NCBI taxonomy): Eukaryota > Viridiplantae > Streptophyta > Magnoliopsida > Rosales > Urticaceae > Boehmeria > Boehmeria nivea. Next base: position 10,365,522 of record CM030886.1, read on the forward strand.
TCAGTCCTTTTTGTGGGAACTTTTATTGGTTTCATGGAAATTCATGGTGTCATGAGGCAGTACCTTAAGTCTTGCCTTGAATTTGAGAGGAAATCAAAAGGTATAAATTAGATGGTAACAAAATGATTTAGACTTTTTAAGATTGTTTGAATGGGATTGTGTTTTGTGTGCACTTATTTCCATAACTGTTCTATTGATTATGGGAAATGGCTAGCTTGCCTTTCATTAATGTGCTTGATATCAGTAATTTCTTTTCTGTTCGACCACAAGTGAATTTACACTCTTCAGATATGCAAATAACAGAGTAAATTTGTTAATGCTTTGGGTTATTATGGAGCAGAACTTCATGCGAAAGAAACATTCACTATATGAATTGATAGACTAAAATTTGATGGAATATGATGATCATATCATAAGTAGGTCTTCTCAAGCAAGCGAAAAAAAAAAAAAAAACCTATGTTATATTGGTTTTTGTGCAGTGCTCAATTTATTAGTGTGTTAATATAACACTATAAAAAGATGTTATAACGTTATTAGTGTGTTAATGTAACACTATAAAAAGATGTTATAACGATATAAAAAGATGATGTAACAATTATTTTAGATTCGTTATATCAATTCTTTACACCACTATATCTACGTTATATAATCGTTGCATATATATATATATATATATATATATATATATAGTTTGATAAAGTTTTTGTTTTTTTTAAAGTTAATATTTTGTTGTGTTTTTGTTTAGGTGTTTGGTCACGGTCCGTCCGCCACCTGCCGCCCAAGTTCTACCGTCCGCCGCTTGCCGTCTTTCAAAGGTGTGTTTTTTTTCATTAAATTTGATGACTTGTAATATTTTGTATTATTCTTGTAAAACTTATAGTATTTTTTTATGTTATAATTTGTATATGTGTTGTGAAATTTATGATTTTTAATGTGCATGTGTATTGTTAAAGATTGTTAGAAATGTATACTTTTAGGATTTGTTATTAGGAATGTGATATTGTGATTTTTAATGTGTTTGTGTATTGTTAGAGATTGTTAAAAATTATTAGAAATGTGTATTTTTAGGAATTGCTATTAAGAATGTGATATTTGTAATTTTGATTGCAAATAGCTAAATGTACATTTTTGGAAATAGTTAGGAATGTGAAATATGTTGTTGTATATCTATTTTAAATTTGTTTAGTTTGAAAATATTCTAGTTTGTTTTGTTTTTTTGTAATTCAAGGCATAAAAGTGACAAATAAATTTGCTTAGGGTATGGAAAACGACAATACTAGAAAAAACGACAACTTATTAAAAACGACGATAAGCTTGAAAAAGACAATAATTGGTCAAACGACACTAATATGAAAAAAAGGACAGTAATATGTAGAAACGACAACAATCTGAAAAACTTGTGGAGCACTAATCTTTTGGTAAATGAAAAGCCTTTTACTTTCTTTTACAATCACAAGTTAAAATCTTTTGGTTGCTTAAGGCCCGTTTAAATAATAATCAGAATGTGATTTTGCTGTAATAATAAGATTTAAGTTTGAGAATGATATACAGGACTCTTAAGTTCATGCTAAAAACTGCTAAGGGAATTTACATCCATCAAAAGTGCAAGATTAAGATAACACAATCAAAAGCATAAAGGGGAAATTAAAAAACAAAAAAAACAAAAACAAAAACAGAACATGACAAATTATTCTTCATTATTCATCTCATCATCTAACTTTTATATTTCATCCTAGATGATCTTCATCATAGTGTAGTAGTATACGTATCTCGTGGAGCGCGCTCGATTAGTCAACGAGGGTGTACAAGTTCTCGAAGACTAAGCTCAAAATATTATAACTTTTCTTTAAATCATCTCCTTAATGTCATATGGTCGACACAAGAAAAACGGGCAGAAGGACACGGTTTTAACTTTCGTTATCACTTGATTAATTAAGTAACATACATCATGATCATATAGAACTTTAAAATATTTTAATCATGTTTATAAATCATTATTATAAAACATAATACCGTAAACTCTAAAAATTTTCATCATGAAATTATTCATCATTCATAACATACTTTACATTAACATTGCATAACATAATTTTTTTTTTGAACTACTTCGTACTGCAGTGAGGTTGTACTCATCTTGAGTCGAGAGATTTACGGCTGGATAGTGTCGAAAGCGGAAAATCTAATTTCATAAATTAACATAAGTGTCTATACTAACCATAACTTCTAAAAATACTAGATTCTATAGAAAGGTGTAATTTCCACTTTAAAATAAAGGTTTATATAAAAATATTCTTTGAACAAAGATAAGTTTGTAGCGGTACCATAGTAATCACTGAAACATTCTCAGATCGATTGAGAATGGTACTATGGTCTCGCTTCAGGCTCAACTTACTAAGACATAACTCATCGAGGTTCCCAGGTAAGTGTGGAGGAAATCACAAAGCACATCTTATTTAAAAACTAATCTTTTTAAACAGAGTGTTTTAGTTTTTCATAGTCATACCATTGCAAATCAGCTTATTAAAAAAATTTCTTTCAAATAAGTATACTAAAGTGAGTGGATTATTTTCATTTTAAAAATTGGTTTAAAATTAAATATAAATTATTGAGCAAAAATCTAAATTTCGTAATACAGAAAAAGCGGTAAGAAATCTTACAAAATATTCTAAATAAAATCCTATTATTTTTAAAAAATCTACAACTTTTTAGTTATAAGTTTTTACAAAAAACGTACGGATCTTTGACTTTCTTTATAAGGCAGATTCGACAATCTTGAGAAATCGAAGTATTTACGAAAATCGAAGCCATTTAAAATATAAAAATGAACTTTGGGAGTTGATCTTGTAATCTCGGGATCTTAATTCCTTCGAAGCCATCCTTCGAACACGCTTATCCTAATGAACATGTTTCGGATTAACCTCGAATAAAGATTACGAAACTTAAACATAATGAGACTTTTTTTTAGTTTATTCTTGGCAGAGATAGACCATCTCCAATGCTAATGCCAATGCCAATGCTAAATTTGGCATCAAAAAATAAAAAAAAATATCAAATATAGCATTGGTATTCAATTTTTACTCCAATGCACTCAATTAGCATTATCAATGCTAAATATTATTTTATTATTTTTTAGGTGTAGAAATAAAAAAAAAGTCAATTAATAGTAATAAGCAATTATTACTTTATTGGGAATTGTGTGCTTTTTGAATATTTAATTATTAAATGTACATGCTAAAATTTGGCATTATGCCAAATTTGGCACTCAATTTAGCATTTGTCAAATTTAGCACTAGAAATGGCATTGGGTTGGAGGACATATTTTTCTCTCAAATGCTAAATTTTAGCATTGGCACATCTTTTTAGCATTGCATTGGAGATGCTCTAACAACTCTAATTTCTCCTATAATAGCAGGCTTCTTCTTCCAATTTTTCTCCAAAAACTTCTCTAATTTCTCTCAGAATCTCCCCATAGCTTTTTTTTTTTTGGTGACGAAAAAGTGAAGGCAAAGGCTCTATTTAAAGAGGAGGTGGGCGCACAAGGGGGTGAGAAAAATGGAAAGAATTCCCTGGGTTATTTCCCAAATTCTTACCTTCCCTAAAACTTACGGCAATTTCCTTTTTGGTTTGATTTCTTTGACTTTCATGTTTACAAATTTGGACATAATCTTGTCCACTTTCTCCATATAAATGGCGCTCATGATCTCTCTTAGTCACCATTGATTTGTTTCAAAAATACTTTTTAAAATCTCACATTTTGACGTAATCTAAAATGGTAACTTTTGTTAAGAGCAAAAACTTACTAATTTTGTAAAAATCATTTGTCATACTTTCTTATTTTCTACTTATTCTCTTACAGATTTTGAGGAGAATAAATGACTCAAAAATGGCGCCAATATAGCCCTAAGAAGTAAGAGTTTTATTTAACTTAATTGCCCCAACACGACTGGATCAATAATATAAAATGCGACATTTTAAAAAAATATAAATGTCGAAATTTTGTTTCCGTACATATATTTAAAATTAACGAGTTTTACAATGAGATAAAAAGTCGAGTTATAAATATATATATATATATAATTTATTAGGGTAAAGTAGGAAAATACCCAGAATTTATATAATAATAAAAATAAATATCTAAACTTTTGAAGTAATTGAGTTTCTAGTCAATTCGTGAATTGTTTGCACATATTTTTGGTAACTAAGTGAATTACCACATCTTATCACTGTGTAAGTAATTAAATTACTTGAGTAATTAGTTATATTTTTTAAAAAAATTGGATAATAACTTACATTAAGTTTTAAAAATTGAGTATTCACTGTAATTTCTCAATTTATTATTGTATATGCGCACACGGCACACGCATAGTCCTATTATATATATATATATATATATATATATATATATATATATATATATCAAGCCCTGTTATTGGGTTCCACGCACGTACATTGCTCTAGGCTCTCACATAATATCGTAAAATGTTTTCTTTGAAGGGATTTCCGGCGTCGGCGTCCACATCGGCGTCGTCGCTATTCTCGGCCTACGCGTCGGTGGCGGCGACTACGATGCTTGTCCGGTCGATGGCCAACGAGCTCATCCCAGCCGAGCTGCGGTCCTACCTCTCGGCCGCCGTCCGCCGCCTCTTCACCCCTCTCTCCGCCGACCTAACCCTAATCGTCGACGAGTTCTCCGGCATGTACCGCAACGAGGTTTTCGACGCCGCCGAGCTCTACCTCCGCACCCGTATCCCCCCGTCCGCCTCCCGCCTCCGCGTCGCCAAGCTCCCCCGCCAGAAGTCCATCGACGTCGCCGTCGTGAAGGGCGAGAAAGTCTCCGACGAGTTCGAGGGTGTCCGAGTCACCTGGCAGCTGGTCTCGACCGAGCCGAGCATCAAAAGCTCTCACATGCAGGGAGAGAAAAAGCACTTCGAGATCACGTTCAACAAGAGATCAAAGGACACGATTCTCAGCTCCTACTTGCCCCACGTCTTGCTCAGAGCCAGTCGCATCAAGCAGGAAGATAGGGTTATCAAGCTCTACAGCCGAGACTGTCCCTACGAAGAGTGCGATGACGGCAGCGGAAACGGCGGAGGAGGGCTGTGGGGGTCGATAGACCTCGAACATCCGTCCACGTTCGACACCATAGCGATGGATCCGGAGCTGAAGCGGTCGATCATCGACGACCTGGACAGGTTTCTGCGGCGGCGGGAGTTCTACCGGTGCGTCGGGAAGGCGTGGAAGCGGGGATACTTGCTCTACGGGCCTCCCGGGACGGGGAAATCGAGCCTCGTCGCCGCCATGGCCAACTACCTCAAGTTCGACGTGTACGACCTCGAGCTGACGAGCGTTTACTCGAATTCGGACCTGCGAAGGACGCTCTTGGCGACGTCGAATCGCTCGATTTTGGTGATTGAGGACATTGATTGCAGCGTGGAGTTGAAGAATAGGGAATGTGGTTTCGATCAGGACAGCCCTGGAGGCCCTGTTACTAAGGTAATTAGTACTGATTAATTTGCTCTCATGTATGGTTTTTTTTTTTTTTTTGGTTAAAGAATAGTACTTGATTAGCTTTTCATTAGGCTATTATCAGTGTTAATGCTAATACACATATTGCTAACTGAAACGTGTAATGAATTACTGTTTGATGTGAAAGTTACTACAGTGTTAAAAATGAGTTTTTAGGTTGGATATGGCCTTAGAACATGAAAACAAATTATACATGAAGGGTTGGTGGTTTGAGAGTTAATTTTGTATGAGCTTACTAAAATATCAAATGAGTGTTTTTTTTTTTATTTTTTTTATTTTTTTTAACATGAAAGATTAGGTAGTTTGGTTTTGCTTGTTTTCTTAAAAGAAATTGTGTTAAAGTTTTGAACTAATTTCTTTCTCTTCGCTGATTAATCATTTTGTTTGACACAACCATTTGAGATTTAAGCATTTTAACTTGAGATTGGATGAGTTATGTTGAACCAAATAAGGGTAAATTTAAAAACTTTGTTCAGATGAATAATCAATAGTTAAAACATGAAAGCAGTGAGCTTATTCTCTTTGTTATTTTTTTATTGTCTTAAAGTTCAATTTCATGTGACCATTTTAACATTAATTAATGATGACCAAACTTTAAGTTAAAGACATTAATGATGGCCAAACTTTAGCTTTTTAACTTATTCAATTGGTCTCACATATGGAAAGCATAAAAAAGAGGTATATAGTAACAGAATGGAATATATTTCTTTCACCGCAAAAAGATTTAATAAAAAAAAAAAAAAAGGAAAAGATGAATTTGGGGTCTCAAAAGTAGTTTTAAGACAAAAGAAGAGAAGCGGAATTCGAGGATTTCATTTGTTTATACATTTTTTGCACTATAGATCAATAAACGTTAAGAAACGTGAACAAGACCACACTAGTACTGCAAATGGTTTTGATTAAAAAAATGAAAATTTGCTTTGCAGAGAGGCTTGAAAGGACAAAGGAATATATTGTGTTTGTCTTAATTTCTGTCAATTCGTGTGGGAAAAAAATGTACACTAAAATGTTTGGTTTCGAAATTATTAGGCCCTGAAATTGACATTTATTTGTGTTTTGTTGTGTGACAATAATTGTAGTTCACGCTGTCGGGACTATTGAACTTCATCGACGGCCTGTGGTCGAGCTGCGGCGACGAGCGTATCATTGTGTTCACCACGAACCACAAGGACCGGCTCGACCCCGCGCTGTTGCGCCCGGGACGTATGGACGTGCACATCAACATGTCCTATTGCACCAAAGACGGGTTCAGGACCCTAGCCTCCAACTACCTTGGGGCGCAAGGCAACGGCCACAGCCTCTGCGGCGAGATCGAAGGCCTCATCGGCGAGACCGAGGTCTCCCCCGCGGAGGTGGCGGAGGAGCTCATGAAGAGCGACGACGCTGATGTGGCGCTCGGTGGGCTTGCTAGTTTGTTGAAGCGCAAGAGGATTGAGAATCTTGAGAAGCAAGAAAAAAAGGCGGGTGAGAACAGTATTGAAAGCAAAGAAGAAGAAAATGAAGAGCAAATTGAGGCCCCGAAATCGAAAAGGGCTAAAATGAAGAGCGAATTGTGTTTGAGGAGAATTGCTTGTAGAAACGTTGGGAGGAGAATTATGAGAGGAGGATTGAGGAGAAGGTTTTAGGCTATGATTTTCATGGATTTATTATTATTATTATTATTATTATTATTGTTGTTTTGGTTTCTTATGGTTTGTAACTTGGTAAGCATTAGGCAAATAAAAAGTGACAATTAGTAGTTGCTTTGTAAATATTTATGTGGCACTTTAAGCGACAAACTCATTAAAATGAAGTGTGTGTGTGTGTGTTTTTGTTGTTGTTTGTTTTTGTTTTTGTTTCTGTTTTTTTTGCATAGATGGGAAAGAAACAAGGAAAGAAGAAGAGAGGTAATGGGAAGCAAATATATGGAATCTTCCATTAATGTAAAGATTGTCAAATCTATGCTTTTGTTATTTCTGGCCAAAACCCTGTGTGAAGACTAAAACGGCACCGTGTCTAAAGTTGACTTTAACATTTTAGTTGACAAAAAAATTTACCAAGATGCCCTCATAACCTAATGATACTTAGCTCCGCAGGCAAGGACAACTTCTGTAAATATGGCCAGCTAGATGATGATCAGTATTACAAAGTACAAACCAATCAAATATCTTTCTTTACAGATATATCTTTCTTTTGTGCCAAAATTATTTGAAAGAGATTTCAATCAGAAGGGTTTTGAAAAAAATCTTATCATTTACTCTCTTGGCAAAATCATCTGTAAGTTTCAACCTTTTTAAGTTAGCGTTGCTTGATTGGTTGATATTTTGTTCTTTTTAATATCTCATGAACATGATTTTAGCTAGTAATTTTTATTCATGTCCAGATTTAGATTACTATCAGTTTCTGCTTTGTTTTGTTGTCACAGTCAAAAACAATTTATGAAGCAAATCTTGAATCTTGTGCGTATTTTACCTGATATCAAGAGCTAACAATTTTAGACAATTGCCTAAATTCTGCTCTCTTTTTAGATTTTGCTTAAACAAGTAACATCCTTTTGGTCAATATTTTGCAAATCAGTACAAGATTCAATCAAATAATAACCAAATTTGCAAAAGCAACTAGTAAATGGCCACATATATTACCAATACCAAGTCCTTTTCTGCAGAAATGACCTTGGAATTGCTTTTCCTAAAGGCCCAAACCTGATTTTTCTTTTTCGTTCTGTTTTTTTTTTTTTTTTTTCGTCAGATTTTTAGCAAAGCAGAGACATGGCCGATGCTGTGGTGACTGTGTTCTTGGAGAGACTGCTCGGAGCTCTGTCGGAAGGCGGTCGGCTTCTTGTCGAATTCCGGGACCAATTCGAGAAACTGCAGAACGAGCTTCAGCTGATGCAAAGCTTCCTCAGAGACGCAGAGAGGCTGAAGAGGAAGAAGGAAATTCTCCGGCGAGTCATGGTCGATTTGCGCGAAACAATCTACCAGGCCGAGGACATGTTGGCTGATCTTCAGCTCAACTCGATCGATGACGATCCGGGGTCCGGCGCCTGGTTGAAGTGCTTCAAACCCTCGAAAATCCCGTCCCAAATCTACGCCGCGCGGCGCCTAGAGGAAATGCTAGCGAAAATTGCCGCCATCAAGGGCAACATTTTGACCTTTCTTGGAGTGCAAGGATTAGGCCAAACCGAGATCGGGCCCCACGATGATCAAATCCCGCGGTGGAGCTCCCCCGTGTACGATCACACCCAAGTCGTCGGCCTGGAAGGCGACACGAGGAAGTTGAAGGATTGGTTGAAGGAAGGTGACGCGGACATACTCGCGATTGGCGTGGTGGGGATGGGCGGGCTTGGTAAGACGACGATCGCGCAAAAAGTGTTCAACGAGCGAGACATGGAGGACTATTTTGAGAGGCGGATTTGGGTGTCGGTCTCGCAGACCTTCACCGAGGAGCAGATTTTGAGGAGCATATTGACGAATTTGGGGGACGCAAGCATCGGGGACAGCGCGGGTGAGCTCTTGAGGAAGATCAACCAGTATCTTCTCGGGAAAAGGTTTCTGATTGTGATGGATGATGTCTGGGACCGCGAAGACATGACGTGGTGGAACAGAATTTACGAGGGACTCCCGAAGGGGAACGGGAGTAGTGTCATTATCACTACTCGGTTTTTAAGAGTAGCGCAAAGAATGAGAGTGAAAGAAAAAAGAGTGCATTATCCGAAGTGTCTAAACAAGGACAATAGTTGGCTTCTCTTCAGGAAAATTGCATTCGCCGCTACCGCTGGCGAATGCAATTACCCTGAACTTGTGGACGTGGGAGAGGAAATCGTTGAAAAGTGCAAAGGGCTTCCTTTAGCAAAAAAGGCGGTCGGGGGGATAATGCTTTGGAAATTGCCACGCTACTCAGAGTGGAAGCGCATCGCGGACCATTTCCGAGATGAGCTGGCCGAGAACGATAACTCCGTCATGGCGTCGTTGCAATTGAGCTACGACGAGCTGCCGTCTTACCTCAAATCTTGCTTCCTTTGCCTTTCGCTCTACCCCGAGGATTGCGTCATAACCAAGGACCAATTAGTCCATTGGTGGATCGGGGAAGGGTTTGTCCCCCTTCGGGGAGGCCGGTCGGCCACAGAAGCCGGCGAGGATTGCTTTGCCGGTTTGACCAACCGGTGCCTACTAGAAGTCGTCGAAAAGACCTACTACGGCGCCATCGACACATGCAAGACGCACGACATGGTCCGCGACCTCGTGGTGAAAATCGCCAAGGAGGACGCCTTCTGCGAGCAAGACGATGACCACGCAGTATCTAAATCCACCCGCCATCTCAGCCTCGACGCCCCCATCGCGCACCGCCAATTCCCGCTGAACCCCAAACTCCGCGCGCTACTCTCCACCACGAAGAGCGGCGAGGTCAACAAGGTCCCCTCCACCGTCGCCAAAAGATTCTGCAACGCCCGCTACCTCCGCGCCCTCGACCTGTCCCGCTCCATCTTCGAAACCCCGCTCTCCGCCCTCCTCTTCCCCCTCGGCGCCCTCCGGCACCTCTCCTACGTCGGCCTGAGCAACACCCACCCCTTAGTCCACCTCCCGGAGTCCCTCGAAAAGCTCAGGAACCTACAAGTCCTCGACCTGAGCTACTGCCAAAGCCTGAAATCCCTCCCTCCATGCATCGTCGCCATGCAAAAGCTCCGCGTCCTCGACGTCAGCCACTGCGGCTCCCTCCGGCACCTCCCGAAGGGCCTCGGCCGCCTGGCGCGGCTCGAGGTCCTCCGGGGCTTCAAGCCGGCCAAACCGAGCCAACCCGAAGGGTGCAGGATCGGCGAGATTCGCAACCTGACGAGGCTGCGAAAGCTCGGCCTCAACCTCTCCCGCGGCGACGACATCTCCGACGCCGAGCTCCACACCTTAGTGAAGCTCCAGGACCTCCAGCACCTCACCATAAGCTGCTACGACGGTGAGGGTGACGGCGGCGGCGTTGCGGCGCGGCTGGACAAGTTCTACCCGCCGCGGCAGCTTCAGGAGCTGAGCCTGGAGTTCTTTCCGGGGGCGGTGAGTCCGACATGGCTCAACCCGGCGTCGCTGCCAATGTTGAAGTACTTGTCGGTGTGCTCGGGCAATCTGAAAGGCATGAGCGAGGGGTTTTGGGGGGACGGTGCGGCGTCGTTTTGGGGGGTGGAGGGTCTGTTGTTGGAGAGCTTGTCGGATTTGGGAGTGGAGTGGGAGAGAGTGAGGGAGGCTATGCCGAGGTTGAGGGTCGTTTGCGCCAGCTGGTGCCCTGAATTGGTGTCGTTTCCGGTTGAGGATGTGGGGTTCAGAGGTGGGGTTTGGAAGAAGGAGGACCAAACGACAAACTCATGATCCCAGGAAAAAAAAAAATCCTTATCATGGGTTGATTTTTTATTTTTTTATTTTTGTTTTTTAATAATGATTTAGGATTATTTCATTATTTGTTCATGCGTATGTACTCTGTTCTCTCATGTTTTATAATCTCTCTGTCTCTCTCTCTGGTGATGATCGATCGATTGATGGTAATAGTTGCGGTGGGTTATGTTGTCGTTTTTTGACTAGGTTGTCGTTTTTTGTTTTTATGAAATTTGTTGGGTTGTTTGTTTATTATTACTATTATTATTTTGTTTCTGATAAGTTTTTCGTCTTGTTTTTGTTTGGAGGTAAGTTTTCCTCCTTTTAATTCGTTGCAGTTAGGGCGTTGACTTTCTTTTTCCATTTTTCTTGTCGGTTTTGAATTGATTGTCGTTTCAAAATACTTTCTTAGTTTTCACTTCATGATGCCGTTTATTATAAGTCATATTCGCTCTACACATTACTATCTTTTTGTTGATATATTTTCTCGTTGTTATTGTTTAGTTAATTTAGAGTCCGCTCTATTTTTGTTGTCGTTTAATTGATTGAATGTCGTTTGTTGCGATTATTGTCGTTTTTTCATGAATATGTCGTTTCTCTAGTCCGTTGTTGATAACAGTAACTGTCCTTTTTTTGAAATGGTTTTCGTCTACTGTCGTGTTTCCTACTAAGTTTTTCGATTATTCATCTCCTTTAATTGTCGTTTATACACGTGCCTCTCACGCTCCTCGGGTTGTTTCATACTACAATTGTCCTATAGCATTTTGTCACCAATAAGCCATAGGAGTTGTTTGTCGTTTCATAACACGTTTCATTCTTATTGTCGCTGTTCAAGTTTCCACTTACAAAAATACTGTCGTTTTCTGGTTCAGTTGTCGTTTTCTCCTGCACAGACGTCTTGTCAGTCATTTCATAGAAGTTGCATTTTTCAAGCTTTGTTGTCGTTTGAGGTAATTGGCTTCTTACTTTGTTGTCGTTTCTATTGGGCCTCCTCCCGTTTGGGCCCACCCCAATGAAAACGACAGTAATAAGTGGACAAGTGGTAGAGTAGTGTCGTCTTTTGTTGATGACACTAGGTTCAGTGAAGCAAATTTGGTTATGGTGTTTTTGTTTTGAAGAATCTTTTAATCTTGCTATTTCTGAGTCCAATGTATTAAAGACTTAAAAAAAAACAAAACAATAATTGGACTAGATATTCTGGTTTTTAACTTGTGGCACTTGGGGCATTTAAAGTATTTTATAAATAAATAAAAAAATAAAAAAAAAGCATTCTTAGTCAATAAAAAGTGAAAGGAAGGTATAATTTTGGTTTGAATCCGAAAACTTGAAAGAGTTTTTTTGTATTTCATCAAACTGAAAGGAAGTTTGTGGTATTTCCATTACCAAAATCACTGTCGTTTTCTACTGTATTTGGTGTTTTCTTCTTATCGGCTCATTGTGTGTCGTTTAAAAAGTCATTGTCGTTTTTAGTCGGATTGGCACTCATTTTGTTGTCGTATTGGTCATCCACACATTTAACGCCCAGGCCCAACAAAAACGACAATAAATCGATTCGAAGAGGTCTTAGCTAGCTAGTTCCACTTCCACTGTTCAAGTGCACCAGTATTGTATTAAAAATAAAATAATCATAAAAAAGTTGATTTTTTTTTCTTTTTCTTTTTGCTAATAATAATAATAAATTGATTAATCACTATTTTTCTCTCACAAAATCGATTTGAAATTCTCGAAACTCCGTCGAAGAATCCATTTTCGGTTCGAACAATTCATCGCATTTCTCTCTCAACCACTGCTTCGAAAGAGCGATCAAGGTATGGTTTTGCCCTAGATCTCCTCAAATCCCTCTCGATTTTGCCCCAAGAAGAATCGCCATTGACGAAATTACTTGCTTGGTTTTGGTGTGTTTCAGGCTCTCAGGGAATCGAACGAAAATGGATCCGAATTCTGTGAAATCGACTCTCTCGAACTTAGCTTTCGGCAATGTCATGGCCGCCGCGGCTCGCGATTACCAAAAGGTTTGATTTTGATTTTGATTTGTAAAAAAGAGATCTTTAGATCTCTTTGTTTGGTCATTTTGTGTAAAGCATAGTTTTTGGTTGGAATGCTTGTGATTTTGTTGTGAAAAGTTTAGTGTTAAAGAAATGTGGATGATATTTCGGATTTATTTTTGGTTTAGGAATTGATTGCTCAGCAAAAGTCTCAGGCTTCAAGCTCTGTCAACCATGAGGTTGACCTTGATGAATTAATGGATGTGAGTTTTTTGGCCTAAAAAGAATGGCCTTTCATTTCAATTCTTGTCATTTGTGTTTCTCTTATTGTTAAGCTTTGGTTTTTGGTGATATTAGGATCCCGAGCTCGAAAAATTGCACGCGGATAGGATCAATGCTCTCAAGGTTTGATTTTGATTTTTTGCATTGTTTTGAGTTGTGTTGTGATATGTAGATGTAGTTAATAGGGAGGTTTTTGTGAATTATAGGAGAATTTGCTATTTATGCTCTGTGGGGTTTTTGATATTTTGAGTAGAAAGAAGCTGAGAAGAGAGAAGCGTTGAAAAGGCAAGGACATGGTGAGTACAGAGAGGTAACAGAAGGGGATTTCTTGGGTGAAGTCACCGGGAGTGAGAAAGTGATTTGCCACTTCTATCACTCTGAGTTTTATCGCTGCAAGTAAATTCTTTTACCGAAATATCTCGTGCTCACTCTTGCAAACATGTTTATAACTTGGCCTTTCAGTCATTGTATGTGAAATAAATTGTGTGGTTGCACCAAATGATGTTTCTTCTCCTAGGATAATGGATAAGCATTTGAAGGCTCTTTCTCCAAGGCATGTTGATACAAAGTTTATAAAGTTGGATGCTGAGGTCTGTGTGTAAAACATGTGTTTATCTCAGATAATTGGAATTTTAAATTTGTTTATATTGATGCAAAGTTAATGAGCTTATGTGACTTGCAGAACGCTCCATTCTTCATCACCAAGTTAGGAATCAAAACATTGCCTTGTGTCATACTGTTCAGGTCGGGAATTTGTATCTCTAGGTTGCAAATCAAATATCGATGATATGCAAAACTAGTTGTATTTGATGCGTCTGCAAAGTAAAATTTGACTCGAGTTATGTTGGGTTTTGTCTTTCAGAAAAGGGATTGCCATAGATAGGTTAATCGGGTTTCAGGATCTGGGAGGAAAGGACGATTTCACGACAAGGGGGCTTGAGAATCTACTTATCAAAAAGGGTAACCAATTTGTCCTGGCTTTTCCAGTGCTTGCTCAGATAGACACATAGGCAACACCGCAATCTCTTAATTTCCTTTGGTTTTGCAGGTATTATTAGTGAGAAGAAAGCAAATGAAGATGATGACGATGGACATGATGAAAGTAGGCGCAGGACGGTTAGATCCTCAGTAAATTCTGATTCCGACTCCGACTGAAAATGAGACCTGAGTTATTATGTCATTCTCCAGTGTATTGAGTATCACGATTTTTCTCAAATTCATTACCAAAACTGCGTGCCGCATGAATGTATGGTATTCGCTTTTGTCGATCGTAGTTGCGGAGTTAAAAAAGATTTTAATGTCAAAGTGTTTTCTGCTTAAAGAATTCTGGTGCATGGCTTACTGATAGTGATTTGATATGTTCTGGTCCACAAGCTTATAGTGAATGGTGATACTTAATTAATTATAAACGTAATATCTGTGTTCTGTGGCAAAAATCTGTAACTAATAGAGGCTTTTCCAAGTATTTTCTTTGAACTTCATGCGAGATTATAAGTTTAAATCATTGATACACATACATGTTATGGTAATTTCACTATTTTCCTTAATTTAAAAAAAATTTAAAAAAAAAGACCCCACTTTGAATCAGCTTTTGTGGGCTGGGCCGCTTGTTTCCTTTAACGGTCAAGGGCTCGATTTTGTTTTTGCCGCGAAAAAACTAATAATGACAATAATAATAATAATAAGGACAAATTTTACGTTTGCCCCCTGAATTTTGGGGTCAGTTTCACTATGCCCCCTAAACTTCAAAACGTTAGATCCGTTCCCCTTGATCTTTGAAATTTCGTAAAAATGCCCCCTCCGTTAAATATTTAACGAAAAATGCCTTAAATTCATGTTTTAAGGTGCTTTGAGGTTAAAAAAATATTAAAATTAATGTTTAATCTTTAAATTATTGTGGGGTAGTTATATTTTAATAATTTTAATAATATTTATATAAAAAATTTATAATTAAATTCATATTTATATGCAAAATATCATATCTTAATTTTTTTTGAGAGAGAAAAAGTATGAATTTAATTATAAATTTTGCATATAAATATTATTAAAATTATTAAAATATAATTACCACACACTAATTTAAGGATAAAATAATAATTTTAGCCTTTTTACCAACTTTAAAACACCTTAAAATACAAATTTAAGGCATTTTCCGTTAAATATTTGACGGAAGGGGCAAGTTTATAAAATTTCAAAGATGGAGGGGAACGGATCTAACGTTTTGAAGTTTAGGGGGCATAGTGAAACTGACCCCAAAGTTCAGGGGACAAACGTAAAATTAATCCTAATAATAATAATAATAATAATAATAATAATAAACCCCTCTCTATTAGATTTGGATGAAATGAGCAAAAGAGCCTTAAAATAAACAGAGCAAAGAATGTGGATTATGGGATCTCAAGACCTCGTCAAGCTCCCAAACAAACCCCTAAAATGGATTACAAAAATAAACATAAAAATAATTAAAAAAATTAATATTATTTAAAAGCAAAAGTCACAATATCAACGACAAAGACATTATTGTCTCTCCGCCATTTTCTAATGTCCACAAATTTAACAAATCCCACATACACACAAATCTTGTTCTTCTTCTTCTGCCAAAAACGGTTAAGCTCTAAAATCTCTTCTGTTTCTCACATTTGTTCCATTTGGTTTGATTTCTTTTGACTATTTATTTCATTTATCCATGAAAGTTTATTGTATGCTTTTAATGAATTTTTGAGCTCAAGGTTTAGTAATGGCGTGGGAATTATTGTGAATGTGAAAATGTGCAGGCATAATTTGCGAGAGGGGCGTCGAGTTTTGGCGCTCGGTGATATGAGTGCTTGATTCTTCTGCCCTTTAGTTCTTCAATTATCAGAGAAAATATTTAAAGGGAAAAACAATTGTCAAAATGTCAGGAACTTTATCTCCCAATCCAGGTTAATTTGATATCTCTGACTCCAATCCTCTATGTGTTCATAAATAGGCGTTACCAAGCGCGAAAATTGATGAATCGTGCTAGTTTTGGCGGCAATGATTTTACAAGATGAAATGGACAATTGAGTTTTTGAGGGCAATCACAATCTAGAGAAAGTATAAGATTGAGAGCAATTGATTCACATTGACTATGGATTGATAAACATATAGAATTAAGCACTGTCATTTGAGATCAAAATTTTTGGTTGAATCTAATCATAATGGTTAAAATTTATCCAAATAATGATGAGATAGGTGCTTTGTGTTTATTAGTTGTTGAAAGATCTGATGTCGAATTCTCGGAGGATGAGAAGAAGACGAGGATCGGGTCTCTGAAGAAGAAAGCAATCAATGCCTCGAGCAAGTTCAGGCATTCTTTGACGAGGAAGAGCAAGAGAAGCAGCAAAGTCATGTCTGTTGAAATAGAGGACGAGCACGACGCTGAGGAGGTTCAGGCTGTCGATGCCTTCCGTCAAGCGCTTATCTTGGACGAGCTATTGCCTGCTAAGCACGATGATTATCACACGATGCTTCGGTTGCTTCTCTCTCAAGACTTTTCTTGTTGCACAAGAAACTGAATTAGAGAAATGTTCGCTTTTTCTGTCTTATTTTATTCGAACACTCATCGAAAAATGCAGGTTTCTGAAAGCAAGGAAGTTTGATATCGAGAAGGCAAAGCAAATGTGGAGCGACATGCTTCAATGGAGGATGGAATTCGGTGCTGACACAGTCATGGAGGTAATTCTCCGCAAGAGCTTTATAACCACTCTCTATTGTAACTCGGTTTCTTTAAAATTACATTGCGATCACCTTTTTTTTTTTTTGTTACCTACAAGGATTTCGAGTTCAAGGAACTCGACGAAGTCTTGGAATACTACCCCCAAGGGTACCATGGAGTCGACAAGGAGGGACGGCCCGTGTACATCGAGAGGCTAGGGAAAGTAGATCCTAACAAGTTGATGCAAGTTACAACAATGGACCGCTACGTGAACTATCATGTTCGGGAGTTCGAGAGGACGTTTGCTATCAAGTTCCCAGCTTGTTCAATTGCAGCGAAGAAGCACATTGATCAGAGCACAACCATCTTGGATGTTCAAGGAGTGGTATGTAAGAATATTAGTCAATAAAATTGTCATTTCAGCGCAAATTTTATTCTTCAAAAGCTATTTTAACTTTTGAACGAACTGCACAGGGACTCAAAAACTTCACCAAATCCGCCAGGGAGCTGATTTCTCGCCTTCAAAAGATCGATGGTGACAATTATCCTGAGGTGCCGATTTACTTATCTGTCAATTTTAAAAGCCAAAAATCCTTCTAAGCTTCCGTAAAATTTTGTCCATTGAATTGATATCTTCATTGCAGACCTTGAATCGTATGTTCATCATCAATGCTGGTTCCGGGTTCAGGATGTTGTGGAACACCGTGAAGTCTTTCATCGACCCTAAAACTGCTGCGAAGATCAATGTAAGTGTGTCGAAAAATAAGAATTTCTTTTCAATCAAAACTAGTTTTTGATCATTGAAGACTATTGGTATCTACTAGGTGCTCGGAAACAAGTACCAAAGCAAGTTGCTTGAGATAATTGATGCTAAGTAAGTTTGTCACTTATTGAACAAACAAACACCTCGAGATTATTTCGCTTTAGTCTCTTAATTTCCTATTTTTGGCTTCGATTTTTCTCGGGTATCCAGCGAGTTGCCGGACTTTCTAGGAGGCACTTGCACGTGCGCTGAACACGGAGGCTGTATGCGCGCCGATAAGGGTCCATGGAAGGACCCCGAAATACTGAAGGTAAGCAGTTTCGAGTTCTCGACTTCCATCGAAAATTAAAGTTGTGTTCTGTTTCGCGACATGTCACAGATTGAACTTACAGATGGTTCAAAATGGAGATCACAAATGTAAAAAGAAACCAGCGAGCCACGTTACGGACAAGAAGACTATCTTTGAGGACGAGACATCATTCCCTAAGGTAAGTCCGCGGCCACAAGATCATCACAACGCTGCGAATTTCTTGGATTTTCTTCATGTCTGTTGTCCTTTTTTCTCACATTTTTCATCCATTATAGCGATGCAACTCTCGCTGCGCAGAGGCTATTCCTGAAGCCGATGACACTCCATGCCTCGCCCCTATTCGAGATGTAAGTTTGTGGACATTCAAGTTCGGTTTTCTTTCGCATTTAAAACGTCTCTCGAATCCATTGTTTTTCCGTGGTTTTGTACTTATTGCCCATTGGCTGTAACAGTACTTGATTCTCTTGAAACACAGACCCCATCACAGATTCCCATTTTGAAGAGATCTAAAAAGTTTCACAAGCCTGATCACTATGTTCCGATGGTTGACAAATCCATGGACGAAACTTGGCAAAAGGCTATAGAGATCAGCAACCAATTCGCCACTTCTCAAGGTACATTTCATCACCTTAATCTCGCGCTATATTCGCGTAAAGACATCGCCTTTTCGATGAAGGAAACTCACTCAGATTTTTCTCTCTTTTTTTTGGGGGCCAGCGGATTGTTACGGCGTGCACAATTCTTGCCAAATCCCCGACGGTTTCGGCTCGAAAATCTTCACGGGCATCGTGACGGTCCTCATGGGGATCGTCACCATGGTGAGGCTGACGAAGAACATGCCAAAGAAGCTTGCCGACTCGACATTCTACTCCAGCCCCGACTACTGCGACGATGACAGCGTGTCTGGCGCTGCGAAGCTGCAGTCTCAGGTAACCGCCATGTCGGCGGTGAAGCGCATGGCCGAGTTGGAAGAGCGAGTGGCGGTTCTGAGCATGAGGCCGGTTTCCATGCCGCCGGAGAAGGAGGCCATGTTGAACTCCGCTTTGAGCCGAATTGAGGCATTGGAGCAAGACCTCATAGCAACTAGGAAGGTACTAATTGATATATAATCTGATATTAATTAATTATTTGTTTGTTTATTTATTTATTTTTGACAATGAATCTTAATTTTTTATTTTGGTTTATTTGTGCATATAGGCTCTTGAAGATTCACTTGCCAAACAAGAGGAGCTTGTAGCTTATCTTGACAAAAAGAAGAAGAAGAAGTTGGTATGTAACTAAAGACCATATTTAATAATATTAACTAAATAACTAGTTTATTTAAATTTTGATATATACTTAATTGTGTTTGTATTGTAATGCAGAATTTATTCTGGTAAAAGATTATAATTATATGCCCTCGTGATGCCCGGGAGATGATGCTGAGGATTGGTTAAGAGTTGTGCGGAATTTGATTCTCCATAGTCAAATTTCTCTCGTAATGTTGAATATATATTGTAATTGCTCAAATTATTATGAAACCAAAGATTAATTGGTCAAGTATATAAAGATATTTCAGGTCTTTCCCAAATCATATTATGTATATTAAATAAAAATGGGCGTCCTTATGGGTCTACCTTTATCTTTCCCTAAGAGTTATATGATCAACCATATATGCCAACTATGAATATACATTATCAACATCTCCCAATTATAATTTATGACCATTAAACACATAAAGCATTGTTAATGAAGTTAAGAAACTTGGCAAAAATGTAACTAAGAAGTACTAAAAAGAAAAAAAAAAAAGATCAGTTAATTTCTCTTAAGAAACCATTTCTGTCTTTATTTCAATTCCCAAAAAAAAAAAAAAAAAAAAAAGCAACCATAATTTGTTACAAGATAAAATCTTGAATTCGGTATTGATAAAAGAACAGACGATTAAAAAGAAGAAGAAAAAAAAAAGAAAAGAACCGGGAAAATACAAGCCTACTTTCTTGTGTTTGAAGAAACATCATGATGAGCCAGCCTATTTAGAAGGGCTTGATCATGACTTTCCTAGAGCTTTTTTTTTTTTTTTTTGGCTTTAAAATCCCCAAGAAAGAAGTAATTATCATTATAAGACTACATAAATTAATAACCCTGATTTAATCAAAACCATTCAAATAGGAGGCACAAGATAGTGGTACAAGGCACAAGCCTCTACTCCTAAGATCCATCTTCAGTACTTCTGTCTCTTCGTGATCTTTGCCAAAACCATGTACCTTTCACACAATTTACCAATATATGATTTCAATCAAATTATATTGACTTCTATTAATTACTTGAAAGTAATAACAAAGCCATGCACACCCTTCTTTTATTTTTATTTTTGTCTATTTAATATTTGACTATTTTTTAATTCATGTTTTATTGAACTAATATGACCAATATTTTCAAAAATTAAGTTATTAATTACTAGAACATAAAAGAATTAAGGGTATAAAAATAAAAATACATTATCCACGTAGTTAAAAAAATGACTAATTTCTTAATTAATAGAATCGTTGGCTATTTTCTTAAGACATCATTAAGAAAATAGTTATAACTCAATTTTTTTCAAACAATAATGTTTAGGATATTTCATTTGTGTGAGTTCGGCAATATAAATCATCATGTAAAGCTAAATAAATATTCAAAAAAATTTAAAGGATTTCTCTTGTGTAAGTGTGTGTAAATAAATAAATAATATATATATATATATATATATATGTATATAACTTGATGATACCTGCTGCATTTTTCTTGAGGGCATGCTTTGTAATGACTTCATGTAAGGCGTGCTCAGAGTCTGCATGCATGCAAAATAAGATGTATAATTAAAAATTACAAATTTACCCTTGTCTTCCATTAACTCAATCCAAATGATTTCAATATTTGTAATATTAATCAGCTAATTACCTCATAATTAGTACGTTTTTCCAATAATATTGTTACGGAATAAGAAGTAGTTTTGAAAAAAAAAACAATATATATATATATGGTGCTTACAATATATTGTATATCACTCAATTCTATAAATATGTTATTGTAAATAGAGTATATATAATGTTTAGAATGTGAACATATATGTAAGAAAAATATGAAAAAAAAAAGAAGTTATATATATATACCTGGACTTGGTCATGAAGGAACTGGATGTAACCAATAGCTTCTGTGAGTACAGAGGCTGTGTCTGTCTGAAATTATTCCACATAAAAATGCTAAAGAATTCAGATCAAAAGCATGGCCAAAAACATATTATAACTCTCTTTCTCTAGAATATATAGACGCATACATAGAAAGTGGGTTCTGATATATATATATATATATATATATATATATTGTAATTAGAAACAAATATATATACCTTGCCAAAAGGTGCCACCAATCTGTGAAGAGCTGAAATTCTGTCTCCTAGTTTCTCTTTTCTAACCTGCAGTAGTTGAGTTAATTAATATCATATTAAAACTGGCTAGGAATAATATGATCAGTGGTTCATAATATTATTTGATTGAATAACTTAAAAAGGAAAAAAAAAAAAAAAAGAATTAAACGATTGACCTTCAATGGTGGGTTTGAGGATCTTGATGTGGATTTGGACTTCTTATTAGCTTCGGCATTATGAGATTGATCCTTTGGCTGATCGGAAAGACTGCTCGGCAATCGCCTTTTCGTTCTTGTGACTTCGTTAAAGAAACCTAATTTCTTTATATTATATATATGTATATATACATATATGTAATGAAAATAATTAATTTGTTTATAGAATGGAGCAAAATAAATTAGTTATCAAGTGTATATAATATAAGGTTTTTGGAACATTTTTATCCAAGTCAAAAAATTGATAATAAAAGTGAAGCAGGTTTTATAAAACGGCGCTCATCACTAACTATATTGCATTTGTTCTTGCTGTAATCATTAATTAGTAGCTATTTCCCTTATTGTTGGACTTTGAAACCCTAATGATTAGTAGGTATGAAGTAGGAAAATACTTAAAATTTATGCAGTAGATGAAAAATAAATACTCAAGTTTTTGAAATAATTGAGTATTAACTAGTCAGTATTACTTGCACATATTTTTTGTTACTAAGTCAACTACCACCAGCTACCACTATATAAGTAATTAAATCACTTGGATATTTTGTTATATGTTTCAAAAAATTAGGTGTTTATTTTACTTACTATAATTTCTCGTATACAAATTGAAGCACATTAATGTTGTGCCCTAAATATTAGTCATTTGCATATTCAACCTTTGACGACCAACCTAGACAGCTAATTCATATTGTAGCTAATTATTATTATTAATAATTAATATAGTTACTTTTTCAAATACTTTGCCACGACGTATAAGAAAACAATGTACATATATATAATTAAGTCTATGGAAAGTTTAGCCTAATTAACAAAGAACAAGAATAATAAATTTAGGAAGATATAACATACCACATTGTTGGAGGTGTTTGAGGGGCTCGATCTTGAGACTTGCATATTGTGATGATCAACATGTCCCAAAGACATATTAGATTCTCCATAGAGACCAAGGTTACTTGAATAATTTTTTGTAGTATGGCTAGAACTTTGACTTGGACTATGATAATTAGAAGCTCTTGGTGATGATAATAGATCTAAGGCTTTAGAGTTGTTGAAGCCTTCATGAGAACTCAACACAAAAGGTGGAGATAACGTACCTTCGCTTGCTCTATTTAGGGTTCTATTGCTAGTCCTATTGGAAAAAACATGGCCAAAACTAGTAAACCCAGCTCCAAAACTTGGATTGATGTTATTGTGATCATTACAATACATTGTTTCATCTGAAACCGAAAAAGGTGATGACGATTCGTGATTAGTAAGACCTATGATTTGATTATTGCCTTGTTTGTATAGATTGGATAGGACTAGATTCGATTTGTCGAATTGATCTATAGGATTAATGTTTATCCTCAATTTTGAGAACGAATCAGAGGTTTCTTCCTTGATGTTCGGAGGCGGCGGTTCATTGGAGGATGGCCGGCGAGTGAATGTTGCATGATCAAAACCATAAATTGAATCTTGAGATGCCATGAAAGTTGGGGTTGAAGAAGGCAATAATAGCCTTGAATTTGGGATTGTTTCACTTGGATACAAATCTGTGTCATTATTCCTAATTACCAACAACAAATATGTAATTAATACAATCATATAGTAATAAATTAAGCTGGTAATTATAGTCTGGTTAATTTGAGATCCGTCTAGACCCTATAAGAAACAAATAGCAAAGTAAATGAGATTACTTTATGGTAAATTGACACCTAATTACAAAAATTGCCTAGTTAATTTTATTAATACAACTCCACAATATATTATCCCTATAATATATAGCTTGCAATCAAGAATATAATCATGGAAATCATATGATATATATATATATATTCAAATATTTCTTTTCGTATATCATATTATTGGATCTAACTGCATGCAATGAGACATATATATAATTAGAAACTGATAAGAAAAAATTAAGAGATATATTCATGATTAGGGATGTGAGACAAGTACTTACAAAGTATTGATGCTTGTATTCCATATATAATCACCGGAGCTTGTAGCTGATGATGTTGAGTGTCCAAGTATATTAACCTGCTCTTGGAGCTGATGATGATGGCGATGGAGATTTGCATAATCCATAAGAATATATGATTATTCCAATACCAACAAGTGGAATAATCTTTCGCCAAATAGTCTAGAAGTTGATGATCAGCTGATTATAATCCCATAACACAAAGACTATTTACTCACCATAATCCCAAATTTACTCTTTATGGTCAACTTTGAGTACTGAGCCCTTTGCAATATATAGTAACTAACTCAATTTACTCTTTATGGCTAGCTATGGAGAAGAATCCAAAAGAAAGATCAAATTAGAAGAAAAAAAAAAACATGAGAGAAATAATGAGTACTATTTAGCTAACTAGAGAGAGAGGCTCAATGAAGTTTCCCTCACTACTTTTTTTTCCCTCTTTAGCTCTTTCTAAAGTCCAAACTAGAAGTCATATTACCCTTTTGCAAAAGGGATGAAGATTATTCTTTTTTTTTTTTTCTCGGTACTACCATAACAAATCAATTTTTTTAATATTTAGGGTTTTAACTTTATGTTGATTTATATAGATGTACTGTTTTTTTCACTGATTCATATATATATGTACTTCTTATTATTCGGCATCATCATAATCCAATCTTCTCTTTATAAAAGTGTATGACTAAAGACTCACTGTATAGCTTTGAGAAAAAGTTGGCCCTTTTTATTTTCTTTTTAGTATTATTAAGCAAATAAAGCCAAGTTTCTTGGTCATATTAATAATTAATTAATCCATCAGCTAAACCATTCAAATGCCTATGCATTTGTGCTTAATTACTAGGGAATTTTAAGAAAATAGTCATTGTTTACAAAATGATTTTAAAAAGTAGCCACAGTATCAAAAAATTTAAAAAGTTGCATTTTCAGAAATTTCTGACACGTGTCAGAAATTTCTTACAATAATTTTTATGTGTATTTTTGTTATTATAAGAAATTTCTTACATTGTGTTATGGTTAGTTTTTAAATTTTTTGAAACTGTGGCTATTTTTTTAAAACACACAGTTCAAAATGAATATTTACCTAACTGACCCTAATTACTATTTATATATGTGTCTATTCGGTTTAACAATATCATTTTTTAGTCGACTTATATCTCCAATCTTCTCTTGTAATTTATATATATATATATATATATATATATAAGTGTTAGTTGTTAGTAGTTCAATTCATAACTAAAAGCTTCAAGTAGTTCTTGCTAATTAGTAATTAGGCGCCAAAATAATAGACCCTAGCTATCTAATATATATGCTCATCATCAAAGCGGGCATTAATATAAGGCATGGTCAAACGGGAAAATGGGTTCTATAGAAAATAGTTAGAATATAAGATTACTTGTCCTGATTTCCTTTCTTAATTACGCAAATCCCCATATAACATTAATCAATCATATTGTAATTAGTGGCAAGAGATACAACTATACATATTGTTATACCCTCACAACCTTAACTATACTATATTATATTATATATATATATATATGGCCATATTATATATATATATATAGCAATATAACTAAATTATATATATATAATATTGTCATGACTGACACACGCATGCACATAGCCTTAACCTTATCACGCATGCACCCACTTGCTGTAACAACATCACCTTCAAGCAATTTGGTAACAAGTAATATACGAGCCTCACGAAATTCTTTCTTTCTTTTTTTTTTTTTTTTTGATTCTAGCTAGGTGAATAAATGTATCAATACAGCTATAGCGTAAACTACAAAAAGAAATAATTGTTGTGAGAGTTAAAACTTTAGGAGCTACAATGAAGAGGATAATCATGAACCTTGTTCATGAAATTATTGCAATACTATGATAGTGATAGTATAAGCAGGTATATAGGGTATCTAAATTGATTTTGAATTTTTTTAAATATTTTTATATGATGACTAAGCTGTCTTTCACTCAAGGGATAAAAACGCTCTATATTATTTTATACTCACATTTGCCCCACAAAAAAGCTATATTGTCAGAGCGCTGGAAAAAAAATAAAGAAAAAGAAAAAGGTGAGAAGAGAATATTGAAATATATAAATATAAAATTATGGGGCAAATTTGTCGTAATTGCCTCCAAGTTCCAACCTCTCTTTTTTCGTCCCTTTTAATATCTTCACTACTCTCCAGTACACGTCTTCAACCTCATATATACTTCTATATAGCGAAGTTCTTTATTAATATATGTAATCCTAGATTTATGCCAAATTACTTGTTGTTCAACGTTTTTGGAAAACTCAAGCTGTTCACTACACACACCCCCATATGCTCTTGTTGATATAAATAAAAAAAATTTGTTTTTTTTTGGTACATGGACTTTGTTATACTTAATTAATATATGGAGTAACAAATAAATATTATATAGTATTATATAGTCTATGTGATAGAGATCAAACTTTATTGGATTTATATATTCGTGAAAAAATAATAATGATCCAATTATTGCACGAATTAACATTGGGATTCCAAGATGCCATTTGTGTCTCCCAAGTGACATTCAATCAATTTTAAAATATTGTGAGTGAAAGTATCCCTAGTTTTGTCTAATCCACTTGTATATGTATATGGAGCCAGAAATTGGAATCCACGTTGGATGCACTATATGCTTGAACTTGATTTTATTATTATAATCTACAATATAAAATTAATTAAAAAACTGCAAAGAATTTTTTTTTAATTTTTCTTTATAGATAAAGGTGGCTTTAATTTTCAGCTGTAGCAGTCAACCTCGCTCAAGGACGTAATTGACAAAATATATATATATATATAGTTTATTTGCTATAGAATCTTAAAGTTAACGGAAAATAAGGGAATTGAACCAAATATATATTATATAGTACATTCAAGAATATGGCATCTATACATTTTCCTATTGTAGTATTTAAATTTTTTCAAGTTTCGTAAAATTATAATAGACCAAAGTCATTGCTGAGGTTGATGAAGAAATCCAATGTTCGAGGGTTATTCTTACTTAATCAAACAATACATAATTAAAATAATTTAAAAAAAAAAATCCCACCATACAATTTGGCTTTTTTTGTTTTTTACAATCTTTTATTTTTCATGTTCTCATCTTCTACCTGAGTTGCAGTTTTCCCATAGTATGTCGTTTTTAAAAGTTTTCTCATTTTTTAACTTGCTGTCATTTTCAAATTTTCTATCGCTTTTCTTCTCTTATGTCGTTTTTTTATTTTCATGTCGTTTTTATTCTCTTCTGTCACTTTTTAAATCTGTTGTGTTTTTTACCCTATGATGTCGTTCTCTCTATTGGAAACATTACAGATGAATAGAAAAAGTTCACAAACTAAACGTATTATCACAAATTAGTCGTTTTTTAACTTATATGACGGTTTCCGTTTTTAACGTCGTTTTTTCATATGAGTTGTCGTTTTTCAATGTGATGTCGTTTCCTTTTTTATTGTCGTTTTTATTCATTAAAAGCATTCCGATATATTGAGTTCTCAAAAGTGAATTAGTACAGTCAAGTACTTTTTTTCTAATAAGGACAGTCAAGTATTTGTTGTTTATAGTTCTTCGTTACAATGAAGTTTAAAACAATAAGAAAATTTAGTATCGAAAGCATCGAACAACAAAGTGGCTGTAGTTTAGTGGTGAGAATTCCACGTTGTGGCCGTGGAGACCTGGGCTCGAATCCCAGCAGCCACATTGCTTTTTAAGTTTTTAAGATTTTTTTTTTTTTTTTTTTACTTATCACTTCATATATTTTTTCAGATATAATAACCTAGATAATTTCAAGTGCATTTATATCATTACTTAATCAGCATAACTTGATTGTACCTACTCCTTGATTGAAAGATATTTTCAAGTTATTAAGTGTACCAAAGAAAAATAAACTGACAAAAGCCAAACGAAAGAAAAAGAAGAAAATTGAGTTCATGATGCGTTTAGTAATTGTGAGGGTTTTTTTTTTTTTTTTTTCAAATATCACTCTTATCTTTTGGCTTTTGGCTTTTGGTAATAGAAGAAAAAGAAGAAAACTTTCTTTGACTTTTCATGCTGATAATTTCACCATTTTTCTATGATTTTTTTTATTTGCCAAAACATCAGATTATAATAATAAGTAGAATCAATGTGATAATTTAACCATCTAAATTAATTTATTGAGAAGTGTTAAAATCCATGTAGCAGAATGAATTCCAATAATTAAAAATATCAACATATAAGAAGTCAAATGGTCACTTAATAAACAGATGAGGCCAACTAGAAATTTAGTTACACGTTAATTTTTTTTTTTTTTTTTTAAGAATACGCTACACATTAATAATAAGGGTAATCAATACAAATACCCCTCCGATGTTGTGTTATCCTTGCAAGCTGCACCCTGATGTTTCAAAAATGACAATTGTGCTCCCTGATGTTTGAAAATGTTATAAGTTTACCTCTTCCACTTCAAATTTTTTAAAAATAGATGAAATTAGGGGGTATGAATACAAAGTTTTAAAATATCGGGGTGTATTTTGAAGAAAAAAAAAAGGCAACATAAGTGGGTGTTTGTGAAAATAATTATAGAACTAATTACTATAGTATTCTTAATTTTAAGATGTTTGATCTTTAAAAAGTTGTACATATGCCAACAGATTATTGTTACATTATTAATTTAATCAATTTTTTTACGAATTGTGACAGATGGGGGCATACCTATAAGTTTTTAAAACGTTAGGAGGCAAGAATGACAGTTTTGAAACATTAGGGTGCAATCTGCAACAATAACACAACATCGATAGGCATTTGTATAGATAACCCTAATAATAATAAGTAAAAGAACTAAATCCATGACAAATCAACTAAAAAATGAAAATGAAGAAACAAAGTTAAGAATTATAATTATTAAACTTCTCTTTTTGGTTTGCTTAAACAATATGTACTCCATGTATCACATAAAATGTCATCGATAATCGTTTTGAGTTATTAGACTCATTTGTTTGTAGTAGCTGATATATGTACACGTTATTTAGTATATATAAACTATAAATTTTTTTGGCTATTACTATATGATATCAATATATTTAGCTATATTGAAATAGGAGACTTTGAATCAATTTGTAAAGCTGCCAACAAAAGAAAACGACAATAACATTGAAAAACGACAATAAAAATGAAGACGACAGTAAAAATAGAAAACGACGGTAAAAAGAAAAACGACATCAGATAGGGAAACGACATTGAAATTGGGAACTTTATCTTATCAATTAGGAATGCTACCAATGGAGAAAAACGACATTATAATGGAGAAACGACATATAAATGAAAAAACGACATGTATAGGAAAAGCGACATAGTCGTGATAATACATTGAAATTGGTAAGTTTCTATCAATTTGTAATGTTGCCCGTGGATAAAACGACAATTGAATAGATTTAAATGACAATAAAAATATAAAAACGACATCATAATGTCAAAACGACATAAATTTAAAAACAAAATCAGAGAGGGAACGACGTAAAAACGAAAAAAAAAAAAAAGACATTTTATTGAAAAGGACACGAAAAATAAAAGTGACACGAAAATTATAAAAAACAAAACAAACAACAACAACAACAACAACAATAACAACCTATTTTGAAAAAAAAAAAAAAAAAACTACAATGATAATTAAAAACGACATATTAGGTGGAAATGACAATTAAAGATAAAGAATGCTCGGAAGGAAAAGTGACCCCAATAATTGAAAGAGGTTTTCTTTGACTGCCCATTTAAAAATTAGTTTTTAAATCACAATTTAATCAATGTGAACTAGAAAAAATCATTAAAAGCTTCATTTACAACTGAGCTCCTTCTATTTCAAATAATTATCCCATGATTCCCATATTTCTTATCTTTTTTATTGACCTCTAATTATATTATTAAAGATGTTTTCAATTATAATCCGAGTTCATCTCAACCAAATCTCGGACTAGACAATTCATGGCTTTTGTTGTTAACACCGATAGCCTCATTCCAAAGATCGTGCCTTAGACGGTTAATTATGTTAAAGTTAGGAGGCTTTCCAATAATGAATTTGTGAAGTTTTCCTCAACATGTGTTTGCATTTGATATTTTGCTTATCATATCTCCTTAAAATATAAACAAGATCTTTTTCATTAATGTGCTATCTTTATTATGGTATTCAATATAGGTCACAATTGTCACACATATTTTATTAGTTTTTTTTTTCAATCAAATTGCATTACTCTTAGAACGTGGAAAAGCTTTAACATCTATATCAGTATGTGGAAATCAATAGCCATCAAATGCCTGCCATACCCATCTATTATTTATCCTCTTTTTTTCTCAACTCTATAGCTTATTGCACATAAAGACAGAGTTCATTTTCAGGGATAAATTTTGATAGTTTTATCAATAAAAATTGTACTTTACCGATAAAAAAGTACATGGTTTGTAAGTTAAGGTAATTGTAAAAATAAAAGTATCAATTTCTAGTAAAAAAGAATGGTTAAATTTGCAGGTAATAAAATTATAATTTTACAAAGAGAAATAGTAGTTTTACTATTAAATTTAGAGTCTTGATAGCAAAATTCGATATTTTTTACTAGTAAAAGCAATAGTTTTGCCCGTAAAAGTAATAATATTAAAATTTTTACTAGTATTGAAAAAAAAAAAACTGTTGCTTTTCAATCAGTTACCATAAAAAAAAGATTTAATAATACTATGATAATTTTTTATTAAAGTTTTTTGAAAACACCATTAATACTCCAGTTAAAATGACGTATAAATCACATGATAAATCTCCGTTAAAAAATAGATATGGTCGTTACCAATTCATAGCTATTAGCCAACATTAACAATGTCAAATTAAGGATGCAAGTGCCACAAATTAAAAATTAGAAGGGTATTTTGCAGTACTCCGTGTAATTTAAGGGACATCAGTGGAAAAAAAAAATTGTTGCTTTACTAGTGCCACAAATTAAAGGTCAGGGCACTTTACACTTTGCCTGTAAAAGTAAAAATATTAAAAAATTGTTGGTTTACAATAAAAAAAAAATAGTATTTTTACTAGCGAAAAGCTCACTAATTAAAGCACTAGTTGTGCTGGTAAAGCTAGTTGTTTTGTTGGAATAAGTAATAACTCTACTAGTGGATGTCGTATTTACAAGAAAAATTGAAGTACGAGTCACCAAATTTATCACAAGTACTTGTAGCATCATCGATAAACCCTATTTTCCTTTTGGCGCCGACCAATTTCATCTTTACGTTACGAGACAATTTTGATCAAATCCATATATAGTTTATATACAATTAAAATAATAAATTACAAATTGAATGGAAATGTGTGGCAACAAGAAATGAATCATGACCAAACTTTGAACCTACCCGGGAAAGCCAATATAGTTAGTCTTGTTATAATCACTAGCTATTTGAACAAACATCACTATATATATATATATATATATATATATATATATATATATATATATATATTGAGCAAGTTAACCAAGAAAAAGCCGACCTTAGCTACCACTTTCCACGTGTTATAAATATTATGAGAGATTTGTGGGAATTATATCTTATCTTTGGAAGAGTCACGAGTGTTAGTGAGGTTTGAGATTGAAAGAAGAAAAATAGAGAGAAGAAAGAAATGAAAAGATAGGCATTGTTTGTGGGTAAAGCAAAGTGAGGTTTGGTTTGGTTTAATTCATCACTCAATATGAATTCCATATATTAATCTTATAATTAACTTCCAAAGTCCACTCTTCTTGTTATATCTTTCTTTAGATAGGTATAATTTTTGGTTTGGCCTTGTGATTTCACAGCTCTTCTCCAACCTGGCTTATTAGTTTAGCCGTTAGCACCGACTCTATTGAACCATAAAATATAAAATTAAAGAGGGAAAAAAAAAAAAAAAACCTTCGAGTACTATTATTATGTCCTATTATTACCAACCACTTTTCACTTTTATTAAAAACCATGTTCTCTTTGGCAAATGTCTTTTCTTTGTTGCAAATGCAACGTGAACCGCACTCATTAATTAGTCTTTTTTTTTTTTTATTAGTTTGTTGAAGCATGAAAACCCAAGAAAGGAAATTGCACCACGAGCTTAAATCTTTTGACCTTATATTGTGTCCCTTTCACATCTCTTCAATCAATTCATAAGAAATTGGTAAAATTCTTAAATCAAAATAAAAATTTAAATTACATAGGTATTTTTTTTACATTAAATTAAAAATGTTATTGGGTGTTTTAATTGAGGAGATAACCAAAAATGAGTCATCAAAGAGTGGGCGGTGATTATGGTTTTTTTTTTTTTCTTCTTTTCTTTTTTAATGGAAGATTCGGGTATTTTGGACTTATATATGACTCATGAATAGTTAGTCAAAGTGGATAGGTATATATAGTTGGTAAAATACCCACTTGCTGTCAAATTTGGTTTTAGAACCCAATATTCTTAGTCTCAATCCAACGAGTCAAAGAATGGTGAATAGTATACTCTCTAAGACCTAGATATTGAATGGATAATTGTAAATTGAAAGAGATTAAGATTCTAATTAAACCAAAAGTAGAAAAGCTATTCCATCATCGTCCTTGCACAATCTAATTAAAAGCTAGGATTAATTAAAGTGTTTGAATCTTTATAAACCATGCAAAATATTAACTCGGTACCTTTGGATTAAAAAAAAATACAAAGCTTTGTTGATATGGACTACTCATAAATAGACATTAACTATTTACTAATAATATGTTGATATCATAACGTAATTTAACATAAAAATTAGAAGTCAATATCCATTGAAGGGATAACGACTTAATTCCCTAGTATAATAAAATAAATAAAAAAGTGAAGTAGGAAAATATCTATAAATTATAAAATAATAGAAATAATTATTCATAATTTTTAAATAATTAAGTAATATTCAATTCATTAATTACTTGCGTATGTTTTCGATAATTAAATTAGTTACCACAAATCATCACTTTGTAAGTAATTACATTATTTAGGTATTTTGTTGTATTTTTCAAAACATTAGGTATTTACTTAAATTAAGTTTAACAATTAAGTATTCACTATAATATCTCATTAAAAAATAATAAAATAAATTAATGTCAATATTCTCTTCAACAAAGTATCAAAAATATATATATTTTTAATTTCAATTTTCCAAAACATAAATTCTTGGTTGTGATACTATCTTTTTTAGTATGAATAAGGGAAAATTGTTAATTAATTATTATAATAACAAATTAAGGGAAGGAAAAAAAAATCATTGTTTGTACCGCGACGGTCATTTGCTCATTTCCAAACGTATGGGATTGGGAACGCGGCGATAAGAAATAAAACCAAAAAAAAAAAAAAAAAAAAAGCAAAGTTAGAAAAAGTTCAAAGCTTTGGAAATGGAAATCAACCGTTAACAAACAAACTTAAGCCGAGCTAGCTGACCAAATCTATACATTGACTATATATATATATGTATGTGTGTGTATATATATATACATATTAATATTATATTTAATGACATATATATACACAGAAGCCGCCATTTAAAAATTAGAAAATATCAACAAAGCTTTTCTTTCCCTTCTCCCATCTGCTTTCTTTGTTGGCTTGTTTTCGTTTTTTTTTTTTTGGAAAAACGGAGAGAGAGAGAGAGAGAGAGAGAGAGAGAGAGAGAGAGGGAAGGAAAAACTAAGCTCGCGAAGCCATTTTGGCTTCATGGGTCCTTGAAAATTCTTATTCTCAAATCGTATATTTGAGAAAAAAAAAACTGTTTTTTATTTTTTATTTTTTTGCTTATTTTTGTTGGGTTTTTCTGTCTTTTGTCTGCCATGGAATGTATCGCTGAGGTGTTTTTGATCACGACGATGTAAGGAATCTGAAAGCCTAATCCTTTATCTGATCCCATTTTTTCAAAGTTTTATAATATATATATATATATATATATATATAATATATAGCAGATGATAAAAGTATATGTTTCCCGTGACTTCAGGATCTTCTAACTCAATTCATGTTGGTCTTCTTCAATTGTTGAGGTTAGTGATTACTCTCTCTCTCTCTCTCTCTCTGAATTATTTTCCTTTTTGGATTATCTGAGATTCGAAAATTTGTAGATTAGCTTTGCTTGGTTGTGTTGTTTGAAGGAATCTTTTAATCCTATCAGAGAAAAAAGTTTCATTCTTGGCTTAATTTGAAGAGAAAAAAATAATTAAAAGCAACATTACATAAAGGGCTTGAAAGAATCAAAGAAAAGATGGGTGCTTAGAGAGGTTGAGGAATTAACTGTGTGAACTCAATTTGGTAAAGATTGAGGCTTTGAAGCCTTGGGAGTTTGGAATATCTGAAAAAGAGCAAAAAAAAAGTGGGATTTTTTCACTATTTGAAAAGGGAAATTAAAAAAATATATGGAAGAGAATAACTTTACAACGTGGAAAATCAAAACCCAGAAGTAGAAGTGGCAAGTAAGAATTGATTCTAAAATTTATATTTTAAAAAACAGCAACCAGAAATAGAAACTCTTCTTTTGAGCTTTTACATATAACTCAATGCCTTGTGAAAGTCTCCAAATTTTCTCACTTGGGTTGTTAATATTATTTGGGTTTTAGGCTCTGATCAGCTCTATTAAGCTAACTAATCAAAACATGATTGTTGTTTAAGCAAGTGATTGCGGTTATGCTGTGGTGATTCATTAGGGTTAATGGCGCTTTGGGTTGATCCTCCGAATGGAATTAGGCCGATAGGAAAGCAGTACTACTCGGTTTGGCAGTCGCTATTCGAAGTCGATGAGAAGTACGTCCCGATCAAGCCCATTGGGAGAGGCGCCTATGGCGTGGTGTGTTCTTCGGTCAACAGGGAGACCAACGAGAAAGTGGCGATCAAGAAGATCAACAACGTGTTTGAGAACTCAATCGACGCGCTGAGGACGCTGAGGGAGCTCAAGCTCCTCAGGCACATCCGCCACGAGAATGTGATCGTGCTCAAGGACGTCATGATGCCCGTCCACAGGGCGAGCTTCAAGGATGTTTATCTGGTTTACGAGCTCATGGACACTGATCTCCAACAGATTATCAAGTCCACTCAACCACTCTCCAATGACCATTGCAAATACTTCTTATTTCAGGTACTAACAGATTGCTCGTATCAAATTTTGGATTTTTTAGATCTTTGTAAGTTGGGACATGTCTTTATTAATTGTGAAATTTCTAAAAGATTTTCAAAAAGTTTGATAAACCTGCCTCATTGATTTCCAATTTGTAATTCTTGTCTGTTATATGATTTGGCTACTTATTTAACTATGACTGTTTATTGAATGTGTCTATTACTATCTAATTCCGCAAAACTTAGTAGTTTTTTTTGAGATATTTTGAAAATGTAACAAAAACTCAGTTTATTTTTCCATTTTGTGTTCAAGCTACTTCGCGGGCTTAAGTATCTTCACTCTGCAAACATACTTCACCGCGATTTAAAGCCAGGGAATCTCCTCGTGAATGCAAACTGTGACCTGAAAATATGCGATTTCGGGCTGGCGAGAACCAGCAGAGAGAACGGCCAGTTCATGACCGAATACGTCGTCACACGCTGGTACCGCGCACCCGAGCTGCTCCTCAGCTGCGACAACTATGGGACGTCCATTGACGTTTGGTCCGTGGGCTGCATATTCGCTGAAATCCTTGGCCGAAAGCCACTCTTCCCGGGGACAGAATGCCTCAATCAGCTAAAGCTAATCATCAACGTCCTCGGCAGCCAGAATGAGGCAGACCTTGAGTTCATCGACAATCCTAAGGCAAGGAGGTTCATCAAGTCCCTCCCGTTCTCCCGAGGGACACACTTTTCGCGGCTCTACCCCCACGCGGATCCATTGGCCATAGACCTGTTGCAGAGGATGCTAGTGTTTGACCCAACGAGGAGGATCACAGTGAATGAGGCTCTCCAACACCCTTACATGGCGGGGCTTTATGACCCACAACGCAACCCTCCCGCGCAAGTCCCGATCAACCTTGATATCGACGAGAATTCAGGCGAACATGTCATCAGGGAAATGATATGGGGTGAGATACTTCATTACCATCCAGAAGCTGCTTGTTTTGCCAATAGAACATGAATAGAGATAATGTCAAGAGAGGCTGTTTTTACCTTTTCTTGATGACTTTGTTGCTTCTTCTTCCTATAATTATTTTGCCCTCGAAGTAGTACTAAAATTGGATTTTGAGCAATTTGTTGTTGTTGAACATTTTTGTACTTTAAAAAAAAAAAAAATCTGCATTAGTGGTTCAAGATGTGTTCATAAAATGGTACATCTTCTGACCATGTAAATAAACATGGATGACTAGTTTTATTTGTAGTCTATTATTAGACACCAAAAGACTCTATTGTTGTGGCATTTTCTTTGATGAGACGTAGAAGCTGAAATGTTGAATAAAGTTTTGAGTCTTTTTTCCTCAACTCTTCTATTTTCTTTTTGGTATTAATGAATGAATCAACGAGTGAATTTTATGGGTCACCGCATAAATACTCTAAAGATGGACATAAGAAACACATGTGACGTGAACATTATTCCCTAGGTCGCTAACATTCCTCAATGGTCACTTATTAATCATTTCCTTTTCTCTTAATTTTTAAGAGAATGTCCAACTTTTTCGTCATGTATTGTTATGAGAAATTTTGATAAATTCCACTTATGAAGAATGTGTTTTTAAAGTTGACGCATATTTGACTAAGGGGGCAGAATATTAATTTGATAATAAAAATGGCGGAACTCACAGTCGTATAAATTTAAATAGATTGTAAATGTGGATTACAAAAGGTGACATTAATCAAAGGAAAATAAGATAGAATGTTGTAAAAGTTGTTTTAAACTCGTTACAACAGTCTTTTATAATTTTATATCTTTCTTAACTAATATATAGAATATTATAAAAGTTGTTTTAAACTCGTTACAACAGTCCTTTATAACGTTATATCTTTCTTAACTAATATGTACCCGATGAATATGAAATATTATAGAATTATAGAATTAGCATATTATTATCTAAATATGGGGATATGTAAGGTATTCCAATTTTGAGCTGGGCTTTTTTTCTAGCTTCAAATGGATCTAGATATGACTATATTGTGAAGAAAGTGTTCCTTTGACAGGCCCATTAATAACTTTTGATAAACTTCTAGTCTGTTATGGGCACAACAAATTGGATTATTCATGGACCAAACAAGACTGAAAACTTTATAAGAATGGTTGGTTAGATGGAAACTACTATAGGTCCCAATTGCAAAGGAATAAAGGAAAATAGTTTTGTTCCTTGTTCTTATATTCTTTATTATTTATTGTTGTTGTTATAAAAGTCAAGTTGTTAGGCCTACAAGGCAACAAAGATGTTGATATGAGTAGTTCTTTTTTCCTTTCAGGATATTAACATAAAAGTTGTTGGACATTTTAAAAAAAAGTAAATAACTTGAATGGGCCGGATTTGCTTTCTCTGCATTTTTTTTTTCCTTTCTTACACCACAAAATGCACTAATCCATAAATATCTTGAAGAAAGAAAAAAAAAAAGTATGATTTGATTGAAAATTACTAGCCTCTATGTTATTCTAATCCTAGATAATGATAAGAACCAAAATTTTGAAAGCCATGAGCTAGGAAGCTTCTCAACCTCCACATATTGACGGTCAGAAAACAATAAAAATTATTAAATATACATGCATGCATTTGGAGCAAATTCAAGCAAGTTGGTAATAGTTTAGGGAATCTTGACAATGGGACTTTTGGTGATGGCAAAAATAAAACACATGTTAAAAATGGTTTCACATATAAAATAATATTTTACAATATTTGAACATTAAAGTTCTTGTATATTTTGCTTTCTTGTGACCTTCGTACCTTAGATTGGCGATTTTTTAGTGGATTTAGATTGACTGCGACCAAAAATGTGCACTGAGGAATGTATATTTGGACAAATTTTAAAAGTTAAGTATATATTGCATTCCTTGGTTTGGTTTAATTCTATAGCTTGAGCCTTCAATCTATCAATCACTTTTTGATCTCAGCCTTTATATTGTCAACCACGTCGACATGCACTAAATGATACTTTATTTTTTTCGTAGAAAAAGAAAAAGAAGTCAATACTAGTATTTCCCTTCTTAATTTCTTAGCAAGGTGTGTTTTGTTAGTAAAATTCTTTTTATCACTATTGGTCCATACATATATGTGCAAATTTACTAGATCTTCCATAGAGTAGTTTTAGACTTTATTGTCGACGATAGTGATAAATCATAGTACACCTTCTTTCTTTCTTTTTTTTCTTTGTTGGTTTATATTGAAAAACAAATAAAACCTACAAGAATGCATTTATTGGTCGTCTATTTTTCGGTTTCAAACCTAATATTTAAAACCTATGCTCAGTGTTAACATCAAAACCTTATCTCTTGTTAAGGAATTATATCATATTCCCCTTAATTCATTTTTCTCTTGTGGGGGGTTATTTTATTCCTCAAAATGTGACAATATATTCTTCTTATTTATGATATTTAAATAAATAAACTCAAGCTGCACAATCATAATACTCCTTGTATCAAAAACAGCCAAATCTTGTGACTTAAATTTGAGGACGTTGCAAAGTCTAGGTTAATTATATAGTAAATAATACCAAAATCCTAGAGGCAACAATATTTCATGGTGTTGACATTGGGTTGTATTTGTGAGAGGTCATCCTATAAAAGTAGAGATGAGCAAAAAGATTAAAAAAAAAAAAAAAGCATCAAACGATAAGAAGAGATCAACTTTAAATTGCTGACTTTTGAGAGGAGATAATTTTGTACTTTTTGCAGACCAAAAAAAAAAAAAAAAAAGGCGTACCAAGCAATAACCCACTATACGTAACAAAAGCAGACCAACAGCTATAACATTTTTAGGATATACATACACCAATCTCTCTCTCTCTCTCTCTCTCTCTCTATATATATATATATATATATATATATATATATAGATGTGGACAATGATCTATACATTTTAACCCCACAAACCCACTAACACTATAACGCTATGTATTGTACACTATACCCAACTTTTTTCCTTTTTTCATAATGTCATCTTCCCTTTCTTGTTTTCTTTTCTTTAAAAAAAATCTAATAAAATCCATAAATAAGTTTGTGTGTTTTTAGTCATATAAATCCAATCATCTTGTATCTTGAAGGAAGCTAAGCATTACCCCCAACTATAATGAATATTGGAAGGTCATTTGTGCATGTTGCTCTTGATATATATAATTTTAAAGAAATGCAAAATAATACAAAATTCTTTTGGCAGAAAAATTGGTTATTTATTAGATACAACAAAATAAGTGCATTGATACCGTCCTATTCTCTAATCAAATAACTAAAATGTCGCATCATTCTACTATTTTTCTAGCCAAAATTTAATATATTCTTTGGTTGAAAAGTTTAAAAAGCATCTTTTATTAAATGAAGAGATGAACTTAATGTGGCATTTGGCATCTCAAAAAGGGAATATCCTAGTTTTATGGAGTATATTTGATGTATAAATATTAGAGTAAAAAGCTAGTGAGTTGTGAAACGAAAGGGGTTTATAAATAACAATAAAATGAGACTATGAGATTATATATGGCTACAAATTTGGTTGCAACGGTGACGAGCACTATGTTGTTTACCATTTCTACCTTGTATTTTAATATAGGTTTCTCTCAACATTTTCATTTTTTTTTATGCTATGACTTCATAATGCTTAATTAAAAGCATTTCTTGTATGTGGCAAACGGTATTTCGAGATATGATATATTATGCCTTATCAATTATAAAGCTTTTAAAGAAGATCTTTTACCATTTCTCAAAAAGGAAAAAAAAAAAGTAAAGGGGAAAAAGAAAAAAGAACAAGCAAACAAAGCAACACCTGCCTCTAGAATACCAACCAATCACTATTCCACGGTATGGATTACCATGCCCTCTTTTCCTTCTTTTGTTTCCATTAAAAAAACAAAAGAAACCAAAAGAGAAAAAAAAAAAAAAAAAAGGGACATAATTACAGATTTGTCCTGCAATTATTAGTCAAATTTCATTTAGATTTTAGATTATTGTCTTTTACAGTTTACACGTCTGTAAAATCGTCCATTATATATAAAACTTGTATAATTTGACAAATTTCATTTTGGCTTTGTCTCGCGACGAGTTAAAATTTTAACACAAAAGTCACAAGATTAGCATATAACATTTAAAGGGAATTATAAGAAAATAGTCATTATTTATAAAATTATTTTAAAAAATAGCTACAGTTTCAAAAAATTTAAGAACTAGCCATGTTAAAAAATTTTGACAAAATTTGTAACTAGTGTCATTTTTGTTATTGTCAGAAATTTCTTACATGTTTTATGGCTTGTTTTAAAAATTTTTGAAACTGTGGCTATTTTTTAAAAACACATAGTTCAAAATGACTATTTACTTAACTGATCCACATTTAAATATGATATAATCCATGAATTAAATATGAAAATCTATGATAATTATTCAGCACGTGTTGATTTCGTAAGTTTTTTTATTGGTAAAAAATTTAATTATAGAGTGACTCAAACTAAATTATTTCGCAAACGCCAAAGATTAATTTAAACGCAACCTAACAAAACGAATCCAGAATTGTTGTTTAAATTAAAGAGTAAAAATATGATTCATCCCATAGAAAACAACCCAATTAAGAAAAATGAAAGGCACAAATAAACCCGAATTTGACTTGTAATTGAGGGACAAAAATGTTGTTGGTTCAAAAAAGAAAGAATATTGTCATTAAAGCAAGAATCATCAATAGGGAGTTTTACTATAAAGAGTGATTAGAGACTATTTTTAAGAAATATAACCCATTAAAAAGATAAATTTAATAATTCAAAATCTTTTGCAACAATAGTAAGCATACGTACACTACTTTTAAGTAGTTAAATACCAAAAAATGGAGATTTTGAATATTGTTTTATTTTTTAACGCACTATTAATTTTTATCTTCTTTTGTTTTACACAAATAATTTTTTACTCGTATTTTTATATTATAAATATAAAATAAAATAAAAATGCGCGTATCTGTGAGGTATAAATTATTAAATTGTTCAAAAATTTGGTCATTTTAGCAACTATTCCATTAAAAAAAGACACAAATAGATCCACATTATACAGCTGGCTTCTACTAAAATGGGCCGGTGGGTGGGCCCAGAAATGGCAGGGCTTTTAAAATAGAATTTTGGGACCAATTTTCTAATAAATCTGACAAAAACACATGTGCTATAGTACGGCCGAGATTTCAATTTAGATATAGTCACGTCCATTCCATTACGTTGACACTTTTCCAGTAAAAAAAAGTGATCTTTCTCTGACACTGTCCATTACGTTAGTATCTTTCAAAACCTTCCCCACAGCCTCTGTTTTTTTTTTTTTTTAACCTTCTTGGTTATGATTTTCTCGGGAAACAAACAAATCTTTTTTCTCACTTGTGCCGGATCAGGTGGATTTTATTTCGACACGCCCTAGCTCGTTTTCAGTGTCTTAATACTCTTTTCCTTTTATTTTACCCTTCGGGGTAACGGTAACAAACTAACAATATTACTAAGCTTATGTTTGGGCAATCATTTTGCCAATTCCTTTTCATTTTTTAGAATAGTCAAAATAGTTTGAAAATAATTTGTAAAATAGTTAAAAAAAAATGAGTCGAATAGTTTGATTTTGTAAATTTTGAGATGATATAAATGGTTGAGATTTAAAGATATTGTATAGGGATTTGGAAAGTTGAAAAAAAAGATTGAAAAAAAATAAAATGGAATAAAATAGTTTGTAGGATTAGAAAGTTAAATGGTTTAGAGTAATATGGAATGGAATGGAAAGAGTTGAATGGTTTACCCAAACATAGAGTAAAGACTTTGATTTTAAAAAGTAGGGATACAATCGGTGTATTTAATTTGTTATAAAGTAAAAATAATAAAATAGAAAATAATTATAACAAAATTAAAACATATTTAATATATATATAATGAATTATCTTTATGTTATTATTATTTTTTATTTTAAGTACAGTTCATGTATTGAATAAAAAACCAAAGTAGTAATATTGGTGTTTTTTTTTATAAATTTTTTTTTCGCGTAATGTTAAGTAATGATCAAAGGTCGGAGTTGTAGACAAATCATTGAACCGAACATGATTGAGACACAAATATTTATATAAAGAGGAAAAAATAAATTTTGAGTTTGGATGAGAGCGAGTCCACCTACGAAACTACAAGAAGATCCTACCTTGTGGCAGGAAATGAGTGGCTATAGTTTGAGACTTTGAGTGTTAATTTTAGGGAAAATTCTCAGGTGGAGAATTCTCACCACAGAGAATAGTTCTGGATCGTCAGATTTACTTTTTTAAACAATGGGATCAACTGAAAAGACAGATCTGACGATCCAGAATAGTTCCTTGTGGTGGGGAATTCCCCACCTGAGACTCTTCCTAATTTTAGAGGAATTTTGAAGAATACCATATCGCGAACACATTAACAATATATGCCTATTTTGTGTTCGAACTCGTGAATAGTGGATAAACTCGCGGTTAATCGCCTCGGACTTGGACATAGGATTTATATCCAAACCAAGTATAAATCGCTGTGTGTTTTTTGTTTGTTCTTTCATCGAACGCTTTGTGTGCATTCAATAGCTTGTCGTGCGGATCGAATTCGGCTAAGTGCACAGACAGAAATCTTGAATTAATTCTCAACAATATATATAAATGGTTTAGGGGAAACAATACGACGTCGTTGCATGAAATATGAATTCTTGGTAATAAAGTAAAAACACAAAATTAATTTGCTATGAATATATGCGCATGCGCGTGAACGCTGTTTGTGTACTTGGCAAAGCAGCTCACGAATCTCAACTACCACTAGACAATGAAAGATAAAGAATTTCTATTAGCTTTGAGAGCATACATTTTTTTAATTATTATAATTTATAACTTTTACCAAAGTTTTCATTTTCCCCAACCATATTTTAATTAAATAATCATGGTGAGTGGTGACACCTTTTTCTTTTGCTATTATTTTATACCAAGTGGCCATATTTTTTGGCCTATATATTTGGCCATCAACACCCTCTCAAAACCTCTTCCTCTTTCCTCACATTTCTTCCTCCTAAATTTTTGAAGCCTCTCATATTCTTTCATCATCTTCTTAATTATTCTCTCTCTTTCTCTCTTTATAATTTCTCTTAATCTTTTCCTTTATGTTAGTCATTTAATCGCTCTCTCTCTCTCTCTCTTTCTTTAGCTTTGCCAGAACTATATGCTAATCAATTCCAATTAACATATAGTTTATATTGATGTTGTTACTTACCAAGAGAATTAGTTCTAATCACAACCATGTCTCCTATACTCGGTGAAGTTCTCCCAGAGTATATGATTATAAACTCGAGCCTCCGCCGTAGGACCCACCTTGTTCAATCCTTCTCCGTCGTCTTCCTCTACTGGTTCTATGTTTTCTCATGAACATCTCTGACCTAAATTAACCCTACTTTTCTTTCGCATATATATTTATCATTATTAGTGATACACAGATAATCTCAGCAATCTTATCATATTTTTTTCGGTCATACTTATATATTATTTATCATATTGTAATCATGGCCTCATCTAGCGGGTCCATCAATAGCGCGGTTGATGATGATCATCAAAAGAACAAGATCATGATGGTCAACAATAGCTCGGGCTCTGACCAAGACCATCCCGTTGACCAAAGGAAGAGGAAGAGAATGCTGTCCAATAGGGAATCGGCACGTCGGTCACGGATGCGGAAACAGAAGCACCTTGACGATCTAGTGTCACAGGCGGGTGAGCTTAAGAAGGACAACGGACAAATCGTCACAAGCATCAATATCACCACGCAGCTCTATGCAAGGCTTGAGGCTGAGAACTCAATCCTTAGGGCACAGATGGCTGAGCTCACAAACAGATTGCAATCGCTTAATGACATAATTAATTGCATTAA
This sequence comes from Boehmeria nivea var. tenacissima, assembly GCA_018132145.1. NCBI lineage: Eukaryota > Viridiplantae > Streptophyta > Magnoliopsida > Rosales > Urticaceae > Boehmeria > Boehmeria nivea. The sequence continues at coordinate 10,408,973 of CM030886.1, forward strand.
TTCAAGCAATAATTGCCTGTTTGAGAGTAATAACAACACTACTGTTGATCATCATGATCTTGGTGATGGTGATTACAATAATCAGATGATGATCAATATGATGAACAACCCTTGGAATTCTATCCCCATGAATCAGCCAATCATGGCCTCTGCTGATCAGATGTACATGTATTAGCTATCATCTTTGATGATGTGGGCCCATCTAAAACTTGGTTCTTAATTAGTTTGTTTGTTGGTGGTGGTTTGAGGGGGTTTTTTTTTTTTTTTTTGGGTACCTTAGTTTAGTAGTTTGGTGGTGATTTTAGTAATATGTACTATTTGGAGCCTTGTAATTAATCAAGTAGCATGTGTTGGAGCAGAAATTTGGGAAATTTGATGGGATAAAATATTGGGGCTGTAAAATTGTGAGAGAAATGGAATATTATTTACCATTTTAATGTTTGAAAATCTATGTGCTAGCTGGTGTCAACTGGTTTTATAATCTTTTTAGGTTTTTGTCTTTATTGAATAAAATAGTTACTCCATTATTGAACATTGTCCTTATTCTCTTTCTTCCTTTTTAAATATTTTCTTAATTATTTATATAAATTATAGTTCCCATCCCATATAAAAATTTATATATATATTTGATTATATTTGATTGGGTGGCGTGTCATTGTACTTGTATAACAATTTAAACATATAGAAAAATGTAGAGTTTGGAGGAGATATATAAATTTGAAAAATAATTACACACTTAAATAAAAAAATGAATTAAGTATATATTAAATAGAGTCATTATTGAAGGATCATAAGCGTGGTGTGTGCGTATAACTTGGAAGATATATATTCCATTTGGTCATGATTATTTGTTGGGCAAAATTATTGTCTAGTGGACCTATATAAAAGTAATAAAATATCCAAACGAAAGTGGTGGAGTTGCTTTCTAATGACGATGTGTGAGTTAAGGTACATATAAAGAGGGCCCTTTAAACATGATGTTAATCGGCACACAAACCTAATTAATCACTCTTTTTTTTTTTTTTTCTACTTACTTAATCACTCTAATTGGAGTCACTGATTGAGTAGATCTATATACCATATATATAGATGCATAAAAACAAAACCTAACAAGTGACACTCTTGTGCTGATCATAATGATATGTTTTGTCCAAAATAAAAGTCACTTTTGATATTATTGCAACCTCAATTATTTTGGGTTCAGGCACTCTAATTTGCGTCTTCCTCTCTCTTCTTGTCGGTTGAAAAGTTTTAGAATTGCCATATATAATATACACACATATATATATATATATATATATATATTTGTGTATGTATTTATCTTGATTAATTTACAAAGATATATTGGTTCCTAAATAATTCAATAGAGCTGCCAATTTATTAAGCCATGCATCATATATATATCCTATTGCTGCAAAATTAATAGTTCGTAGAACCAAAAACCTTCAGTGTATATTAATGTTTGTCTAATTCCTTCCATATATGATATATACTATATAGAAGAAGGTAAAATACCAAAAATTCTCTTGATTCTTGCAAAATTCCATGAATATCTCTAGTTTACCAAAATACAAAAGCGTTCTTTGGTTAAATAAGAAGTGTATTTTTTTTTTTGTCTGAAACACTTTAAATGTCTCGGCTCTAGTAAACTATTATTATTCAAAATAGCTATGTTATCGTTATTATAGATAAATGATAAAATGTACTTCTTAATCAATCGAATGTATAATTTTGGACTGAATTAAAAAACTAAAGAGTATTTTTTGTATTATTGTAAACTAAGGGGACATCTATGGAATTTTGGAAGAAGCCAAAAAAAAAACAATTATTATTATGGCCTGATTATTATTGTTGGAGAACTCTCGTGCACCTAAAATAAATAATAGTTGTTACATTAAGTTATTACTAAATCAAAGTATCAAACAAAGTATAATAAGACTAGGTTGTGTGCTTAATTTGAAGTTTGATCTTTTGGGTCGATAAATAGCATATATATTGTAGTTCTAATACTTCTTTTAGTTCCTCTTTTATTTCATGGGCATTGATCTCAATTCTCAACTCTCATGCTGATGGATCATTAGGAAATTTTGAGCTATATATATCCTTCTCTATTTTCAATTTACATATATATATATATATATTTATTTTCATGAAGTATTTTTATATAATTCCCTTTTAAAATAGTAGCTAGCGTAATAACAATACTGGGGGTTTTTTCCGTTCTAAACAAATAAAAAATAACTAATAATAATAACACGGGGGTTTTGTCTCTGGAGATTCTCTTACATGTTCTCCTTTTCCTTAATATCACATGATCATGAATCATGATTAGAAAACATAAATCTAGATATTCCTTGACTATGTGTATTATATGTATATATGTTAATATACATATACACATTTTGAGGTACGTATATATGCAAGTATTTATTATTTTGATTTTTCAGTTAAAAAAAGTGCAACTTACATTTCGGGATGGAATTTCCATAAACCCTTCCAAAATTACTACTATATTAATCAACTTTTACATATCCATAATCCATTAATTGTTTTATTAGTGGAGAAGATATCAAGAATTAGAAAGAAAAGTTTGCATGCAAGGAAGAAGAATGACCTCTTTCTTTCCAAAAAAAAAAAAAAAAGATGGATAATTAAAGCAAGAAAACACTGTTACTTTGACCTTGTAAAATTATAATTAGTATACATTATATTTACAGTGATCAACAAAGGATTGCCCACCAATGTTTTGACTAGCCAATGTATAAAGCACATAATATTGCTCTATATATCAATAATATTACCACGTCACTAGGTAGGTTCTCAAGCCTAACTAATTTAGATCATTAACAAATATGATCATCTACAATATTATACGGTCGAAATAGTCCCATGAGATTTCTGTGGAGGCATAAAGAATCCAATAATATAATAATATTCCTCATCAAAGTACTGCCAAATAGTATTATATGAATTACTTGTGTGTAACCCATGATTTTATTGAGTGGGTTAACATATAGTACATTTAAGAGCCATAAAAAAAAAAATGGAGCCTAATTCATATTTCATAATAAGACAATGGCTCTGGAACTTGTTCCCCACTACATCATCCAGAAAAGGACCAAAATAAATAATAAATAAATAAATAAATGTGCAAACCTTATTAGGTAGAACTTGTACTGTATATCTAGTTATAGCCTACTTCATTACAATTTAATAATTTGCTTTGAATTATCTAGTAATTGACTATAGCTTATTCGATCTTCCCTTGTTAATTGATATGTGGGTATAATAAAAGTAGGTATTATTATGTAAATCATAATATATAATACGTGGTAATTTTTTTTAATATTGTGATCAGAGAGTTTATTAATAGTTTATATATAGACTAGTTAATATTATATAAAATGGCAGAATGATGAAAGCATGCATGTGGCCAACCAATTATGACAAAAAGGCTCACATGAGCTAAGAGACTAATTAAAGAATTAATTAGAAAAAGGTGGTTGGTTAATTAGTCTCTTGATCTGGCGTAGTGGAGAGTCATACTTCATCTTTTGTTGGTATATGCTTAATTTGCTTCTTCCTTAATATATTTCAACTTAATTTTAGTGATCTACCTTAATAATATATAATTAGGCACAATTGATCGAATGCATACTTGGCCTTTGGTCAGTACCCAAGAAACGTATCTTGAAAAGCTAATCTGATGTTAATAATATATAATTAATAACCTAATTATATATAATGCATCACCAAAAGAAAAGTTAGGTAACATCATCAAGCATTTTGCATCGGTTCCATTCCCCTGCACAATTAAAATAGCTTAGAAGTTTATATATTGATCTTTTGAAGATTGGTTGGCTTATTTATTTATGACCAAAATTTTTTTAAATTAAAAGTTTAATTCGATTACTTTTAGAGTTCAACGCGTTAGTTAATATAATACATGCTTTGTACATATTAGCTCTAAGAGGACCATTTAGCTCTTAGCTTAATTAGGAAGCAACTGACTTAATGAACGTTCCTGATTTAATATATATTACTACTACATGGTGGCGTAAACTTCCTTTAAATTCACGCTCTTCAAGGAAATAAAATTACACTGATGTTTTATGTTATGGCGATGAAAGATCTATAAACTATACATATATATATATATATATATATATATATATATATAATACTAGGACTAAATGCTGTCTAACTTGTGATTAGTTCATTAACTAATTTGATGGGAAGCGAAGCCAGAAACTTCCTTTTAGAGGACTAATTGTAACATCGATAATAATTTGTGCTAAAATCACACATTATTTAATACTATTAAAATTAGTAATTAAACTCGTAAAGAGAAAATCATAATTTTACTTTCTTTATTAATCGTCTTTTTTTTTTTTTTTCTTTCGTGAGCATTAGAGTTTTATGATATTTTTAGTTTATATCTATAACTAGTCAATTGCAATTGAAAGAGTTAAAAGCTAAAATATAATAGAACATTTAACAATAATACGATCCCTATCGTGCTTTAACAACGATAAAAATCAATTTCAATTGGAAAAAAAAAAGAAGAACGAATAATATACGTTACATATATCTATTTAAGATGGGTAAGCTTATTATATATAAAGCTTTTGCCAATATCGTAAACGATTTATAGAACTCTTATTTCCTTCCCCAAATCTCAAACACCAATCCAAGTTGCGAAATTCTCATATGTCATTACTCCAATTTCTCCTTTTCAATTATTCTCTACTAATTAGATCCCAATATACTTTGAATATCAAGCAATAAAAACAAATAAATTATTATATAAAGAGTTAACCATTGATACAATAATGTACATATATAGAAAGAGGATATATAAATACAACATCATGTGTACACAAGAGATAGAAATAAGAAGAAAAAAAAAAGAGAGAAAAACAAATCAAGTCATTGAGAACATATCCTACAAACGTTAATGTGTAATGAAAATGAAAAAGAATATAAAATTATAAATTTATGATCTTAGAGTTTAAGTTGTAGATGAATCCAAGTAGAAGAAGCAACTAATAAAAATAGTAAGTAATAATAATAATAAAAAAAATTGTAATAGACTAATTTCGTAGGAAGAGAATGAATGATTTAACAACAAATGGTTTTATTTTTTCAAATAAAAACTAAAACTGGACATTTGGTTACTAGGCCTTGCGTTGCTTTAGGTGATTAGGTTTGGGAGACCCGATTGGAGAAAATTTAATCACGCGTCACATTTCACATTCAAGTTTATAGCTTGCGCCACTATTACATGTCATGTCATTTTATTTTTCATCACCAAATTTGTTGTCCCTCTTCTCACTCTTGTCTTCCTCATTTATAGAAAAAATGACACTTCCATCAAATTCATTACTAAAAGATGACATAAGCTGCAATTTTTTTAAAAAATGATATTTTTCAAAATAAATTGTACGGCGACATTTTCTAAAATTTTCCCTAAGACATTGGGGCTTTTGATCACAAAACTTTAAGCTGTGGGGATTTGGGCTATTTTTTTCTCTAAGCTAGAAGGGCCTTCATTCAATTTTACGTTGGGCTATTAAAGAAAAACAAAAGTTTTGTTGGGGCTTCAGCCCCCACTCATCGTACATTCCCTACGTGCCTCTAGAAATAATATTGGTACAGTACATAAAGTCCTTTTGATCTTCACTAACACACGAACCTAAATTAGTAGATAGCGACATGAAAAATAGACTTATAGTAGTACTTAACATACATATTATTAGCCTCCTAAGTGCATAAGTTTATCAGAGATTTAATTGTTTGAGAGTTTAAGTGAGAATGAATATTGTGCACTTACTTATAGGAGAGGCTTGAGTGAAGTAATAAAATCGTGTTTGAGTTAAAATTCTAAATGTCATTGTTTGTATTCCTTACTTGTCGTATTTAAAATTCTCAAATGTCATCGTTTGTATTCCTTACTTGTCGTATAGTAACTTCCTTTGTGAATTCTGGTCAACTCAATTGGTTGTGGTTGAGGCAGAGAAGCTTTTGTCTTTGTTTTATAAAGTGCAAATCAAAGAGAAAACGTCCGCACTTACAACCAAAAAGAAAAAAAGAAAAAAAAAATCAACCCAACGCACCATATAAACCCATATTTTTGGGTTGAATTTGTTTGGATTTTTGTACACCCTTAAAGTTTGAGGCAGAGAACATAGCTTGTGTCTTGTTTGTAAATCTTAAAAAGTGCAAATCCGAAAGAAAACGTGCTTATACAAGACATAAAAGAAAAAAGACAAAAATGCGAGTGAAACTATAATTAGAAACAAAAACAACTACACATTGATCTGGTGGTTAAATTAGAACGTAAAATCTAGATTAAGTAGCACAAGACAAGTTCAAAATGAATGAAGGTGTGGGATCACAGTTGGCCAGGGTTGATGCACAACCGTGTAGACCACTGCTGTAGGGTACAGTTTGTCAATCTCGCCAATCTTTTCGCAGCTTCCGGTCCCGATGCGGTACTGCCAGATGTTGGGGTTATCGTCCTTGAAGAAGAAGACATCGTCGTCGTCCGGATGGAGCGCCATCACGGCCGAAGCTTCCGTGAAGTGCTTGGAGTGATCATCCCCCGTTGCGAGCCTAAGGTCATGCACGGAGACCCAATCGCCATACTTTTTGTTGAGTTGCCAGGCCTTGAGAACAAACCTGGCCACCCTCTTGTCCAAGTAGGATTGCCAAAGCCTCAGCCGTCCCCGGACGACCCCTATGCGAGCCCGGGAACACATCCCCCTCCACCCACGTTTGAACCCTACTGGAAGACTAACCTCACGGCTCTCTAGTCCTGTCTGGACGTCAAAAGGGTCAAGGGCGGCGATCTTCTCCAAGCTATTATCACCCCTGGTCAGAGGGGTGTAGATAACCCCGTCGATCGTCCCAATCGCCATGTGGAAAGCATAGAGCCCGCTTCCGAAAGGGACCGTTCGGACCAACTCGTCCCATCGCCCCATCTCCGACCGAAAGACGGCGGCGCGGATCAGCCGCAACGACCACGACTCCTTCCTCCACACCACCACTCTGTAGTTGGCCATCTGTTCCGAGTGATCATCGGGGTCGTCGCATACGAACGTGTAGCGTTGAATGTCGGGTTCGACGGGACGGAGTCTTGCTAAGTAGTCATGTAAAATGCGGGCCTCGCCCTCTTGTTCCCGGAGAAGCGGCGGCTCCGGGAGCGGGACCCACTGGCGGGTGAGGGGATTGCAGACGCACATGCTCCTCGCCGCCGGGAGTTTGACCAGCAGCAGGTCCTTGCAGGACGCCATGACCACCGACCCCGCGGGCAGAAAGTCCAGATATTTAGCTTTACTGGCGCATCGGTCTGGGCCGTGTAGTTTCTTTGATTCGTCGGAGATCAGAATTCCCTCTGCTTGGCAATCTCGGAGCAAGAGCGTAAACGGCGGAGGGCGAGTGGGAAGTTGTTTTTGGTGGTGTCGTTTGAACATGGTGACGAACTGCGGGTGGGAGATGACGGAGCGCCACTGTCTGCATACGGCGGCGCAGTGACACACGTCACGGGAGTTGGGGAGGCGCGTGAATAGCTCGAGGAGGAGATCGTCGTTGAGGAATTCCGCCAATCTTGCCGTTGTCGTTTTGGGCTGCTCATGGGCGATTTCGCGAGTTATTTCGAAGCGTCGTCGTTTCTGGCCGTGTTTGATGATGATCCTTGTCTTCTTCTTAGCCTGCACAGCCATCGTGATCAGCGATATTATTATATCGTAATTAGATTAAGATATGATGTTTAATTAGCAACTTCTGTACTCTCTGCTTGTTTGAGCTATTTATAGAGAGGCAATAGATACGATGCCGTAGTTTGACTAGGATTAGGAGGAAAAACAAAATAAAGATGATGTGACCTTTTCGTTTCATGAATAGAACCATACGGGTGAGCAACACGACGCACTGGTTGGACTTAAATCAATAGGCCTAAGTTTCTGGCCCAACTTGATGACGTTTAATTTTGATGCCGTTTTACTGCCTGGTGTCTTTTATTGTTGTTTTCCTATAATATTGTCGTAGGGTTTCCAAACTCATCGGTCTGGCGGATAGGGTTTCCATACTCGTCGCTCTGGGTTGTCGGAGAGTGTTTGTTGGTTCTGAAAATGTGCCATTTTTTGGTCAAACTTATTACACGTCAGAAGGGAAACTAATTTTGCTACGTGGCATGTAAGTCCGACGACACGTTTCCCATGTTTTCGCTAGAGACAACTCAGAACTGTGATGTAATGAATTTGATGAGGATAGAACTAATATATATATATATATATATATATATATACTTGTTTCGGGACGCACTCGGTCTTGTAATCATTGATTATCATAATTCGTTCAATTCTGTTTCTGTAGTTTCATATTCTATTCTTTAAAATATTAATATTATAAAAAAAAATTAGACAATAAAAGTGATACAAACACCTCTGAATGAAAAAAAAAAAAAAAAAAAAGAAGGAAAAATTGGCAATCTTTGGAGGGTTATCAACCGACAGCACATATGGTAAGGCTTAATACTGTTGGGCTGTAAAAATAAATAAATAAACCACCAAAACAAAACAATATCAAATCAATGAAGAACCAAGAGGAAAACAAAACAATCAGGGAAAACCAATTGGTTATTACAGATAGGGCATTCCTGGACCCAAACAACAAAAGTTATATTTACTAAACCAAAAATCTACTAAAGCAAACAACATATATCAACTGTGGCGGGCTCTCCCTAACATGATGCGCAATTTTGATCCTCTTTATGATATCTGTGGAGTCACTTATAAGGCTTGGCATAGCAGTTTCATTTTATATCGAAAAGAGCCAAAAAAACAAGCTCTCCGACTGCATGGACGAAGGGAGAGGAGAGCAGAGAGACCTGAAATCAGAAACAGAGAGATCAATAAACATATTTTATAACTATATTAGATTTGATAATATAATAACACTACTTTATCTTACCATGCACAACTGCTCATTACGTACTAGTTTTCCTTTTGTGTTATCAGCTTCATTTTGTATAGATATTAATTGTGATGGTGAGACATATATGACACCTGCAATAAACAGAATTTAGGCACTTTTAAGAAAAATCCTGACCAAATAAATGACAAAGAATAAAACAAAGTAATTAGGAAAACTTGTCCTCAATGACAAAGATTTGAAGTCAAAAGAGAACAAAGTATTAGCAATGTACTTTGATCAGCTTACCAACAATATTTCTTCAACACACTAATGTACAATGCAATTGTTGGAATTCAAATTACAGGTTTTAAGATTTCTCTCTCAAATATTGGGTTAATTTGCACAAAATTTTTAAAACATAATTAGTTTTTTCTAATCAGTGGTTAATGAAAAAAAAAAGCATACAACACAAATAGTACTAACAACAGTAACAGTACAAGAATGTAAAAAATAAGTAGAAAACCAATAGGAATCTACAAAGCAAGCACACCAATGAACATATAAGACTTAAACACTGCTTTCATAATAATTAAATTCCATACACTAAACAAATTTGTTTTCTCTTGTTTAAACCAAAAAAAAAAAAAAAAAATCGGAATAGTATGAACACTCAGCATATTGATATTAGTACTAGAAATGTGGTAAAATCTCTTTACTAATTTTAAAGCATGCACGCCAATAAACATAAAGAATTTAACACTGCTTTGTAATATTTAGATTCCGTATGCTAAACAAATTTGTTTTCGCTTGTTTGATAAAAATTAAAAAAAAAAATATCAATCATGCCTGATGACATATTGCCAATAAGGTTATCATCAATCATAAAACAAAAGATTTTCAACAAAATAACAAAAAGACAAACTAAAAACTTACAGTGCATGCACTACTCTAACCATTAGTTTCCTTTATACTTAAACATAGTTAACCCTAAAAGAAAAAAGAAATGGAGATGAGATTGATACCTTTGATCAGTATAGACGATGGTGATTGTGTTATCGTTTCCAGCTGTAAATATAATTTAACTTTTTTTTGGACGTGAATCGACCTTAAAAAAAAAAACAAACAAACAAACAAACAAAGATCATGAAAGAACCAATAGAAAAAAAAAAAAAGAAGGAAAAAGATATATATACACCACGAAATTTTTAACCAGTTTTTTTCTGATAGAAATCTCCCAGACGAGGGGCTCAACTTTTTCAACGTCATCCCAAGTATACTAAACAAAGAGACATGGATCAAGAAACTATCTTTTTGGGAACAAAAAGAAAAAAAGGAAAAAGAAAATTGAGGAAAGAAACAACCCATAAACACATAAACCCTAGAAAACCCAGAAAACCAAAATAAAAAACAAAAACACACAAACCCTAGAAAAACCCAGCAACCCAAAAAAACAAAAAACAAAAACAAAAACACACAACCGTAGAAAAACCAAGAAACACAAAACCATGAAACCCAGAAACCACCAATGATAAACCCAAAAAACCAAAATAAAAAACAAAACATACAAAAAAAAAAAAGGAAAAAGAGACAGCCCTACCTGTTGGGATTTTGGCAATATAAAAGAAAAAGAAAAAGTCCCACATCGGGTGTGAAGCAAAGGGAGTGGTGGTCTTTAGGCTATATAAGCACTCTGATGCTTTATTTCAATTTGCCCCAGTCATAGACACTTTAAGTTTGGTGTACTTGACTCTATTTAAATTCCTTTTTGTATTCTCATTGAGGTGATGGTTGTTAAAGGGTGTGAGTTAGGGAGAGCTTTGGAAGAGTGTGGTCGGGGTTGGGGAGAGAGATTTTGTGTGATTGTAATAATTTTTTACATAGTGGATTTCTTTCTGGTGGACCGTGGTTTTTTATCCGTTTTGGGAGTTTTCCACGTTAAATTCTTGTGTTTGCTCTTGTGGTGAATGTGGGATCGAATTTCCCAACACTACCTTTGGCATCCTATCTATCTTGAATTCAATAGTATCGCCATTTTGTAAATTGTGGCTCTCGGCATAAGGACGCCAAAATTTTTCCAAGATAAACGGACTGCCACGTTCTCGAAAGCCCATCAAAAGAGACGAAACATCTTCACCGTCAAACAAGAAGATATAATGCTTTTTATCGCCTGCCGAGAGAAGATGTCTGTAATGCTTCCGCAGTGCCTCGCCCACCTTCTTCGGAAAATCGAACCTTCTCCGGCGACCCGTGTCGAGAAGACACTTACTCTACTGCCCAAGATCCTCAAAAACAGACCGATTAATCTCCTCCTCCGCCGAGCGAGATGTTTGATTTGCCATGATCCTCGACACGGAGTTCTGAGTTCTTGAAGTTCTTGGTAGCTTCGTCACTTGAGGGAGAGAGAGAGCGAGGGAAAAGAGCCAACAGAACGAAGTTTGAAATGAATGACAATGGGTTGGGCTTTGGCTTCTAGGACTTGGTGGCTTTTATGTGTTATTATTGAGCTTACGTGGCCGAAAACACCTAATCAATTCTTGAAAAATTACAAATCGTCTTTTGAACTTTCGAAATTTTAAATATATCTTTCAACTCTTACAACCAAATCAAATATACCCTTTGATCAGATGTGTAAAAGACATCATAATACTTTTCCTCAAAAAAAAAAAAAAAAAAACAGGTTATCAAATATAGCACAAGGCTTTCTTATTAAATACTACTGTTTCATTAGAGAAACTAGGTTATCAATTGAATACAATTGCTTGTTGTTTGAGGCAGACACACAGCTTGAGTTTTGCGCTCTTGAACCGTTTTAAAAATCAAATGTGAAAGTATTAAGAGTAGTTAATTAATCTAATGCGAATCAAAGGCAAAAACAGTAACGTACACTTGACGTGGTCGTTAAAAAGCAATCCGAACATAAAAAGTCTGGATAATTAGTCAATACATAACAAGCTCAAATCGAATGAAGCTGAGGGATCACAGTTGGCCAGGGTTGATGCACAACAGTGTAGACCACTGTAGAGTACTGTATTTTGTCAATCTGACCATTCTTTTCATAGCTTCCGGTCCCAATGCGGTACTGCCAGATTTGCGGGCCGTTGTTCTTGAAGAAGAACACGTCGTCGTCGTCCGGATGGAGCGCCTCCACCACCGAAGCCCCCGTGAACTTCGACTCGTCCCCCGTTGCGAGTTTGAGGTCGTGCAGCGAGACCTAGTTGTCATACTTTTTGTCGAGCCGCCAGGCTCTGAACACAAACTTGGACATTAATGACGTCCACTTGTCCAAGTAGGTTTGCCAGAGCCTGAGCTGGCCCCGGACGACCCCTATGAGAGCCTCGCTCCAACCGCGGTAGAAGCCGGCGGGAAGGCTAAACTCGCTGTAGCATAGCCCGGCCCGAGCGTCGTCGAAAAGGTCGAAAGCGGCAATTTTCTTACAAACCAACCCATCACACACCACCAGAGGGGTGTAGATGACCCCGTTGCTCGTCCCAACCGCCATGGGGAGCCGAGGCAGCAGTGCGCCTTCGATAGGGAACGACAGGACCGGCTCGTCCGATCGCCCCGTCTCTGACCGGAAGACCGCGACGCGAATCATGTGCCGCCTGTAGTTGAATATCGCCAACACCCTGTAGCAGCTCTGCTCCGAGGTGGGATGGCACACGAGCGCGTAAACGTTGATGTAGACGAGCGGGGCGTTGGGGAGCCAGACCTGCTGCTGGGTGAGGGGATTGCAAACGCACAGGCACCTAGTGTCTGCCAGCTGCACAAGCAGCAGGTCCTTGCACGACGCCCTCACGATGGCGTCCGCCGGCAAGAACTCGAGATACTTAGCTTTGGAGGATGATCTGTTTGGGCCGTGGAGTTTCTTCGATTCCTCGGAGAAGTACTCTCCGAAGGCACGCGGCCTTGGACCCGCCGGAGGCGGTAGTAGCCGCTCGTAGCCGTCTCGGAGCAAGAGCGTAAACGGCAGAGCGCGAGCAGAACTCCGTTGTTGTTGTTGTCGTTTTTGGTGGTGTCGTTTGAACATGGTGACGAACTGCGGGTGGGAGACAACGGAGCGCCACCGTCTGTAGACGATGGCGCAGTGACACACGGCTCGGGAGTTGGGGAGGCGTGTGAAGATCTTGAGGAGGAGATCGTCGTTGGCGATGGTCGTCAGGAATTCCGCCAGGCTTGCCGTTGTCGTTTTGGTGGTTTCCGTGTGTCGTTTTTGGCCGTACTTGATGGTGATCTTTCTCTTCTTGGGCTGCTCGTGAGCGATTTCACGAGTTATTTCGAAGCTTCGTTTCTGGCCGTGTTTGATGATGATCCTTATCTTCTTCTTAGCTTGCACAGCCATCGTGATCAGCGATATTATTATATCGTAATTAGATTAAGATAAGATGTTTAATTAACGAGTTCTGTACTCTATTCATGTTTGAGCTATTTATATAGACAGGTAATAGATACGATCTCGTAGTTTGACTCCATATGTTTGTTTACACCATTCTACCCATTCCATTCCATTCCATTTTTTCACTTTTTTCAACCCTCCAAACCATTCCATTCCATTCCACTTTTTTCAACCATTTTTTTCAACTTTCCAAATCCCTATACAATATCTTTAAATCTCAACCATTTATACCACCTCAAAATTTGTAAAGTCAAACCATTTTCAAAACTATTTTTCAAATCATTTTCCAAACTATTTTCAAACCATTTAGAATGGTAAAAAATGATTAAAATGATTTCCCCAAACGAGGGTAGGATTAGGAGGAAAAAGACAATAAAAGAATGTCACCTTTTTGTTTCATGAATAGAACCATAAGTGTGAGCAACACGACGCACTGGTTGGATCAATAGGCCTAAATTTCTGGCCCAACTTGATGCCGTTTAATTTTGATGATGTTTTACTGCATGGTATCTTTTATTGTCGTTTTCCTATAATATTGTCGTTTCTAATTTCATATAGTTTTCAATAGTTGGCGTCTCTTTTTCTATGGGGTCTTATTGTCGTTTTCCTATAATATTGTCGTTTCTAATTTCATATGGTTTTCAATAGTTGGCGTCTCTTTTTCTATGGGGTTCTGGCTCTTTTTTGAAAGTCCCCTCCTTATTGCGTTGCTTCTGAGGTGTCATGTCGTCTCATTCTCTTTTCTTTTGTTTCCCAAGATACTGTCGTTTTCCAGCCATTCCAGGGGCCAATCGTCAACCGATTGACTTATTACTCTCTGTTTACTGTCGTTTCACAAACCCACACCATGTCAAAATTTCTGTCTTTTAGATCTTAACTTTTTACTCGCATTGGGAATGCAAGCTTTGGCATGATATCATACATTGTAATTCTACTTCATGAACAATTAATTAATATAGAAATTTAATTTTCGTAGAACACAACAATTAATTATTTCCAACAACCCAATCTCCATAACACTAAATCACATCATATATTAGCTCATGCAAAGTGTATTACATACACGTACACAAATGGCAATATGACAAGGCCATACGATAATGATGTGGACCGAACACGAGGCACAGTACACATCAATATTTATTATTACAAATCTATGATACTGTTTATTGGACATTACACACTCATAATTAACACTGGTATAATAGTAATAGTAATTAAAATATAATGCACGCTTAGTGAGCCAACCACAAACAAGCACTACTTATGTGAATACATATAAGATTATATATGAAAGCCCAGTAGTAATAATACATGTATATAAATACATGTAAAATACTAATTATTTATTAACTCGCGTAATTATAGGGCCTACTGACGCTCATGATGGCCAGGAAGCTTCTCCTTGATCTTGTCCACAATTCCCTTCTTCTCATGGACACCTTCGCCGGCAGCGATGTGGTGGCCGCCGGCGCCGGGAGTGGTGGTTGCGGTGGAATGAGTTTGGTCCTTGTGGGCCCCAGGAAGCTTCTCCTTTATCTTCTCCTTCATTCCCTTCTTCCTTCTCCCACCTTGCCCATCATCCTCTGACTACACACATAATTTGTTGATTAGTTCAATTATTTCAATTAACTGATAAAGAAAAAAAAAGTTTAATGTATTTGAGAAATTTTGTTTTCTAGAGATAGAATTATAATATATATATATATATATATCAATTTTATTTATTGCCAATGAATAGTACTAAATATATTTGAGGATAAAGTAATTGAATAAATAGATTTTCTGGTTTGTTGTTGTTTTGTAATTACAAGATTTATTTTTTTTTTCTAATTAAATAAATAGTTTGTGCATAATAATTATATTTTTGCAGATGAAATGCTATATAATTGATTCTAAATCATTAAAATTAACAGATAAAAATTAATTTCTAATCAAATAATTATATGATCGAATTGATTAATAAGAAATTAATGGTACAAAAAATAGAAATAAGAAAAAAAAAAAAGACACGTGGATATAAATAAAATTAGAGAGAGAAAAAATATCAAAAATTTTTGGTAACAATAATTAACTTACCGAGCTAGAGCTAGAGCTACCAGAGCGATGAAGCTTGTGCTCCTGATGACCGGTAGTGGCGGCGGCCATGCCGGTATCGTAGGCCCCACCAGTGCCTTGGCCTCCAGCAGCGGCGCCGCCGCTCTGGTAAATCGGGTTTCCAAACTCATCGGTCTGGCGTATAGGGTTTCCGTACTCGTCGCTCTGGGTTGTCGGAGAGTATTGGTTCTGAAAATGTGCCATTTTTTGCTCAATCGGAACTAATTAATAAGCTGATACTGAAACTGTTGTTGAAAAGTTGCACTGGTTTTGATTTTGGGGTGGGGAAGCTAGCTAGACTACTAGGGTTTATATAGATTTTAGGGTTTAAGTGGGCAATATATATTGATATTTGATAGATGGATAATTGGTTCATGGTGATGATATGATCAGATTGTTATTATTATATGATCATATATACGTGTACGTAGATGTAGCGAAAGAGTTCAACGTGCATGTCCTAAACTTATTACACGTCCGAAGAGAAACTAATTTTGTATTACACAAGTCAATAATTGATGCTACGTGGCATGTAAATCCGCCGACACGCTTCCCGTGGTTTCGCTAGAGATAACTCAGAAGTGTGAAGGAATGAATTTGATGAGGAAAGAACTGATATATATATATATATATATATATATATATATATATATGCCGACAGCACATATGGCAAGTGTTACGCGTGGTGGGCTGAGAGTGATCGTTGATGTTTAAAGTTAAAATCAGAGCCTTTAATAATATGCTTTTTTTAATTTGATACGATAATTTCAGCATATAATTGTGATTTAAATATAAATATATATTATATATACTATTGTATTATTATGCAATACGACGTCCGATCTTATAAAGTGATTAATTTGATAACTTTGATATGCAAACCAACTAATTAATTAAAAATATTATATAAGTTATGGTTTACCACGTTAATTTATTTTCGAGAAATTGCAAAAAAATAACTATTTGGCTTATTTAAAAATGTGATCAATACTTTTATTTATTAAAAAAATAATTACCAAATAATTATAGATGTTCATGTATTTTTTATTTAAATCATATATTTTTTTAATTTTTTAAAATATTAATTTAAATTAAAAAAATATTTTTTAATATGATCTATATAGTTAATTCATCTTTTATTTTTTGCTAGAGCGTAACTTTAATAATCCAAATTTTTTGACGCACGAGCTGTATCTTTTATAAGAAAAATTTTCTTTGCCTTTTTCCTTTTCTTTTTTCTTAAACATTATTATTTTTTTAAATTAAACTAGTGGGTAAGCGATGAATGTTCTAAAGAAGTACGACATTTAAGTATTCAACACAGCAGTGAAAAATGACGGCTTCTTTGAGACGGCAAAAGTTTTAAGTAGAAAGTGAAAAGGGAAGTGTAGAAATCAACTGTGATGGCAATTGACATGAAAAACGACAATATGTTGAGAAAAGATAGAAAAGAGACTTATAACGACATAAAACCTCATAACAACACATTAATAATCAAGACAACGTCAAAAGATGACACAAGGAACCGAGCAGATAAGACATGGAAAACAATGAAAAAAAAACGACAAGTGGTATAAAAACGACAATATATGGGGAAACGACTGAATAGAGGCTGAAAACGACATAAAACCTCTGAAGCAACACAATGAACAAGCAAATCTCAAAAGAGTATACATAAGAAAGCGATAAGGTATGGAATAAGTTGTGAAAATGATAAAAAAAAAAAAAAAAAAAAAGACAGCTGGCATGAAAGGTCAATATATGGGAAACGACAGAAAAAATGCTAAAAACGACATCAACCCTTTGAAGTTTGAGGCAACAGAATAACCAGGACAATGTCAAAAGATGACATCTTCCATAACAACAACAATATCTATAGAAACAGAAGACAAGTGTATTAAACGACATCAAACCTCAGAAGCAACATAATAACCAAGCCAATGTCAAAAGACTGTAAGAAAACGACATGGTAAGAAAAACGACTTAAAAAGAATAAATAACAACTAACATAAAAATGACAATATCTTGGAAAATGACAGAAAATAGATTGGAAACTACATCAAACCTAGGAAGCAACAATAGCTAAAGACAATGTAAAAAGACAGGCATAAGAAAACGATAAGGTATGGAAAACGACATAAAAATAAAATACGACAACTGATATGAAAACGACAATATATGTAGAAACGATAGAAATGAAAGAAGAGAGACTGAAACGACATCAAACCTCGGAAGCAACACAATAACTAGACTATGTCAAAAGACGATATAAGAAAACAATGAGGTAGCTGGCGAAACGACGTAAAATTTGAAAAAACGACAAATGATTTGAAAAGCGACAACATCTTAGGAGAGAACAGAAAAGAAAATTAAATTCGACATCCAACCTCAAAAGCAACACAATAACGAATGGAAAGGTCCAAAAACGACAACACAATACCACCAAAGGACATAAGAAAACGAAAACGTATGGAAAACGACGTAAAAATAAGTAAACGACAACAAAAAACAAATAGTAAAACGATAATGAATAATGATATGAAAATTACATCTGATGATTAAGAAAAAATATATTTGTCAGGGTAGATATAAAATTATTATTAAAAAAAAGCAAAAATTTAATCAATAAAATCGAAGAAATCGGCATATAATTATATCTCGGGTTAAACTAAATTGCGAAAAGAAAAAGAAAAAGAAAAAAAAAGGTTTCATAACAAGTATGAAGTTATGAACTCCTGATCATACAACAAATGTTTTTATTAATCACTTCAACTCTCCCATGGCAGAATCATTGCCTTCCTTCCAGTGAAACAAGATTGTTTTTGCTCTTTTTCAATCAATTACGCCTCGCTTGCTTGTCGAAAATCTTCGGATACTAATTTCTTCTTTCAACTTAGTCAAGTCCAAAAGGTAACAGAGTTTCAAGTTCCCATCTCATGAACAAGACAACACAACCAAAACTCTGGACTGAAAATTCTCAAGTCCAATATAATTGTACCCGATTTCGCGCTCTTTTCGATAAACGAGTCTTCTCGTCGCCGCGGATCAATAGACCAGAATTTTGTGCTTGGTTCAAAACTTCATGACCAAGCAAGCCGTGTCATGACTTGTGAGTGAAATTTTCCAAAGGCCAAAAGACTTGTTACGTTTCTCAATCACCAATAGTTGCCACAAGAACATGTCCCGTTTCGAAATTGGTGGAATCTCGCGTTGTCTCGGACGACAATATCTCTCCCCATGGCTCGCGACGCGCTGCACATGAAGGCGTGGCAATCGTTGCATATCCGAAGGTTCTTCATGATCTTGATTGCGCAACCGGGACTGGTAGTGAGCAGCCCGTACGCCAGAGCTAGCTTCTCGCTATGAGTCATCAATAAGCGCGTCTTCTCTTCGTTGCTCATGTTGTAGACCACAGAGCTCGGGTTTGGCTCGTACCCGTGGGGCTCTAGCCGGCTCAGGAGATCCTCCAAGGCCCGCCTGATCTCGGTGGACATTGGATGTGCGGTGTCACCCGAAACAAACTCGTGAATTTCCCCTTTCCTTGCCTCAATCCAGCTGAAGCCCGGGGTTCTTCTTGATGCCTCTCTCTCTCACCAACTTCTTCACCGAAGAAACCTCCTCCCACATTTCAGCCGAGGAGTAGATGTTTGAGAGCAACGTGTAGTTTCCGATTAGGTTTGGCTCGAGCTCAAAGAGATGGTGGGCAGCGAGCCGGGCTATTTCGGGGTTTTTATGCGTGCGACACGCTGCAAGCAATGCTCCCCACACAACTCCGTTGGGCTCCATTGGCATCATTTCAATTACACCGAGCGCCTCCTCCAATTTCCCCGCTCGGCCTAGCGAATCCACCAGACAAGAGTAGTGCTCGACGGATGGAATGACGCCGTGAACCTTTTCCATGGCTGCGAATAGCTGCCGGCCTTGTTCCACCATCCCCGCGTGGCTGCATGACGTAAGCAACCCCACGAAGGTGACATGGTTCGGCCTCATTCCCAATTTCAGCATACCATAAAACAATCGGATTGCGGCCTTGCCATAGCCGTACATTGCCAATCCCGCGATCATCGAACTATACGACACCACATTCCGCTCCTTCATCGCCCCGAACACCACCACCGCGTCGTCAAGGCTCCCACACTTGGCATACATGTCCACCATCGCCGACCCCACGAAAACATTCTCACAAGGCCCGAGCCCCGACGTCTCGGCCACAACTCTTATCCAATCCGCGTACTTCGACGCGCCGAGCATCGCACAAGCCGAAACCGCACCAACAACCGCAACATCATCCGTCTCCACACCCGCATCCAACATCCGCTCAAACACATCCAACGCCTCTCTTGGCCGCGCATTCTGCGCGTAACCAGTGATCATCGCCGTCCACGCTACGCCATCCTTCACCGGGGCCTCCCCGAACAACTCCGCCGCCATATCCACATCTCCGCTCCTCCCGTACGCCACAATCAACTCCGTCCACGACACAACATCTCTCTCAGGCATTTCATCGAACATCTTGCGGGCACACTCAAGGGACCCACATTTCACGTACATGTCAATCAAGCGCATTTCCCACGTAAAGATCCGACCCGAACCCGCCAACCAAAACCGTCTGGCCATGAAGCCCCCGACCTAAAATCACATCCCCAACAACACCACAAGCTTGAAAAGCGCCGAGAAAGTGAACGAGAGAGGTCTCGAACAAGCCCTTCTCATATCCCCATAAAGCTCAACCGACTCCGAAATACAGCCCTGAAGAGCGTAGCCGCGAATCAGAGCGGTCCAGAGAAACGGGTTCGGGTCCTCGACCCGGTCGAAGACGGCCTGAGCGTAGCCCTCCATCGGGTCGCCGAGCTCGGCGAGCTTGCGGACCAGCTTGGCTACGACGACGCAGTACTGGTCCAGACCCGAGACGATAATCCGGGCGTGGACTTTCCTGGCTTGGTCAACGCCGTCGCATTTGCGTAGAGCAGAGACGAGCTTTGCGCACAGACGGTTCATGACAAAGCTTTCAAATATCAAGAATGGTTTTTGGGACAGTGATAAGGTATTTGGCAAAGAAGCCAAAGCCACCAATGAAGCCAATAGAGCTCAAAACCCCAGCAGAGCAAACCCAAAAAACCTCAAGAGTCATATTTGATATCGTCAAGGAACACGGTCCTCTCACCATTGCACAAACTTGAGATCACGTTAAGGTACTATAATACGTACATACATATATACACATACATATATTATTTATATATATGTCCTAAAGTTTGGGACTTTTTCATTTATTTTTTTGTGTTTGTTTAGGAGGTTGGGTTGGCAGGGTTGAAGAGCAAGAGGCACATGAAGATGGTGTTGAGATGGATGAGAGAGAGACAAAAGCTTAGGCTGATATGCAACCATGTGGGAGTGTCTTTATACAATTTCGTTCACAAAAGTCAAAACCAACATCAACGACGACGACAACAACAACTTAGCTAAACCAGTGAACCCAAAAGACCGGCCACAACAGCCAAGGCCCTGAAGATCTTCCAAGTACTTGGGACTTGGCTTTGTTTTTGTTTTTCTGACGAAAAATTAAGTTAGTGAACTACGAAAAAGAAGCCTATAATGCCGAAGTTGCAATATAACGAGGAAGAAGTTTGCCAAATTTCTCAACTTTATCTCTCCGCTTTCGAATTATGAACTTGGAAGAGCAATTTTACCAAATACACTCTATGATTATGACAACTCACAACATATATAATAATAGTTGGAAACTAAAGAGTAATTTATTATTATTATTTTTTATGTCAAACGTAATTATCCATAATCCTAGTAGGAAACGAAATTATCCATATATTGTGTATGTACTCTTTCCCTTCAAAGCTAATATACCATATTGCTGTTGACGATGGCTGGGCTTGAGCTTGAGAAGCCTAAAACCAAGAGAAGGATCATCATCGTATCCGACCAAAAACGACATTCCAAAACCACTAATAATCATGAAACTACAACAACGAGTTTGGCCGAATTCCTGACGTCCATCGCCAACGACGATCTCCTCCTCGAGATCTTCACGCGCCTCTCCAACTCCCGAACCGCGTGTCACTGCGCCGCCGTATGCAGACAGTGGCGCTCCGTCATCTCTCACCCGGAGTTCGTCTCCATGTTCAAACTACACCACCAAAAACGACAGCAACAACAGCGGAGTCCCGCCCGCGCTCTGCCATTTACGCTGTTGCTCCGAGACGGCCACGAGCGGCTACTACGGGCTCCGTCAGATCTAAGGCCACGTGCCTTCGGAGAGTACTTCTCCGACGAATCGAAGGAACTCCACGGCCCAAACAGATCATCCTGTAAAGCTAAGTATCTCGAGTTCTTGCCGGCGGACGCCATCGTGAGGGCGTCGTTCAAGGAGCTGCTGCTTGTGCAGCTCGCAGGCACGAGGTGCCTGTGCGTTTGCAATCCCCTCACCCGGCAGCGGGTCTGGCTCCCCAAGACCCCGCTCATCTACATCAACGACTACGCGCTCGTGTGCGATCCCACCTCGGAGCAGAACTACAGAGTGTTGGCGATATTCAAGTACTGGCGGCACATGATTCGCGTCGCGGTCTTCCGGTCGGAGACGGGGCTATGGGACATGCCGGTCCTGTCGTTCCCCCTTGAAGGCGCACTGCCTCGTCTCCCCATGGCGGTTGGGACGAGCGACGGGGTTATCTACACCCCTCTGGTGGCGCGTGATGGGGTGGTTTGTAAGAAAATTGCGGCTTTCGACACTTTCAACGACGATGCTCGGGCCGGGCTATGCTACCGCGAGGTTAGCCTTCCCGCCGGCTTCTACCGCGGTTGGAGCAGCGCTCGCGTAGGGGTCGTTCGGGGCCAGCTCAGGCTCTGGCAAACCTACTTGGACAAGTGGACGTCACTAATGTCTAAGTTTGTGTTCAGAGCCTGGCCGCTCGACAAAAAGTATGACAATTGGGTCTCGCTGCACGACCTCAAACTCGCAACGGGGGACGAGTCGAAGTTCACGGGGGCTTCGGTGGTGGTGGCGCTCCATCCGGACGACGAAGACGTGTTCTTCTTAAAGAACAATGGCCCGCAAATCTGGCAGTACCGCATTGGGACCGGAAGCTATGAAAAGAATGGTCAGATTGACAAAATACAGTATTCTACGGTGGTCTACACTGTTGTGCATCAACCCTGGCCAACTGTGATCCCTCAGCTTCATTCAATTTGACCTTTGTTATGTGTTACTAATTATCGAGACTTTTTACGTTCGAATTGCTTTTTAACGACCACGTCAAGTGTACGTTAGGTTTTTTCCCTTTGATTCGCATTAGATTAATTAACTAGCGTACTCTTAAACTTTCACATTTGATTTTTAAAACGGTTTCAAGAGCACAAAACTCGAGCTCTGTTTTTGCCTCAAACAACAAGCAATTGGCCGTAAATCACAAACGTTTGCTACTAGAAACAAATCAAAATTTAGAGATTGATAACCTAGTTTCTCTAATGAAAAGTAGTGTTTAATAAGAAAGCCTAGTGCTATAAAAATCAGAAAAATACAACATGTATTCAAGTGTTTTGGCATGGTTTTTTTTTTTTTTTCAAAACATATAACAGTCTCAACTCTCAGTTATTAGAATAGATAATATGGTCTAAAATAGTAAATTTTTTACCAATAACACAATTGTGTTATATCTGTATGTTTTTTGTTTTACACTATATATGCAATAATTTCAATATGTGAAATTTGGAGAGATTTTGAAGAATGCCCCATTTTTAACACGTTAGTAATCTGCATTTTTTTTTATTGCACTTTTAATTTATACATTCACATTTACATTATAAGTATACATACTACTATAAACATAAATTTTAAATAAATTATTAAAAGACACTTAAAATAACTTTATTTTGCAATCACCCTCATTGCATTTGATCAAATGCGACTATGCGAGTGTTTTAACAACATCTCAGCTAATAAGCAAAACCTCGCCAAACCACAATCTCACCACGTTTAAAAGCCAAGGCCAAGACATATATAGTTGATCTTGTTGCAATTTGTGGTATGTCCTTTGCTTTGGTAATTTGTTTTTGTTATTAGTGCTTTGTCTTATGGCGACATAGTCGTAACATTTTGGAGACTTTGTTCTGCTATTTATAACTTTTATTTTTCTTTACAGAAAAAAATTTGGAAATTCTTTGAGCTTAGGTTAAATTCTAGAAAAACCGATCTTATTTACAAAACTTTTAAATGATCTATGTGTTGTCAAAATCGATTCCGAAATATATGTTTTAAAATGCCCAAATTATCCTTTGAAAAATGATTAGATTTGACTTCCAATATTTTATAGAATTTCACTTTAACACCCTAATTTTTTAGAAGTTTTTCTAGAAATTTTTTATCTTTTCTTTATCAGGACTAGTTATTTGTAACTACCTTTTCATCAAAAAGAGATTATGCGGGCTTTGAGCTACAATATGTTTACAGAAATTATAATAAATAGTTACCTTCAAAGTTTGATTTGGAAAAAAGTAATCAATATATAAAAAAAAATTAAGATAAATAGTCCGGTATTAATGTTCTTGCATGGTAAAAGATTTTAATTTATTGTTGCAAAAATTTTCTTAAAATTTTATTATAATAATGAAGTTTCTTATACTTATTGATTTTTTTTAATTTCACCTATTATTTTGAAGGTAATTTTAAGAAAATAGTCACTTTTTACAAAATAATTTTTAAAAATAGTCATAGTTTCAAAAAATTTAAAAAAACATTTGACAATAACAAAATTACACATAAAATTACTAAGAAACAACAACA
This sequence comes from Boehmeria nivea var. tenacissima, assembly GCA_018132145.1. Lineage (NCBI taxonomy): Eukaryota > Viridiplantae > Streptophyta > Magnoliopsida > Rosales > Urticaceae > Boehmeria > Boehmeria nivea. The sequence goes on from CM030886.1 coordinate 10,433,173, forward strand.
TCAGAACCATACCTAGATCAGTACTAGTATGAAACAAAAAGGTCACTTTCCTTTTTTTTTTTTTTTTTTAATCTTTTTCCTAATCCTAGTCAAACTCAAATGAGTATGAGATTACCAATTTTATATAATTCAACGAGCAGCGAAGCGAACCATGTAACGCATCATATCTTCCAACAAATTGATCAAATATTGCTCTTCATGATGGCTGGGCTTGAGCTTGAGAAGAGGAGGGTAATCATCAAGCACGACCAAAAACGACATTCCGAAACCACTAATAATCATGAAACGACAACAACGAGTTTGGCCCAATTCCTGACGTCCATCGCCAACGACGATATCCTCCTTGAGATCTTCACGCGCCTCCCCAACTCCCGGCTCGTATGCCACTGCACCGCCGTCTGCAGACGGTGGCGCTCCGTCATCTCTCACCCGGAGTTCATCTCAATGTTGAAGCGACAGCAACAACAACAACCGGTTCCCGCTCGCGCTCTGCCGTTTACGCTCTTGCTCCGAGACGGCTATGAGCGGCTACTACCGCCTCCGGCGGGTCCAAGGCCTTGTGCCTTCGGAGAGTACTTCTCCGAGGAATCGAAGGAACTCCACGGCCCAAACAGATCATCCTGTAAAGCTAAGTATCTCGAGTTCTTGCCGGCGGACGCCATCGTGAGGGCGTCGTGCAAGGATCTGCTGCTTGTGCAGCTGGCAGACACGAGGTGCCTGTGCGTTTGCAATCCCCTCACCCGGCAGCGGGTCTGGCTCCCCAAGACCCCGCTCGTCTACATCAGCGACTACGCGCTCGTGTGCGATCCCACCTCGGAGCAGAGCCGCTACAGGGTGTTGGCGATATTCAACTACTGGCGGCACATGATTCGCGTCGCAGTCTTCCGGTCGGAGACGGGGCGATGGGACGAGCCGGTCCTGTCGTTCCCCCTCGAAGGCGCACTGCCTCGGCTCCCCATGGCGGTTGGGACGAGCAACGGGGTTGTCTACACCCCTCTGGTTGTGCGTGATGGGTTGGTTTGTAAGAAAATCGCGGCTTTCGACACTTTCAACGACGATGCTCGGGCCGGGCTATGCTACCGCGAGGTTAGCCTTCCCGCCGGCTTCCACCGCGGTTGGAGCGAGGCTCGCATAGGGGTCGTCCGGGGCCAGCTCAGGCTCTGGCAAACCTACTTGGACAAGAGGACGCCATTAATGTCCAAGTTTGTGTTCAGAACCTGGCGGCTCGACAAAAAGTATGACAACTGGGTCTCGATGCACGACCTCAAACTCGCAATTGGGGACGAGTCGAAGTTCACGGGGGCTTCGGTGGTGGTGGCGCTCCATCCGGATGACGACGACGCGTTCTTCTTCAAGAACAATGGCCCGCAAATCTGGCAGTACCGCATCGGGACTGGAAGCTATGAAAAGAATGGTCAGATTGACAAAATACAGTATTCTACGGTGGTCTACACTGTTGTGCATCAACCCTGGCCAACTGTGATCCCTCAGGCTCAGCTTCATTCAATTTGAGCTTGTTATGTGTTACTAATTATCGAGACTTATTATGTTCGAATTGCTTTTTAACGACCACGTCAAGTGTACGTTAGGTTTTTTTTCCTTTGATTCGCATTAGATTAATTAACTACTCTTAAACTTTCACATTTGATTTTTAAAACGGTTCAAGAGCGCAAAACTCAAGCTGTGTTTCTGCCTCAAACAACAAGCAATTGTATTCAATTGATAGCCTAGTTTCTCTAATGAAAAGTAGTATTTGATAAGAAAGCCTAGTGCTATAAAAAAAATTACTATTTGGTCTAAAATAGTAATTTTTTTTTTACCAATAACACAATTGTGTTATATCTGTATGTTTTTTATAGTACACTATGCAATAAGTTTAACATGTAGGGAGATTTTGAGAGATGCCCCATTTTAAACATATTAATAATTTGTATTTTTGTATTGCACTATTAATTTATACAATCACATTTTATATTATAAATATAGAGTAAGAATCAAATGAATATATTACTATAAACACAAATTATTAAATGACACTTAAAATAGTTTTATTTTGCAATCACCCTTATTGCATTTGATCAAATGCGAATGTCTTAACAACATCTCAGCTAAAAACAAAACCTCGCCAAACCACGATCTCACCACGTTTAAAAGCCAAGGCCTAGACATATATAGTTGATCTTGTTGCAATTTGTGGTATGTCCGCCGCTTTGGTAATTTGTTTTGTTATTAGTGCCTTTGTCTTATGGCTACATAGTTGTAACATTTTGGAGACTTTGTTCTTCTATTTATAACTTCTATTTTCTAAACAGAAAAAGTTTGGAAATTCTTTGAGCTTAGGTTAGATTCTAAAAAACCGATCTTATTTACAAAATGTTTAAATAATCTCTGTGTTGTCAAAATTGATTCCAAAATATATCATGATGTCAAATATGCATTTAAAATGCCCAAATTATCCTTTGAAATATAATTAGATTTGACTTCCAATATTTTATAAAATTTCACTCAACACCCTAATAAGTTTTTAGAAGTTTTTCTAGAAATCTTTTCTCTTTCCTTTATCAGGACTAGCTATTTGTAACTATTTATTCATCAAAAAGAGATTATGCGGGCTTTGAGCTACAATATGTTTACAGAAATTATAATAAATAGTTATCTTCAAAGTTTGATTTGAAAAAATATAATCAATATATATATATATATAAAGTTTAAGATAAATAGTCCATTATTAATTTTCTTGCATGGTAAAAGACTTTAATTTATTGTTGCAAAGATTTTCTTAAAAATTTTATTATACTAATAAAGTTTCTTATACTTATTGATTTTTTTTAATCTACCTAGTATTTGAACATCTAATAATAAAGCTCTCAATTCACCAAATTCACTATTATGACAACATATATAATCCTAGTTGGAAACTAAAAAATATTCTTTTTTTTTTTGTTTTGTTTTTGTCAAACGTAGATTATCCTTAATCCTAGTAGGAAACTAATAAACAATCCATATATTGTGTGTACATATATTATTTTCTCTACGTTGTGTTGCTCTATCTCTTCAAAGCTACTACACGTATAACATTCCTAGTCAAACTCAAATGAGTCTCTAGATCGTATCTATTCAATATAAATAATACTTAAACGAGCAGAGAAGAGAGAAGTGAAAAGACGAGAACACATGACATAATCAAAATAACAGAAGTATCATGATCAACTACGGCCAAAAACGACACTCACAAACCACCGAAACGACAATGACAAGCTTGGCCGGATTCCTGGCATCCATCGCCGGCGACGATCTCCTCCTCGAGATATTCACGCGCCTCCCCAACTCGCGAACCGTATGTCACTGCACCGCCGTCTGTAGACGGTGGCGCTCGGTTATCTCTCACCCGCAGTTCGTCTCCATGTTCAAACGACACCACCAAAAACGACAACAATCTCCGCCGCCGTTCACGCTCTTGCTCCGAGACGGCTACGTGAAGAGAATACCGTTTCCGCCGACTCTAAACCAGCTTTCCTTCGGAGAATTCTTCTCCGAGGAATCGAAGAAACTCCACGGCCCAAACAGATCATCCTGTAAGGCTAAGTATCTCGATTTTCTGCCGCAGGACTCCGTCGTGAGGGCGTCCTGCAACGACCTGCTGCTGGTGGAACTCGCGGCCGCGAAGCGCCTCTGCGTCTGCAATCCCCTCACCCGCCAGTGGGCCATGCTGCCGAAGCCCCCGGTTTTCGACAGCCACGCCTACGCGCTCGCGTGCGACCCCAGCTGCACGGAAGGGAGCTACAGAGTGACGCTGATAATCACGTCTCCGTGGCGGACGATTCGCGTCGCTGTCTTCCGGTCGGAGACGGGGAGATGGGACGAGTCGGTCCGGACGTTCTCCCTCGACGGCGCGCTGCCTCGGCTCCCCATGGCGGTTGGGACGAGCGACGGGGTTATCTACACCCCTCTGGTGGCGAGCAACGGGTGGTTTTTCACGAAAATCGCGGCTTTCGACCCTTTCAACGCTAACCCGACGGGGCTGAGCTGCCGCGAGGTTAGCCTTCCCGACAGCTTGAGGCGCGGGTGGAGGGGGTCAGCCCGACGGACTCGCATAGGGGTGGTCCGTGGGCAGCTCAGGCTCTGGCAATCCTACTTGGACAAGAGGATGTCCAAGTTCGTGTTCAGAGCCTATGGGCTCGACAAAAAGTATGACAATTGGGTCTCACTGCACGACTTCGAGTTCGAAGCGGGGGACGGGTCGAAGTTCACGGCGGCCTCGGCGGTGGTGGCGCTCCATCCGGACGACGACGACGTGTTCTTCTTCAAGTACGATGGCCCGCAAATCTGGCAGTACCGCATCGGGACCGGAAGAGGTGAAGATATAATTGGCGAGATTGACAAATTAGTGCGTACCACTGAAGTGGTCTACACTGTTGTGCATCAATCCTGGCCAACTTCAATCCCTCAGCTTCATTGATCATCACACTTTGAACTTTGTTATAATAATTATTTATTTGTCTTATAGTTTTATGTTCCAAATTCCAATTGCCTTTAACGACCGATCGACTCAAGTGTTTTTTTTTTTTTTTTTTTGGTCTTTGGTTGGCGTTAAAATAGGTAATATAGTCGATGAATTTTTTTACTAGATATTACAATATTGTGTTATATATGTGTTTTTCATATTACATTATGCAATGATTTCAAGATGTCAAATACTATATTGCATTGTATTTTAACTCAAAACAAAATCTTGCAAAACCAGTAAACCACTCATACAAAGTCTAAAAGCCATGGCCTCGACATGGTAATTGATCTTATTGCAAGTTTTGGTTAGTCCTTTGCTTTTGTAATTTGTTTTTAGTTTACTATGGCTTTTGTCTTATATGAAATTTTTGTGTATCAATACTAAAATTTGATATTTTTATATAAAAAAATTTCTCTAATGCAATATTATAATTGATATTGAATTTGACAATTACTATTAATTCTTAGTGTCAAATTTAATATAAAGTATAGGATTACATAAAAAATTTAGCATTTGAGCTTGATCATTGATTGATTAACTTTTTATGTAGAAGTAATAATGACTATCGTTTTATATTAAAAAAGTTATGTTCAACCAAAATGTAATTATTGTTATATGTAGTATTTTTTACCATTGGTTATGATATTTGCCTTTTATGAATTTTACTACTAAAAAATTAATAAAATATAAAATGACATTTATAATAAGAAAAATATATTGGAGCACTTAAAGAACGTTTATATATTTTTTTTTGCTAAATTTAACATTGACAATGATATTTACGTTAACTATGTATAACTTTTTCTTTTCTTTATCACGACTATTTTTCAAACTATGTTTCCATAAAAAGAGATAATTATGCGTGCTTTCGGCTACAATATGTATATGGAAATTATAATCAATAATTATCTTCAAAGTTTGAAAAATCATAGAATGAAACGAAAAGGTAACTTTTTTTTTTTTTTTTCCTGATCCTAGTATCCTACTCAAACTCATTCCGTATATATCTATTTCTCATATTTACGTACTTGAACAAGCTTGAGCATGAGAAGCCTCCGAAGAAGAGAATGATCATGATCAACTACGGCCAAAAACGACACCCAAAAACCACCAAAACGACAACGACAAGCTTGGCCGAATTCCTGACGTCCATCGCCAGCGACGATCTCCTCCTCGAGATCTTCACGCGCCTCCCAAACTCCCGAGCCGCATGTCACTGCGCCGCCGTCTGTAGGCGGTGGCGCTCCGCCATCTCTCACCAACAATTCGTCTCCATGTTCAAACGGCACCACCAGAAACGACAACGACAACAACGTCCCGATCGCTCTCTGCCGTTCACGCTCTTGTTCCAAGACTACCATGCGGTTGGAATACTATCATCGACGATCCTAAAGCAATTCGCCTCCAGAGAGTTCTTCTCCGACGAATCGAAGAAACTCCACGGCCCGGACCGGTCGGCTTGTAAAGCTAAATATCTCGAGTTTTTGCCGCCGGGCTCCGCGGTGAGAGCGTCCTGCAAGGACCTGCTGCTGGTGCAACTCCCGGCCCCGAAGCGCATGTGCGTCTGCAATCCTCTCACCCGCCAGTGGGTCCCGCTCCCCGAGCCGCCGGTTCTCGGGCCAGAGGACCGGATTGTTAGAGAATATTTACTATTATATTTCAATATCGTCTCTGATTACAGCATTCATGGCTACGCGTTCGTGTTCGACCCCAGCTCGGAGCAGAACTACAGAGTGCTGGTGATAAACACGTCTACGCTGCGGATGATGCGTGCCGCCGTCTTCCGGTCGGAAACGGGGCGATGGGATGAGTCGGTCTGGACGGTCCCTCTTGACGATGGATTGTATCCGCTCCCCGTGGCAGTTGGGACGAGCGACGGTGTTATCTACGCCCTTCTGCGGCATCAGTGGGCCTTGGAGAAAATCGCCGCCTTTGACCCTTTCGATGTTTCGAATGGATTAGGGTACCGTGAGGTTAGCCTTCCCGCCGGCTTCATGCGTGGGTGGAGAGCGTCGTGTGTCCGGGCTTGCGTAGGGGTTGTCCAAGGACGGCTTAGGCTCTGGCAGGCCTACTGGGACAATAGGGTGGTCAAGTTTGTTTTTAAAACCTGGCGGCTCAACAAAAAGTATGACGACTGGGTCCTACTTCACGACCTCATGCTCACGACAGGGTACGAGTCGAAGTTCACAGAAACTTCAACCGTTATGGCCCTTCATCCGGACGACGATGACGTGTTCTTCTTCAGTAGCTATGGCCCGCACATCTGGCAGTATTGCATCAGGACCGGAAGCTGCGAAAAGATTGGCCTGATTGACCAAATGCGGCATACTGCAGCGGTCTACACAGTTGTTCATCAACCCTGGCCAACTGCGATCCCTCAGCTTCATTCAATTTGAACTTGGTTTGCATTACTTATCTAAACTTTGAGTTTCAGTTGCTTTTAACGACCAACTCCAGTGTAAATATTTTAGTTCGAAGGGTTAGCCTGTAGTAATTCTAAGTTATAAATATCTGCTTCACAAGTAGTCAAGCACTTAAAGTTTTAATGACTCCAAATTATTGTTGCCAAAAAAACACAGTTAATGCAAGCTGAGAAATTCTGAAAGTTAACAACTCTATTGACTGGCTACCATCTCTTTCTTTATTATTTACATGATGTACAGACATTTTTAGTACACATACGAGTAGCCAACTTGATAGGAAATCTGCAACCATTAATGGAAATTTTGGCTTCTCTATCGAGTAATGAATTTCGGGTAAAACTTTGTACTGATCGCAACTCACGTAAAGAGGGGGATTGGTTAAGAGTCTGAGTGGCTCTTTGACCTGCGTAGGACTTCCTTCAGAACGGTCGCGATTCTGTCTGCCATGTGGGGCTCTAAGAACCTATCCTTAACCCTTTCATACCCTCTCTTTCCCATAGTAAGCCTCCTCTCGACATGAGTCGCGAGCTTGACCATATTTTTTGCAAGAGGAGTGACTCCCTCTTTCCCGGCGGGATGCAAAAAGCCCGTTGTCCCATTGACAACTATCTCTGTGGTGCCTCCTGCAGCCGTTCCCTGATGATTTTTTCATTTAAGAAAGAAAAGAGAAACGGAATGGTCAATAAAATAAGGATATACGAGATATGAACATTTCTTTGATAGGAATAGAGGAAATTGCATGTCGGAAATCCCATTACCAGCACAGGCAGCTGAAATGCCATCGCTTCAATAGTTATCCTACCAAAGCATTCGCCTCGTGCCTAGATGGAGAGGATGTAAAAGACTACTATGAGGAGACTAATGTTAATTATTTAAAGGAACGAAAATGATGCTACAAGCATAGCGACGCTACCTGGGAGTTCTGAACAAGAACATCTATTGCAGCTAAATAAGGGGCAACTGTCAGAGTTTTGTTCACAAAATGAACGCGATCTTGAATTTTCTTCTGGATCACATAGTTGCGAAGCTCTGTTTCAAACTTGATCTGAGCAGTCATGTCACTTCCAACTATCACAGCGTGCATCATCGGAACCTGCAGCTTCTTTTCTTGGATCAGTTGCAAACTTTCATAGAAGGAGCGCAGGAATAGATCCTGGCCTTTCCCACGAGAAACACCTGTAGCCAGAAAGTTTGCTTTAGGACAGAGACGATAAATGCTAAGAGGAATACTTCAAATTTCAAAGCTCAACTTTAAATATCATTTCTGACTAGTCCTAAGGAAGCTGGTCGTGTTTTTGCTGGAACTAAATATATCTAATATCTAACATATATTTAAGGGAACAAAAAGTAAAAAGATGAGAAAAATAAAGCTTACGTGAATCATTTTAATTATAACTCTTAAAAAGTAGACAGACTTAATTACTATGACAGTGACACCTACTGTTTATGATAGCAAACAGTATATCTTCACTTCGTACTCCAAGAGATTCCCGGACATGCTCACGCAAAACCCTTTTTGCCACACTATCTTCAGCAACTTCCATTAGTTCCTTGCTATTTCCAAGGTGAACAACATAGGTCTCAGGCATTTTGATCCTGAAGAAAGGACATGATTCAATTATTTGCCGGAAATTACTTTAGAATGGTGAAAAGAAAACATTCAAGGAAAAAAATACTTGGAAACTCAACGAAAAGCATGCAGCTTCTGCTCGAATGCTGTTCCATGAACATAATTTCAGAACAAAATTAACTTATGTGTAACCTATAAAGTTATTATATCTTATATTCCATGAAGATGCATTTACTGGATCTGAAACTAAAACAGTTAAAAAATTACGCTTTTTCAAGCCAACCTTAAACGTTCCCGAGTCCTATTCTCCCAATATTCTGCTGTGACATGTGAATCAATCATGGCGCCAGCAACAGAAGGCAGATGCTTGACATAATCCATTTTGAAGTAATGCCCTCTCATTTCATGGATCCACCATAACACTTTCGGGAGAACACGAGGCACGTGTTCCTTGAGAACTACATCCAACCATTTCCCAGAAACCGCCGTGTTCAAAACAACCAAATCAGCTTTGAGAGCTGCGGCTACAGCCTCTTGACCTCTTGCAGAAAACACCTACCGTACAAAAACAAACAAAATTAGCACGCATTGTTTCAAAGCAGGGATCGAAAATGAACAGAACGGAGAAGTATCTAATTCTTGATACCTGAACTCCCCGAGTCAACATCTTATGCTCCAAACTGTATGCCACCTCATCTGAATCTACCGGCTTTTGGATTGTAATCCAAGTAACTTCAGCACCAACACTTCTTAGAAGAAACGCAAGCTCCATCAGCAACAAAGGTCCACCTGTGGACCCAAAAAAAAAAAGAGAAAAAATGGACAATGTAAGTTAAAAAGATACAATCTGATACACAACACAATAATCCCATATTCTTTTGAATCTCTCACGGATGGATGTGGAGACCATAGTTGGCATTAAGTCATAGCCTTTTTCGGGCCAACAAGCTGACTGAAAACTGACAACACTTAAATGCAAAGTCATTCATTTGAATACATTTAAAGACGTAAAACCCAATAATTTGCAAACAAGACTAACAAGTAACAAAAATTGCACAAAAGTCCTCACTCTTTCCTCTTCCGACAGTTTCTGAAACTCAAAATGACAAATACTTGAATACAATAACAATCATTCGAATTGATATCAGGGGATCGTACAACAATGATCAGCTAATAATAATACATAAATCATTGACCAATAACTAACAACTACAAAATGATACAAAAATCACAACTTTTCCCCCTAAACACACAAAAATCACTACTTTTTCAAGCCAACAGTAAAATGAACAACAATAACAAAGCAATGAATCGAGATTACCAGAGAGAGAGAGCTCGTGCGAGACCAAGAGAACCGGCTTCGACCTCATGAACCCAAGCGGGCTCGGACCGACAGCGAGCCCTCCGGCGGCAGGCCGCGCTCCGGCCACGGCGTCGTCGAGGCTCCGATCGCAGGTGTCGAACGCTGCTCGGATCAGGAACGCGATGAGAGTCGACGCCGAGAGCGTGACGAGGAACGCCAAGAGCCACCGCTTCGGCGACGCCACAACGCCGGCCGATGAGTGGTGGTGGTGGTGGTGGTGCTGTGGCTGCTTCGCCATCTCCGACCAGCTCCGAGATCGATCGAGCAACAAAGAAGAAGATTGAAGAGCGTCGCTACGGAGAGATTCGATGGAGTTTTAGGGTTTCGATTTGGGACTGTGAAGAACGATCGCTGGTTTCGAACATTGTCAGTGTTTTTGTTCAAAATGTGCTTTAAATTAATCGCTCTAATTCACCATTAATAAAGCCTTGAAAAGAACAAAAAGGCCTTAACTTTTTCTTTTTCTTTTTTTTCTCCTCTTTTGAATTATGAACATGGAAGAGCACCTTTACTTTTACTTTTTGTATCTCTTTTCTTTTTTATTTTTTAACACTACTACAAATTATAATCTCTTCTTTTTACATTTTTTTTTTAGGAAAACACTATTATAATCAACAAATTAACTTCACCTAATAATTTTTCCCTAAACAACTAATTTTGCAGAGTTTATATAATTTTTTATTTTTTTAATTTTTTTTTTTGGGGAAGTGAACAACCAAAGAACTCTAAACAACTATATAAAGGATACTTTTAACACATTACGACATGTGAGCTAGCTAACTACAGACTTACATTGTCGTTTCGTATAGCATCAAACATGTCGTTTTTCATGTAGGCTTTTTAAAGCTGATCTTTTTTTTTTTGAGACGTCGTCTTTACATTATTGTCGTTTTATGTCAAACATCAAACGTCGTAAAAGTAGTTAGCAGAAACGACATGTAAGTTTGAAGGCGTTTTTCTTCTCGGAGCCAAAAAAAACAAAAATGCAAACTTACATGTCGTTTTTCTCACTTTAAAGGTTTTTGACGCTTAATATAAAAGGACGGTCAAATTAAGACGGTCAAATATTTATGTCAAACGTCACTTAAATATTTCGTCTTTGTACTTAAAACGACAGCAATATTTAAATACGCCAAACGACAATAAAGTACGAAAGCGACACGTCGTTTCACAATCAGAGAACAACAAAAAAACTTACCAGAAAAAACGGCATGTCGACTTTGCCTTAAAACGACCAAAAAGAAAATATCCGTAAAACCTGGACATTCAAGATCAGTGTAGAAATAATTAATTCTATTTCAGAGAGAGAGAAGTAAAAAAAAAAAATTCATTTCTCTTCGTCTTCTTCTTCGTCTCTCTCTGTTTCAGAAAATCGAGTGTTTCAAGGTATTTGCTTTCATTTTTTTCTTTTTATTATAATAATCACATTGTTTTGTATGCTTATATGCAAATCCAATCACTGTCCTTCGAAATTCGTAGCTGGTTGTTTCAAAATCGTGAGATTCCACAGAGACATTTTTTGTTTTTATTGTATTTTTTGTTTTCGTTTATGAATTGGAAATGAACCGATTTATTTAGGTTCATATGCTGCAAAATTTGCTTTAAAATATAATTTTGTCTTTTTATAGTTTCTGAAGTGTTTGAATTTGTCAAATTAATGGCGATTTGTAGTGATAGAGAGCTTTGAAATCCTTTGTATATTGGTTACAATCGAAGCAAAATGCGGAGAGAGAAATGGCGTTTCGGATTGCCTTCTTTACATTGCTTGTTCATAGTAATTACAGGTAAAGACATTTTGTGCTGGGAATATCATGCTTATCTGCGTTGAATTTTCATAAAAATGTGTTCTCTTTGATGAGAAGTTAACTTTTTTTTTTCCTTCTTGTCAATTTCCTGTTCAGCTTTGATAATGCAGGCGTTTGAAGCCGATTCAGTTGTTGCGCCGAGTTCCAATTGCTACGTCTTTGATAATTCGAGTCGCGTTGTGGATTTTGTATCCTCACATTGCTACTTCAAAGTTTGAATTTTTGTGTTTGGTTGGAATTTTTTCCATTTTGATAATTTCTTTAACGGTAGTTATTCAGACGAGTTTGATTGGCAAAACTTTTGAGTATGATGCCGGGGTAATTTCTATTGCATAGTGCCTTTCTAGGATACATGGAATTCGATTTCTATCGTGTTACTTGATGATTTTGTGTTGTTGATACTATACAGGACTCCGACTTGGTTGTTCGGTTTTGTAAAGACGTGGAGAGTAGATCGCAAAAGGTACTTGAGTTTACCACATTTGGTTACTAATTGGTTTGAGTGGAACAAACAATTTGAAGGTTATATATGTTAATATATTGTTATTGTACCATTCAGGGATATGTAGATTTTGGCCGCTTTGACAAGTTCAACTACTTTGTTGCTGGCTCAGGACAAGTGGACTTTGTTCAAGTGAGCTCATTGTGTTACCGAACAATACTATTTTATCTGATTCATTTGTTGCAATATGATGACTTTGTTGGCTTAATTGTCTCGTTTTACTGAATTTTAGGGATTTTTCAATGGTGACCTGAATAATTGTGAGCTAAGTCATGATAAAATGGGGAGAACGGCTCAGGTTGGTTGCAGGTTGAACGGAAATTTTCTTTTTTTTTTTTCCCTCGAGATTGATGGATATAATTTTTTTCCCTTTTTCTTTTCTGTCATCTCAGGTAAATATAAGATGTGGAACTTGTCCAAATGGAAAATGCAACGGTCTGTAGCGCTTTCTACTGACACTGCTTCTGGTTTCCAGACTTTGCCTTCATATCTCTTGCGTTTTCTCTGTATTCATAACTTGAGACTGATTTATTATCGTCTTGTATGTTCCAGGAAAAACAGACTGTGTCTGCAGTGCCACATACGAGTCTACCTGCAGGTTCTAAAATTGCCTTAACTTTCACTTTTTCTATGAGAGTTTCTTATGTTGAGCGTCAGTGAGAAGAGAGATCTCAGATTGGAATTCTTACTTTGTTGCTATTCATAACCATTTCAGAGTTTTTGTTGACCTTGCTATGCAATGTGAGACGCCGGGTCTACGGGTGTTTAGAGGCTTTACTGTTGGCTTCCATCCACGAACATGGGAAATTGTAAGGGACATCTTCATTCTTACTTAAATGTTTTCAATTTGTGTACATCCAAAAGTAGATATTATATAACCAAGGATTCCGCATTGTAAACATGCAGGTCTATGATGGCATGACCCAATTGGGATTCGAAAAGTCTCACCATGACTTCAGGTAGGGGATGTGTATTTTGAATGGATTTGCATTGGTGTACTCCACATTATTTTTCTCCATTAATTGTGAACATTCTCCCTATATTCATACTATTCTTCTTCCAATAATTTGTACTTTCTTCAGCTTCACGACCGAACAGGCTCATGTTTCCCTATATATGACTGCTATTGCTTCCCTTTCCACTTTGGTGAAGAAACCCATTATTAAGGTAGTAGGGTCACCTTAGTACAGTTTTTAAGTAATCATTTTGAACAACATGCTTATGTTGATCTCTTTGAACAACCATTATCAGGCAATTCCAGAAACTGGCCTGGAGGTTCGGTTATCAGGCTCAGGAGTATCTGGAAAGCCTCCTACGACTTTGTCTCCCACACTGTTGGCTATAGATTGGAGATGTAGGGTATCGATGCCTCTAGTTCTTTTGATATCTTGTGCTGTTTACGTCTTCTGATTCTTTTTCAAATTTTCAGGTGAGCAGGCTCGGGATACTCCATATGAAGTTAATGTCACTATTCCAATTGAGGGTTATGAGCCTGCTCAGTTCGTTCTCACTAAAATATGTGGTACGTAAAAATCACTTCCCAAAAAGCTTGAAACCTCCTAAACTGATAGCATTCATAAGCAGATCAAACCTGAAAATACTCAACATTTTTTTGCAAAACAATAAATAACTCCACTTTCACGATGCACAATTGTTGCAGCATATTTACCTTAACAAAAATAGGTTTCAGTGCTTGGATATGTTCTTTTTTTTCTTTAGAGTTCTTCTTTAGTTCAAGTACAGATGCGTTATTTAACTAGTAATTGCCTTATCCGTTTATTTTATTTTTTATTATTTTATTTTATTTTATTTTATTTTTTTGCAGAATTCAAGCAGGATCAGGATGGAAATATTACTAAAGGATGGGCTATATTTGGTATTTTGTCCTGCATGTACGGCCAGTTTCATATAAAGCTCCCATAAAGTCGCTAATTATTCATAAAGAGTGAAAGAAAATTTTTGATATAGGCATTTGATTTCTGTGCTATAGATTCTTTAATATCTAAGCCTTCGTCTAGTTCATGATGTGCATGTGTCTTCATCTAGTCCATGGCTTTCACTAAAATATTTATCTACTGTCACGGGATATATCTCCCCACTACTTTTTAACTACTTTTGATTTGTTCTGAATCTATTTTAATAAATTTGATTGTAGATTCTTCGTCTTGTCAACATTGTTCTGCTGTGGGGGATTTATTTACAAAACTCGAGTGGAGCGCCAGGTTTTCCTTTTCCTTTTTCTTTGCAACTTCTCCATATAAAACCTATATTGCTCATTAATCTCATAGCTATGGTTTAGTAGTTTGAATTTCCCTCTTTACGTTTGTATACAACTATCTAACCTTGTTGATCCTATGCAGCACGGAATTGATGCATTGCCAGGCATGACAGTTCTATCCGCATGTCTAGAAACGGTAAGCACGTTACATTAAAATGCAAAAACACCGACTGTCGTTAAAAAATAAAAATGGACGTAACAAATTGTATATGATTGTCTCAGTTGAGAATGACCTTGCCTAGAAACCAGTTGTATCCTTGCATTGTTCATAATTGTCTCTTCGCAGCGCATACCGATCTTACTGAGTTGTATGCTAATCGACGTAGCCTTTACCCTCTCAAAGACTCGGCTCTTTTTATGATTGGTCTCCAAGTAGATTGGAATTTGTAAATTTTGTGTAGATTTACAGGATTAAACTTTTGTGCCTTACACAATAGGTGAGCGGAGTGGGTCAAAGCTACAGCCGAGCTGAAGAAATAAATAGTGCCTTTGCGAGCGCGAGCGAAGCTTCTTGGGAACGCCCTCCTGTGCCTGCTCAGGTGACAAAGAGGCAAAATGAGAGAAAATATGGTGCAATCTAAATTTCATCTACTTTCGGCCAAAGTTTTCATCCATAAAACTCAAATTTTGCAACCGTGGTGCATTAGCAGTGGTAATATAGGGACTTGGTAACATCTATTATCTACTATTGTCATTTTTTTACACCATTTTTTGATTATGTTGTAGAAAGAAATTAGTATAGAGAGAAAAGAAGAGTTGTTTTGTAACCGTCGTGTTTTGAAGGCGTCACCAAATCCTTTTAGAATGTCTAACGCAAAACACTCAACACCTTAGCATGAAAAAAGAGCTATCGTTGAAGAGAATCCAAAACTCTTTATCTCCTTATTTTTTAGGTAGTTTTCATTCTATGATTTGAGATTTTGTCAAATAAAGGTCTCTCATTTGGGTGAATAATTTGTTTTTAGTTTTTTTTTTTTTTGTTCTTATTATTATTATTATTATTTTACTTTTTTACTTGTGAATAATGAACTTTGAAGAGAAACTTTACCCTTTTTTTTTTTTTTAAGTCAAACCAAAACGCTAATGACAGTAAAGAAACCATATTACTGTTCCTATCGATCAAAGATCGGGTTTAAGTAAAATGACCATTTACTAGGATAAATTAATAATATAATATAATTTCATCGACCTTTTGTTTATCGTTTATTCAAGGTATGCTCTAGTACTTTTATTTCCTAACTTTTGTTAGGAGGTTAATTAGTTTTACATTTTGAAAACGTTTATTGATTGTGCTGTGAATTTTTAAACTGAGTAATTTATTGAATTTAGCAAAAAAGAATTATATGTATGTATGTTTAAGGTTGGTGAGAAACAAGTATAGTGTTGATAATATTGAAAAATTTATGTAGTTTGTATTATATTAAAAAGTCTGCGTTTAATAGTTGGATAAATTTCCGTTGATTTATATCACTATTGTTGAGTGTTGTCTCTATTGATAGTATGCACATTTTATATTATTATATTGATAAATTAGCAAAAACGACTGTTTGGTATGGAAATATCCAAGTTACCCAAAACGACTGGAGAAACACTACTCAGATACCAGATACCATAAACAACAAAAATAAAGAAAACGATAACATGCATCGAGAATTAACAAAATGTCAAAAAACGACATCCTGGGCAAAAAACGACAGGAACAGTTAAAAACGACAATTATCATGAAAACAATAAAAAACTTAACACGACAATCAGATAGGAAACGACAGTAAGATTAAAACAACAGAAAATTTGAAAAACGACAGTAGAGATTAGGAACGAAATTAAATCTGAAAAACGACAGAATCAAAAAAACGACAGGGAACTAAGAAACGACAGAAAATTCATAAAACGACATTGGTTTCAATAAACGACATGAAACATAACACGATAGTCAGATAAGAAACGACAGAAAAATTGAAGAATGGTAGTGGAGCTTAGGAACGAAATTAAATCTTAAAAACGACAGAATCTGAAAAACGACAGGGGGCTGAGAAACGACAGAAAATGTATAAAACAACATTGGTTTCTATAAACGACATGAAACATAACACGATAGTCAGATAAGAAACGACAAAAAAATTGAAGAACGGCATTAGAGCTTAGGAACGAAATTAAATCTGAAACAGAAGCTAAAAAACGACAGGGAACTGAGAAACGATAGAAAATGTATAAAACGACATTGGTTCCAATAAACGACATGAAACATAACACGATAGTCAGATAAGAAACGACAGAAAAATGGAAGAACGGCAGTAGAGCTTAGGAACGAAATTAAATTTGAAAAACGACAGGAAACTGAGAATCGGCAGAAAATGCATAAAACGACATTAGTCTCAATAAACGACATGAAACATAACACGACAGTCAGATACGACAGTAAGATTAAAAACAACAACAAAAAAATGAAAAACGACAGTAGAGTTAGAAACGACAGGGAACTGAGAGACAATGTCACATATTTATCTAGACTTTTGATTCAGACGAAGGTGATATCTAGTGTAAGTTGAGTCAATCAGAATTCCAAATCATTAAGAGCATACATTTCCTATATATACACTCTTTTTGCCACTTCTTAAACCAACTAGTTGATCACCAACTGCTCTATGTAAGCAATTAATAGAGAAATTTGAACATAAAAATGTGGTAACTGGAGTAAAAATACATGACGATGGATGAGTTTCTTGATCGTTTGGTCTAGAATTTGTGTCGACGAATAGTGATTCGATCGTCTCTCATTGGCTAAGAGACTTTTTGTAATGTGACATGTGTGATTGCTCTTTGCTTTTCTTGTGTGATTTATGTTTATTGATAGAATTGATTTCTCGTTTGTTATAAAGGCTTTGCTCTGCTACAACTGTAATCTTGAGAGGCTTATTGAAAAATGAGGAGAAAATTACACATCTATATTCTTTAGACATGATATTTACAAAAATATTTGACAAAATTAGAAATTTACAAAAATATTCTAACATTCCTTAATTAGATTTTAGATTTTTTTAAATTACAATTGTACCCTTAAAAGGAATACTCATTACCCAGTTCACTTTAATTATACCCTTAAAAGGAATACCCATTACCCTTAAAAGGAATACCCATTACCCATCTCTGATTTTGGTTTGTTATTCCTTGCCGTTTGTATTCATATGCTAAGTGTAAATATCATATTCACCTATAATATATTAACCAATAAATATTACATACTGTAACTATAACATTTACCGAGGAAAATTTTCTCAATTAATTATGAAACACCTGTCACATAAGAATTTACAGTCAATCTTATATTTACCAGGAAATAATAACATTTTATGCTGTAAATATAATATTGTCAATTTTATAATATACATGTTGTCAATATTGCAAATATAAAAAAATATGTTTCACATATGAACAATATCAATATAGTAAATATTATATTATCTATGTAATATTATATAAACCAAAACTACTATAGATCACACATTAAACTCAACAAATTTAATGAAAAATATTTGTTAGGTGAAGTTTCCATCCCAATGCAAACGAGATATTCAATAAATAATATATTGACTAGTATATATCATACTTTCAAACAACAAATTCAGTAGTTGTTTGAAATGCAATATCATATCAGCAATACTGTAAATATTATATTAACCAAGAAATATTGCATATACCGTAACTATAATATTTTTCCGTGATAATATTAATCAATTCCTATTATTAATCAATTTCGAGAATATTAATCAATTTCTATTATTTATTAATCAGCATAACTTTTTATTTTTAAATCCCACAATAATATGAATTTGTTTTGAGTTTTTTTTGTTAATATCCATTTCTAAAATTGGGTTTTTTTTTAGAAACTGAGTCTAGAGTCCTCTTTAGTAATTTCACACCTTATAGAATATTAATGTAAAAACCCTAATATAGAAATTAGATTTGTAAATATCTAATTTAAGGGGACTAGTTATAATATTCTCCCAAAAATGAGTGAGTTGAAAAACGACATCCATGCTAGTAAACGACAGCAATAAAAATGATATCATTATATTAAAAAATAAAAAACATAATGATCTGAAAATGACATTACAGATTGGGAAAGTGATCTATTGATGCCGGGTTGATTAACAAAAAGGAAAGCAAGCTGAATTGACAATATCTCTAAAAACGACATCAATGTCCACAGAGGGCAATCAAAACGACAAGAAAAAGGAAAATGACAGCAATGTGATTCGAACCCCCAAAAAAATCAAATCAAATCAAATAAAGCTTTTATTTATCAAAATAGAAGAGAACTTGATTTGATGAGAACGATTTGAACGACATCAACGTCGACAGAGGACAACAAAAACGACAAGAAAAAGGGAAACGTCGTCAATGCTAAAAACGACAATGGCATGATGAATGACATATATGATAGTTATTTTTTTTTGTTTTTTCGCTGAATACATATTTGATAGTGAATTGAGAAAAATGACTTGTAAGTAGTAAAAGGAAAGTGTACTAAAAACGACAGGATCTTTGAAAACGACATAATATTACTAGATAATAAAAAAAACGACAATAAGTTCAAAACGACAACAAAAAGATGGGGAAAAAAGACATCATAATTATTTTACGTTATTATTAGTTACAAAGGTTGTTGCTTATTAAGAAAAACACTGTATTTCTTTGGTAACCTATAGAAAAAGCATTTGGTTATAATATCTTATAGTACTATATGCAATATTCGTTGATTACACACTTAACATATAAGTGTGTACAACACGTTGCATGTAATTATATGATAATGATCCCTCAATATATATATATATATATATATATATATATATTATACTTGTCCAAGTAGTCTTAGCCGCGTGTAATATTTGTTAAAACCTCTTTGCCGTGTTTTTTTTTTTTTTAATTATATTAAAATGGTCAATCCAACCATTTGAGCACAGCCACGAGTGGTCCAAAAAGCAGATGGGAATTAGGAACCGTGAAAAGCAAGAGGATATTTGAATTTATATTATTATGCTCTTCATATTTGATTTAAGGTATTGCATCTAAATCTCTTGCAAATAAAGGAAACACATGCAGCTATATGCCTATATACATAGGGAGTTGTTCTCCAACCCCACCTATATATATATATATATATATATTCTTTCATTATTTAACTAAACCAATCACATTAACTTAATATTCCCGTTATCCCAATTATGATATACATTTATATATATATATATATAATTTATATCCTCCACCTACATTTTTCTTTTCATTATTTAACTAAACCAGTCACTGTAACTTAATATTCCCGTTATTCCAATTATGATATCTATATAGAATTATAGATATATAATCATTATCCTGTTCTTTTTTCTCATGCCACAACACACACAACGGACAAAAATTACTATCTTTATTTACAATGCTTTGACTCTGTGTGAGACACAAGTAGTCATGTCTAGGCAAAAAGATGTAAAAAGCCTTAAATGAGTGCTAATAAGAATATCAACACAAGATAATTTTTTTAGTCGAAGAGGGCTAAACTAAAGGGAACACGAGAAAATTTTTTAAAGTGTAAGAGAAAGTTTTTGGAAGGATATGAAGATTTCAACTTTGTCAAAAGTACTTTTTAGCTGTGCCCATGATGGCTTTCCATGAAATTCACTTTGTAATCACTTTTGGGTGAATCAATGATTGTTCATATTGATATATATTAGATTGTCAATAGAGCAGGTAAATTGGCTTCCACTAATGCCCGTTATCTTATAAAATTTCACGTAAAATTAATATATAGTATTTAGAAAGAAATAGCTCAAGACTTGACTGAGCTTTTTGAAACATAACTATGGACTTGGTAAAGATTAAAAAAAAAATGGTAACAATATACCTGGACGGTAATATTTGCCACTCAGAAGGTTTCATAAACCTTCCATTTCAATTGCTCAATTGTTGGTAATCTATGACTTATAGGTTAACTTCTAAAAACCAAAGTTTAGACCTTGACTAATTCATCAACAATGACTAAGTAAAAGCTAGATCATTTGGCTAAATGTTTATTTGGCAGCGCTTTAAATTGCTTGAGCCAAAGTTTTCTTAATCAACTGACAATATTATTGATCAATTCTCTATAGTAATAATAACATGCTTTCATTGTTGGTAGTATTAAGGCCAAAAAAAGGCTTGACCATTGAAAGCTACCAAATCCAACCTTGCTTATTATTGATGCAAAGTTAGTTAGCACGTATCTAACAACTCCATCTTTTTAATTTTTTAATTTTTTTTTTAATTTTGCATTGGACTTGTCTTGGAGTTTCTTTTATAAATACCCTCTAAGCCAAAACACACAACACTCATCCAAACAAGCCTTGAAAACCTCTCTTCTTCATTCCAAGAACAAGAGAGAGTCTGAGAGAAACATATATATTTTATATAGCATATATACCATGGCTCATTTGCCTATGACCACCTTCCTTTTATTAGCTCTTTCTCTTCTTGCCTTTGTCCCTTTTTGTCTCTGTGCCGAGTACCAAAATGGCTATCTTTACCCGCAGTTTTACGACCACTCGTGCCCGCAAGCTCAAGAGATTGTCCAATCCATCGTCGCCAAGGCATACGCGAAAGAACCGCGCATGGCCGCTTCTTTGCTCAGATTGCATTTCCATGACTGTTTTGTCAGGTCTTGTTCTCACCACACTCACTAACAAAACAAACAAAAAAATAGTTACTATGTCTTTTTATCGCCTTTCTTTCGTGGCATGGTTGGACTAATAAGGCTGAAATTTGAGCACTTTTCAGGGCTGCGACGCGTCGGTATTGCTGGACAGCACCGGGCAGATTGTGAGCGAGAAGCGGTCCAACCCGAACCGCAACTCAGCGCGAGGGTTCGAGGTCTTCGACGAGATCAAATCCGCGCTAGAGCAGCACTGTCCCAACACTGTGTCCTGTGCTGATATCATGGCTTTGGCAGCTAGAGACTCCACAGTTATTGTGAGTCTCTCGTACAACATTTAGTTGGCCTTGAAAATATTGGCATGACTAATTATTAGAAGAGCTAATAAGCTTTGTTTTTTTTTTTTTTTTTTAAATTGTTTTTGCATGTGTAGACTGGTGGGCCAACTTGGGAGGTCCCACTAGGAAGAAGGGACTCAAGAGGAGCTAGCTTGAGTGGCTCAAACAACAACATTCCAGCTCCAAACAACACCTTCCAAACCATTCTCACCAAGTTCAAAGGACAAGGCCTTGACATAGTTGATCTTGTTGCTCTTTCTGGTATCTACTTATTTGTTTTTCAAACTCACTTTTTCTCTTTTTTCGGGATTTAGATAACTAAAACTTATTACTTGGTACAGATTGACCCTCAAATAATTAATATGAGATGTAATCCGGATTTTTATTTTATGATTTTTTTTTCAAACAAACATGATGGTATTTGTTTTTTTTAATTCTTATTAGTAAAGTTGGGGGACCATATTTGAAACAATTACCAATTGTGGGAATAAATTGAAATACTTAAAAACTCCAAGGGCTACAGATTTTCTCTCTCAAAGTTTTTTCGTCGTATTTATAATAATTTAAAAACTTTAGGACTACATTTGAACAATTAAAAAGTCTGGGACAATGGGTATAAACGTCTCACAATTCAGAGGCTATATCTGAAACAATTTAAAAGTTTGGAAGCCATAAATGTTCCCTCTCATAGTTTAGTCTAGGGACCAATTTGCTACAATAATATAGTTCAGTGGCGAAATTTTAAATATACCCTTTTTTGTTTCATGGGAGAACTTAGCACATTTTGACAATTTTTTAGGAAGCCACACCATTGGAAACTCTCGTTGCACAAGCTTCAGGCAGAGGCTGTACAACCAGTCGGGCAACGGGCAGCCCGACTATACCCTCGACCAATCCTACGCGGCGCAGCTGCGCCCGCAGTGCCCACGCTCGGGTGGGGACCAGAACCTCTTCGTGCTCGACTACGCCACTCCCTTCAAGTTTGACAACGCCTACTTCAAGAACCTGTTGGCCTACAAGGGCTTGCTGAACTCGGACGAGGTGCTCGTGACCAGCAACGGAGTGTCGAAGGGCTTGGTGGTGCAGTACGCCGAGAACAACGGGCTCTTCTTCGAGCAGTTCGCGAAGTCGATGGTCAAGATGGGAAACATCTCTCCCTTGACTGGCTCAAGGGGAGAGATCAGGAAGCATTGCAGGAAGATTAACAAGTACTGAGTTTGACTTTATTGAAAAGTAATTTGTGTTGTGACTTCTTTACCATATACAATAAGAGCATATGTATTAATTTGAATTTTGAAGCGTGTATTTGTGATCTGGGATTGTATTTTTTCTCTACATTAATTGCATTGCCTTGTTTTCTAAGTTGTTTTTGGTACTCAGCTTAGCATATTCAATGGTGCAATTTAATTTCTTTTTGGCTGTGTTTTTGGAAATTTTTAGTGTTGCTTTTGCTGGAAGTAACAATTTGAAGAGTACTTTTGACTTTACAAGAAGATTTTTTAAGTCAAAAAAATTGTGGACTACTAATTAAGCTTTACCTGAGAAAAGAAAAAAAAAAGGAAATATTCGCCTGCGTTTTCAAAATCATGTTGTTATGTCATTTTTCACTTGCGATGAGCACCAACGGCTACATTTTCCCTTAGCAAGGGAGGGGTGGCTCGGTTTATGAACCAAACATATATCTGACATTTTCGACCTTGCGGTGTTCTTGAACCACCCAACTTCAATGAAAAAAATATTGAAAACCTTCCCATTTCCTTGATGGATACAATCTTTGATTGTTTAAATGGAGTAGGCAACCCAAAATACTCGAACTGAAGGAAAAAAAAAAAAAAGAAAAAAAAGTTATTTCATGGACAAAACACATAACAAAGACGAAAGTTGTCAACATATTCTATTCTAATGGCCTCTACAACTAGTGTCACTAGAAGATCAATTTACATAACCATAAACACTTTTAGATGCATTAGCAT
This sequence comes from Boehmeria nivea var. tenacissima, assembly GCA_018132145.1. NCBI lineage: Eukaryota > Viridiplantae > Streptophyta > Magnoliopsida > Rosales > Urticaceae > Boehmeria > Boehmeria nivea. The sequence goes on from CM030886.1 coordinate 10,456,620, forward strand.
ATATATACGCCTCAAAAGCTGAAGCTTCTATATAAACAGAGTTGTTGTTATAGCAACATCAACCACCAAAACAAGTCCAAAAAGCTGATCTTAGTAAAACCCCCTTTGACTTTGACCCTACTAGACGCTGTTGTTTGTTTATAGCAACGCCAACTATCAAAACAAGCCTCAAGAGCTGAAATTTCTATATATAAGCAACTACTCAAAAGCTGATCTTAGTAAAAGTCATTTTGGCCCTGAAAACCATGGTTTAAAGCAGACCATCCACCAAGGACTGCTTGTAAAATTGCCCGACTTTAGTCTTAGCAATGGAATGTGTTCCTTTGATCTCCTTAGTTGTGCTCTTCGCTGCAACAAGCTTGAACTTGGTTGCGTCAATCTTCTTTTTGAGTAATGACATATTAGTTTCAAGTGCCACTCTTTCCAGCTCAAATTCCTCGAGTTCTTTTTCTGAGGCATCAATGACCTCGGCATTTCGGTCCTTGCTTTCCTTGAGTGTCAAATACTGCTTCAAGAGCTGCCTCGCCTCGAGGATGTCGCTCAGCCTCTTCCTCAGCCACCCAACTTGTATGTTCAGCTTCTCGATGTCCTCCAAAATTTCGATCTTCTCCTTAATCTCTTGTGGGGTGATACGCGCAAAGTCAGTCTCCTCCAGGGATTGGAAAATGCGGCACACATCTTCAAGGAAGCGCGAGCGCCACTCCATTCTCGACAGAGAACACTGCGCAGCAATGTCACCGTACATCACAAAAATGGTCTCGAGCAGCTTCGCCAAATTTTCCTTCACCTTGTAGCCTTGGACTGAGACCAAGGAAGGGTCAGATTCCACTTCCTCTTTGTTGAAATCATCGGCGACGCACATAGCAGCCATCTCCGTCAAGTTAAGACTCTGCGTCTGACCAAGTTTGAGTGAGCTCGCCGGAGGCCTTTCACTAGGAGTCGTGATAGAAGCCTCGTCACGTTCTGCCAAAGCCTGGTGGTCACACCTTGCCAACGCTGGTCTTGAAGACAAAGGCGAGGAAATCATAGGCATAGGAGAGACCCTGCCCCAAAATGATCACATTGTGAAAACACTTGACATGTTGATTGAGAATGAACATACATCAAAAAAATCTTGAAAACCAAAACGTTTAATTCTTTTCCCTTCTTTTCTTTTTCTTTTTTAATTTAAGGAATGTGTATAGGCTTTTAAACTACTGTCTTGAACGTTACATTGAGGATATTATCACCAACTACATCTTTGAACCGAGAAGGGTTAAGGGCCAAAGAGGTAGGTCCTGTTCCTTGGCCTTGAGATTTTGGCGTCTTCATGGCAGCGTCATCGAGCTTTCTAGCCAATCTGGCTGAGGAACGACGTTGGACAGCCGGAGAGTCGGGTTTCGAGGAACCACGCAGCTGTCCAAAGTCCGAACAACAAGAATCCATCAGCTAAGAACAAGCATGTTCAATGCAAAACAAAGAAAGCTAAGGAAATTGAAATAGGTTCTTAGGATAAAAAGGGCAACGAGAAAGCTAAATTCCATTATTACTTGTAAATTGTAATGTTCTTTTTTAACTTGTTATGCTTTTTCATAATTGTGAATTCCTAAATTTCAATGTAAAACAGAGATTTTTCCTTTCTTTCATAATGTTCAAGAACTTTTTCTTTTTTTGGATCCTTTTCTACTGAGGAAACTTTATTCAAAGATAATCTCTGAGAAGTAAAAAAAAAGGAGTCATTTTTTCCCTATTTTCCAATAAAGTCTAAAAACCCAAATTGTTTCAACAACAAAAGGTGAGACTTTAGCATAACGTCATTTTTTTTAACCTCAAAACAAAATCAATACGGGCTTACAAAAACTTTATGAAGGCTCTGCTTTTTCATGCTTTGAATTGTGACACCAAAAAAAATTACAAATATGCAAATAATCTATAACTACCATCACTCAAACACTGCTAACACTTTTTTTTTCCCTCTCTTTTCGTTGATTATCTCATTTCCTTTCTTTTCAAGCAAACATTTGATTCTTTAAAGAGGAAAAAGTACGAAAAGGTGATATTTTTACTCAAAAGACTCAAAACAAAACACACACACTACAAACTCATTCTTGCTAAACATGGACTAAAAAAACCACCCCATTATCATTTTACCCACCGATCCTCTTTCACTTTTATATATGACCAAAAAATGGGCAAACCCATGAAAAAAAAAATACAATAACAGAAATGGAAACAAAGTATTTAAGCTCTAAAAAACACCCACAAACGCAAGTTCTGACCTTTCTCTGTCTCTTTTTTGCCACAGCCTTAATTCTTTTGCTTGCTCTAGTCATGGTGTTTTGGGCAAAAGACAAAATGGTTTCAACTTTCAACTTTCAAGTTTGCTCTTTTATGTCTTTTTTTTTTTGCAAACATTGCTCTTTTATGTCTTGAAAAAACAAAAAGCTTGCTCTTTTATGACATTCAAAAAGGAAATTCTAATCACCAAATCCGTACGGGAAATCTCATGGACTCTCTCTCTCCCTCTCTTTCTCTCACTTCATTTTACCGGGAAGTGGAAAGAGTTTGGTTAAATTATATAAATGCCCTCTAATTTTATGCTACTTTAACAAAATATCCCATTATGTTACATTTTTTAAAAGGTTGCACCATTTTTTTTTAATTTCTAACTCGTAATTATGAATGCTTTCACAGATAGTTTTATTCACATGCACAACGTTATAATTTAGGGAAATAGAACAGAAAGAGTATCCAAAAACACATTCGGGCATAAAAAAGCGTAGAGACTTGTATGAACATTTGCATAAGCATAGGTAATATATTAACAGTTTTAGCAAAATATAAATTGATAATCAAATGCTACTATCATAAAATTTGATTCTCATAACCAATATAATCATCGGAAATTAATTATTTTCAAAATACTCAAAAAAGATTGGCTCATAATTTAAAAATCATATCAAACTTTCCTTATTCACCCTCTTTAATTTCAAAATCTTAATTTGTCAAGAGTATATGACATAACAAGGAGTCATAATTAAAATAAAATTAAAAAAAGAGCTCAATTTATTTGTACTATTTATTTTAATAAATATTTTTTGACAATAGTTTATATTCTGTTTGTATTGAACCATCAATCTACACTTTTATTTTTACATTATAAATATAAAACAAAAACAAAAAGCTTAAGTTATTAAATCGCAGTCCTAAATAATTTCTTTTCGCAATTATCTTTTCAATATGAAATCGGAATACTGTTATTATTGGGCTTCAATCGATCACATCAAGCCCAAACCGAGGCCCATAAACTATAGTCAAAGTCCACCAAGCCTTCTTCAACACCGAGACTAGGGTTTATCACGGAGATACCGATTCTCGGTGACTCAGTGAACTCAGCGAGCTTCGACGCCATGAAATCTCACTGACTCAAGCTCAACACTCATCTTCCGCAATGCTTGTATAACGCTTCTCATTGCCTGAAACTACATTCTTCTCAATAAAAATGAGGTATTTCCGATTCATTGCCTCTCAATTTCCCCGAAGAACCATTTCTCGAAACCCTAGCTTCCATTGTCACCGAGCTCCAAAGCCGCGAACTTTATCGTCGCCGACAGGATTTCACTTAGTCTCCAATTACACCACCGCGTCGCCGGAGAAACCGCCGTCGGAGAAGGCGGCGTCGATCGCCGACGAGATCGCGGCGCTGACGCTGCTCGAGGTCGGCGACCTGACGGAGGTCCTGCGCGAGAGGCTCGGCGTGAAGGAGATGCCGGCTATGGCGGTGATGATGCCGGGGATGGGGATCGGCGACCTCAGAGGCGTCGCTGGCGGCGGCGGCGGCGCCGGAAAGGTAGAGGAGAAGAAGGCGGCGGAGAAGACGGTGTTCGACGTGAAGCTCGAAGGCTTCGACGCGGCGGCTAAGATCAAGGTGATCAAGGAAGTGAGATCGTTCACGGACCTGGGGTTGAAGGAAGCGAAGGACTTGGTGGAGAAAGCTCCGGCGGTGCTGAAGAAGGGCGTGACCAAGGAGGAGGCCGAGGCGATCATGGCGAAGATGAAGGAGGTCGGAGCGAAAGTGTCAATGGAGTGAGGTAATTTCGACACTCAGTCTCTCTCTGAATTCTGGTTCTGCTTCCATTGATGGTCATTGCATGAGACTGGCTTTGCTTGTAGATTATAGTTTAGCTAATGAGGTCTCAATATTAGCGTTGAGCAATTGCCTTGTGTGATTAGTTTTGTGAAGCATTGGTTGAGTGAGATATGGTGGACTAAGATATTGGAATTAATAACATTATGAGAGTTTTGATGATGTGCTAGAGTTTGCTAAATAGGCGAGAATTCGGAGCTTGATTCGATCTCAGTTATTGCTCTAGTCCGATTAGCTTTGTAGGCCAATTCGAAGTTGTTCAAAGCTGACATTTGATCTCTGTTGTAGCTTTAGTCCAACTAGCTTTGTTTTTGTTCTTTCAATCATAGATTCTTCTTGCCGGTGCTGAATTTGGTGTGAAATTCTTGTACATTATTTTGAAGATATGTTGTTAGATTCATAATTTGCAGTGACCCATGTTCTAACATAACCAAATGGAACACCCAATAAACCTATTTGATAACGTTGATTTCCCTTTGTGCCACATCATAGACGTTCATCGCCATAAACTGGTCAATGCGTCATTGCAGTTATTCGCAGCAATCGTCATTGCTAGTTTGCTGCTGCATAGTTGTTGTTATTTATAGCTATGTGTCGGGGTTGATCTGGAGCGTTGATATATGAATTTTTGTTACCTGATCTGTGGTTTCAATTCTTCATTTTCGACTTGCAGGAGGGAAGAAAGACGACGAAAGCACAAATATTTTCAGGTTTAGCTGAGTAGTAGAAATGTAGGATTTCACTGACAACAGTGATGCTGGCATTGCTATTTCATCGCCAGGCGATCGGGATCGAGATTTCTTCATAATGCAGAGCAGTAATAAAATGCTTTGCCCTTTTTCTTTCCCTGTGTAAACTTCACAAAATCACATTGCTTCAAGGTCCCTATTTAAAATCCAACCTTAGAATGTTACGTAAATTTTTTTAGCACAATTTTTCCCCAATACTCAAAACTGATTTTTGTTTACCATGGGTCCTTAATAACTTGAAGATTTACACTTGTATGTTCATGATGATCTTTTGACATAATTGATGGGCATGGTTCAATGGCAATCGTTGAATTTTTTATTCAGTTTCCAAAACAAAGCTTGCTCTTGCAACTTCTAATCTCTACATTTATCACTCTAATTTCTTGTGTTCCAAGTGCAATGCCATTTATTGGACTGAGTTTAGACCTAGTACATGGTTCTTTCTTTCTCAGCTTGATTCACCACTATAATCAAGCTAAAAAGCCGCACAAAAGGGTTAATCACATCTTTCCATAAGTTGTATTTTTAGGTTATCTCTCATTTTAGTCTCTAGTTTTGAAAATACCTCTAAATTGGATTTTGGTATACGAAAATATCTGATTTTAATGTCTTAATCAACAACTTCTCTTTTTTAAAATTTGAACACGAAACTCACCAAATGGTAAAAAATATGTGTCCTATCATAGAAACTAAAACCGGATAGTTCTGTAAACTAGGGATCATTTTGACGACGTTCTAAAAGTTAGAGGGTCAAAATGAGATAATGCCCACAATTCAGGGGTAAAAATGTGATTAACCCGAAAGAAAAAGAAAACACGTGGGACACCGCCAAGAAGTCCGGAAATCTCGCGTCGTCGGACTCTCCGCACAATCCCCAAAAACGACACCGTTTTGCACGGCCTTCAGTTCAATCCAAACCATTTTCCCTGCAAACGACGCTGTTACAGAGACGAAGTCAACCAAAACGACACCGTCGCATAGCCACTCTCTCTCTCTCTCTCTCTCTCTCTCTCTCTCCCCTATTGACTTCTCTTCTGTTGAGAATTCCCTCCCAAAAATGTCAGAGCTTTCAAATCGAAGCCCCGAGCAAACCCTAGACCCCCAAACCCCTACCTCGCTCGGAGCCCCAAAAATGCCGTCGGAGCGCTGGCAGTGGGAGAATGCCACCGCCGGAGCCTGCCGCCGGCTTCGCCACCGTCGCCGCCATGCACCCCCTCGACGTCGTACGCACAAGGTTCCAAGGTTTAGTCTTTTTTTTTTTGCTCATAAACCATGCACTGTAAAGACTGTTATCGATCAAAGTCCCGATCTTGTACTGGTTTTGTAATTCCATTGTGTATACAAACATGTGTGTGTGTGTGTGTTACAGTTAATGACGGTAGAGTTTCGAATCTTCCGACGTACAAGAACACCGCTCACGCCATTTTCACCATTGCTCGGTCTGAGGCAAGTTCGATAGACTATACACCATTATGGGTTGCTTATTTATATGTATTTCTTAGTAACTAGTGAGTAAATATTGAGTCTTATATATATTATGTGTGTATATATATTATGGCCTTGATGATTTGTGTTGTTGTCAGGGACTGAGAGGGCTTTACGCTGGTTTCTATCCAGCTGTACTTGGGTCCACTGTTTCATGGGGTTTGTATTTCTTCTTGTAAGTATTAACAATGGTGGTTACTTTTTATTTTTGGGTCTTTTCTTTGTGTGTTGAGAGAGAGAAAAAACGGGACTTGACAATTTTTGAACAGTTGAACTGAAAGATTTGGTGTGTATGTAGCTATGATAGAGCAAAACAAAGGTATTCTAAAGATAGGGAAGAGAAGCTAAGTCCCGGGTTTCATCTTGCTTCTGCAGCAGAAGCCGGAGCTTTGGTGAGTCTCTTTTAACATTTACTAATGTGGTTGAGGAGAAAATTGGTCTTTTTTGGGAAGAACTTGTGCGTAGGTTCTATCTCTATTTAAATGGTTAAATTGTGAATCGTGGTATTATTGTTGTTGTTGCTAGGTATGTTTGTGTACGAATCCTATCTGGCTAGTGAAAACGCGGTTGCAACTTCAGAACCCTCTTCATCAAACTCGACCATATTCGGGGTTTTATGGTGTGCTTCACATCTTACATTAAGTTGCTAGTTTTGTGCACTCAGATATTCCTTTCCTAGTGAGTCATATAAGCTTTGCCTTCCCCGAATACTAGAAATAAAATTAAGTTCAACTATATATGGACCTTTCTGCAATGAAAATTTACTTTACTAATGATAATCCAGCTTGGAACTGGTTTTTCAATAGAGAATGGTACCTACTTGTCTAGATTTGCTCTGTGAAGTTGACAAAGTTTTTTAGACACGGCCTTGAAAGGATATATAAAGCACTTCATTTTGAACTTTTCCTGATGTGGCTTGTTGAAGTATTTAGTTGATGATTTAGCTCCTCCCTTTAATTTGCTAACCAGCATTCATTAAAAGGCCTTTCTCTTAATGATTATTATTTAAGTGCTTGTAGTTGTAAATATTCAACAAAGTCTAGTCTTAGATGTATTTTTTTGTCTTTACTTACCTTATGGATACTCTCTCATGTTTTATGATACTCCAGATGCTTTGCGAACCATTATGAAAGAAGAAGGATGGATTGCACTTTATAAGGGATTTGTTCCTGGACTTTTTCTGGTGTGTTGTTGTATTTATGCTTGTATATCTTTCTGTACAATTCACATTATATTTTATGTTTCTATGGATTAGCTAATACACTTGATTATGCAAGATCATGTGTACCTAGATACATAGTAATGGGTCTGTCTGTATTTTCAGCAGGTTTCTCATGGTGCTATACAATTCACAGTCTATGAGGAACTTCGTAAAGTCATTATCGACCTTAAGTCTAGAAAAAGAACAGACAAGTCTGGAAGTCCCGACACACTTTTGGTATGTTGCTAGAGTCCTGTCTACGACATTGGTGTTTTCTAGAATATTAGAGGTCCACCTACCAATGCTTTTACATGTTGTTGGAGAACTGTTATGCGGATTCCTATAAAGTATAATCTGGCATAGAACTGTTATGCGGATTCCTATAAAGTATAATCTGGCATAGAGTAATTTGTTCTGAATGTTGAATATTTCTCTGTATTCGAGTATATGAAGCTGCATATAACGAAAATGACTTTGTGCATGTTTTCACAGAGACAATAACCCACATTGAGCATATTTAGGATGGAATTTATTTTGGTCATTTTCCGTTTGCATTTGCATTCAATTTTAAGGCTCTTCAAGCTAAGTACTGGAGCTCCACTATTCACTGATATTCGTTAAATTTTAAGGCTCTTCGACCTTTTAGCCTTTTCATATTTTTCGTAGCACTCAGTTGTTTATAAGGTCTCATGATCTATAGCCCTTTTTTTTTTTCACAGAATTCATTCGACTATGCTGCTTTGGGAGCATCCTCCAAGATTGCCGCCATTCTCTTGTCATATCCATTCCAGGTCGGCATTTAACTTTGATAAGTGTAGCATAGATTTCTTTTTAGACCATTATTTTCTTTTGTAATTGATACTGCTTCTAATGCTCTCTTGATCACTTGTCTTTTCAGGTCATACGAGCTCGATTGCAGGTATTATAGTAAAACCCAACAAATTGCTAAATGTTTCATCCTATATCTATTGTTTGCACTTCATAACGATCTAATTTGTTACTTTTTATTGGCAGCAACGACCTAGTAACGAGGGCATTCCAAGATACATGGATAGCTTGCATGTCGTGAAGGAAACTGCACGGTAAGAATGAAGTTGAGACCGAATAGCGAACTGTTCTGCCTAACATTAAGTAAAATAAAGTCTTGTTATGATTTTGGCTAAATTGCGAGAAAATACAAAGTTTACTTTGGTGTATGGTAGATTTGAGTTTATTTCTGCTAATTTAAATTTTTGTTGGTGATTGCAGGTTCGAAGGTCTCCGAGGTTTCTACAAGGGCATCACGCCGAACCTTCTGAAGAATGTTCCGGCTGCTTCAATAACATTTATTGTATATGAAAATGTCCTAAATCTGCTAAAGTCGGCTAGAAGAAAAGACTAAAAAAAATTTCCTTTCAGTTTTGATCATTCTTTTCAGCATAGTCACGAGTTTAAGAATAAATTATTGCCAATATTTTTTGGTAAAATTTTGTACATTTTTTCTTGTAACATGGCAATCTGTCAAGCCTATCACCAGAGAAAAAGATAATAAACCACAATTGCCCGTTCAATTTATAGGTAGATATTACACTTTCTTTTAGAACAATTAGAACAATCGACTATAACTATCAAGGATCTACTATTTCTACTCTAGTACGAGTAAGAGTGACATTGATGTTCTGTGAGTTGACTATAACTAGTCAAGCCATTATTACTCTATTGATCTTTCAAAACCGCGTGAACTAACTATGATCGTTCAGTGGGGTATATTAAAGACTGTCTAATGCAAATCCATGAGCGTGAAAGACAAGCACTAGTCTTCCATTACTGTCAATCCTTTTGTCGTGTGAATCACTTCACTCCCAGTCATTCCCTCTATTTTCAAGCACTAAACTCACGCATTTCATAATTGTTTGTGCATAGCCAAGACTTGTCACCTTTCAGTCACATAAGAGCAATGTGACTCAATAATTAAACATGAAATATTTATATATTGAACCTCCAAAATTTTTTTTATTTAACACCAACAACAATACGACATGGTTTATGGCTTACTAGAGATCTTTTTACATTGCAAGCGAAATTGATTAAACTAAATTTTAGCACGACACTAATACGTAGCGTGCAGCGACTGAACGAGACTTCGTTAACCAAAGGAGTGTTTGCGAAGGAATGAGAGGATTTCATCGGAGACTTCTTGAGGTTTCTCTTCATGGATAAAATGGTGGCCGTCCAAAATAACCACTTCAACGTCCGGGACATAGCTCTTGAAAACATCTCCCAGCACATAGTCCTTTCTACCAAGAGACTCGAAACCGATGTCTTTGTCCCCTGATATGAACTTTGCAGGAACCGTGATTTTCGACCCTTGCCACGGTGCAAGAAGCTCCCAAGTCCTGTTATTCATATTCGCAAAAATCAGTTGCCAAAAGAATTAAGATGGTACCAAGTCAGGGCAAGCTAAGCTGGTCTAAAGACCAATGCCAAGATCAACTTTCTGTTGCTTTTTAGTGCTACGTTAAAATTTGTATTACCTACTTCTTGAATCAATTTATTTTAGACTTCTGAACCACATGATTTTGTGATTGAACTTCAAATTTTGCAGCAAAGTTCATTAGAACAAAGTCATCGATATCGACGTTGTGTTGAAAGTAAAGATAAACTCACAGGTCCATCGCACGGTAGTAGTTGAAAGCGCCAGTAAACCCTGACTCCTCAAACTTGTCGGCATAAACCTGGAGCTCCTCTTCGGTTATCCATGAAGGCAGCGACCACGGTGTCTTCAAATAGTCGATGATCTCCATGTCCGGTGGAGCTATCATTTCTCTGTCTGTCATCAGCAAGAACTTCTTCATCACTGTCAAATAGTCATACCTTGCAAATGCCTTCTCTGCTCTTCCTGGTTCCTTACGAGTCAAAACAGAAACCCCCAAAAACACAGCACCAATTAGTTAGGACAAAAAATAAAATAAAAACAACACTAAGCATCGTCATTAATAACCCCGTGAAATGAACCAAATTAGTATTAATCATCACTGCTGCTAATTTTTTTTTTTTTTTTTTATTCATCATTCCATACTGAGATTGCAGATATGCGTGAGAAAAGGAAAAGAACAACAAACAAGTACCAACCTGAAACTGTACAACATGACAACCATCTCCAAGAAATTGTCTAATAGACTCAATAGCTTTGGTAGTTGGGTTTCTTGGAAGGTAAGGAACAGCTAGAGCAACCAAACCCGTTACTCTATCAGGCCTTAAAAGGCTCAGATGCCACCCAGCTACGGCTCCCCAGTCACTTCCCACAACAAATGCCTTCCAAAAAAAAAAAAAACCATATTGAACTATTCAGACCAGACCCTAGTCGAGTTATACCTGATATCACAGAGACATAGCAAAAGAACACGTAGTGAGGCTTTTGTTCTGATTGTTTATGTTACCTTTTGTTGGCCAAAGTGGTCAATAAGTCCTATGAGGTCACCAACTATGTGGAATATAGAGTAAGAGCTTGGGCTTAGAGGAGAATCAGAGTCACCATAGCCTCTCAGGTCTGGTGCGACCACATGGAAGCCGTGGCCGGCCAAGAAGCTGATCTGGTGACGCCACGAGTACCATATTTCTGGGAACCCGTGAAGCAGAAGGACAAGGGGCCCACTTCCTTGCTCTGCCACGTGTATCCATATCCCGTTGCTCTTGATCCTCTGATGACTAACCTCGCTCATCATCATCGTCATCATAGTTGATCACTGATCACTGGCCTTCTTCTCTTTCCCTTCAAGTTGCGGAGAGAGAGAGAGAGAGAGATGATTGTTTTGATATTCAAAGATGGCTATGTGGGTCATTTGGAATTGTATATTGTTTTTTGGTAAGAAAAGGTTGAACATGGTTGGTTGGCCTGTGAGGGGCCAAAGTCGACGGATTAGACCAAGAGAGAGAGAGTTTGACTCGCTTTCATAGAGTTACATTTTTTTTTTTTTTTTGCAAGACGCTTTCATAGAGTTACTTGATGGACAAACTTGTGTCCGAGCCAAATCAAGGGATATATGTTGCCTTCTATAGGAGAGGGGTTCGTGGGAAGAAGTTTTTCACACACAAAATAGAAGAGCAAACAGAGAATTTTGAGGCATTTTCAAGATCTTGTAGTTGTGGATACTGGATAGTAGTACTACATATGCCAGAGTGAAATTTGGCGCACATAGTCATAGACAAAATGCTCGGTTTTCATTTTTTCTCGAGTAAAAATACACCAAAATAGTTCATGTTTAAGACTGGCTTGACATTGTTGTGGCAAATAACCATTCCAAGCTTTGTTTTGTGATCGACTCTTATTTTCTCATCCATTTTTAGTATCACAAAATATGCGACGATATGAGACGAGCTTTAATAATAATGATAATAATAATAATAATAATAATAATAATAATCTCTTTCAAAAGGCTTAAATGCACATCCTCTCCAATGCGAGTTACAAAAACATAGCCATAGAATGATTTTGATCATAAGCTCATGGTTTTAACTTTTGAAAAGATGTCAAGCAACAATAACAGAAATGAGGAATCCATTTGCTAGCATTAGCCCCACAAAACATACAATTAATTAATGGGTGCTTTTAAGTTTTTAACACCCACAACTACCAGAAAGCACAGGATTAATCAAGGGTTTGATTTATGAGAATATATGGCAAGTACCTACCTCTCACCTAGTATCTTCCTTAAAAAAGGGCTTACACAAGTTGTTCCTCTTCCTTTACAAGCACCAGGCATTGCCAATTTACAAGAGTTATTGATAATTGGGACTAAGCACCCACCATTTTCAGATATGATAATTCTTTTTTTTTTTTCTTTGGTTGTGTTCACATTCCTTCGAAAAGGAAAGCCAACTACTCTAACTTCTTAATTAAGTTCCGCGTTCATCACACCTTGTCATCATGGAACCACCACCTCGTCTCTTTCGGAGATCTCCCGTTTCGACAGTTCTTTACGTACCTGTCGTTATCTTCAGGGCGTTGCTGCAAGTACAATATCAATCATCAGAAGATTTAATTACCAGGACTATTAACAATATCATCTAAGAATTCCTTGAATTCTACAATCTCACAGGACAATTAATTGAAAATGCATTGACGTCAAGTTTTTCCATTTCTTGGTTTGACCAAAGTAGAATAACTGGACTGCTTAATGTTATCGTTCACATCTTGTGACAGATAAGAGGGACGAAAACACTACATTTGATTGAAATGATATGCATACCTTTGCAGGTGAGCTTGACAGCATGGAGAGAATGCTAATACAGATTGAACTAACAGTCATGGCCGGCGACCAAGAATCGTACAGAATATCTGCAGAGTTCCACACATGAAGATATAAATTACAAGCATAATGTTGAACTACCAGTCATGGTTGGTATCTTTCATTGATTTATTTCGATAAATAAATTAAACATATGGACAATCTAATGCTTGTTACAAGATTACTAAAACTTGCATATGAATTGTAGAGAAAATCTATAGAATATGATGTGAAAATAAATATATCACATGCTAAACTTTGGTTCCAATTTTAAGAGTTGGAATACTTTTCTAACTCAGCCAACAGTTGGATTTAGAAAGATAACACGCAACGCGTATCTTTTACGTGCACATACCTTCTAAGTTCCAATAATTAATTCATGATATTACTATAAAAAAAAAAAAATTCCATACCATTCTAATAGGGTGTCTTGTTACTCTATCAGGAAAAATAAAACCACAAGCAATTACTACATCCTCAAGAATGCTTAAAGTACATATCCGAAAACAAAACATCAACGCACCTAAAGTGAAGGAAAGTGCAATATCGGTTCTCCGATCAACAAACAATTAAATTCAACAACAGAGTGTGTGCACCAAATGCCAGCCAAAAGACGTAAATTTACAAAAGGAACCGTAACCGAAGGGCTCACCACCATTCAACAATTGACTAATAAACCAGTAAAAGAAAACCATAAGCTTACCTAAACAAATATGGCCATTGCTATAAATATGAGGATGCAATGGAGCCGGATGCAGAAATATAACCTGTTCAAGCCACCACCAAAATAAAACAAACCCACATACATATATCAACTATATACACATATACATACACCCACTATGAAAAAGACTCTTAAAAAAAAAACAAACAAACCTGTGGAGCTTCCATGGGGTAATGCTCAGGAAAATCCACTTGAAGCTGGTAGGTCTCATTGGCATAAAGAGTTCCTGGAGCTCCATTGACTTCAATCACCCACCTAGTCAAAATTCACCCACCAAAAAAAAAAAATATATCTTTTATGTAATCGAAACACACCAAAAACGAAAAGCAAATACCAAAATCTCCCATAAATCCAGAGGAAAAAAGGCAAAAATTTACTGATCATGATAGTTCAAACCAGCCAACAGTCAATTCACAGAGTAAAGATTCATAAATTTCGCTACTTTACCTAAAATTTTCACAGAAACTGGAAAAAGATTTTGAAAAAGAAATGATTGGTACAAAGAAAAAAAAATCCCTAAATTCAACTTAAGTTAAGAAAAAAAGAAAAAACCTTTGAAGATTATCGGTGACTTTGTGCTTGAAACCAGCCGGAGGATTGACTTGCCATTCAAGAAGCTCCTTCTGAAGCCGATTGCATGCAATCTTACTCAAAGCCTAAAGATTACACCCAAAAACCCAAAAAAAAAAATCAAGATAAATAAAAACATATAAATTAAACAAAATGAAGAATCTGTGGTTTGGTTTGCACGTAGGTGAAGTGTGAGAGGGAGAGAGAGAAGCCATGGCCGTACCTTCCTTGCGTTGGCTGATGAGCTCGTCATGGTGGGTTTTTTTTTTTTTTTGGGTTCTCTTTCTCTGTCGGAACAAAAATGGTAGAGAGAGAGAGAGAGAGAGAGAGAGTTTGTGAAATGTGAATGAGGTTTTGACGAAAGGGACAGAGAGAGAGAGAGAGACCGGAAAAGAAAAAGAAAATCCACGGTTTCATTAATTAGTTTTTTTTATTTTATATTTTTCAATTATTCTTTAATATATTTATTTTCTCATTTATTTACTTTTAACTTGCCAAGGTGGCTTTTCGTGGCGACAAGGCAATATAGAGAAGTATTATTGAACCGTGTCGAGTTTCGAATGTTAATGTTCGCAAATATAATTATAATAAATAAAACATTTTATAGTGAGAGATGTCATTAATGAGAAACGATTTTCATTGTTAAATTAATTTTCTTAAAAACGTGAGAATGTACTAGAAGATAAATTAATTAATTTTGCTTCACAAAACGTCCTATTGGAAAAGATCTATATAGATCATCTATATATGCCAATAGAATCATTTGTCAGAGAGTAAAAATCATCATATTATTAATTTACCATTAGATAATTTGTCTTAGCATTACCTTTTTTTCCCATTATATATATTTTTTCTTGTCTTTCCTTTCCAATATTCTCTTTTCAACCCACCTAACCCAAATTAGTCATCAAGCATGGAAAAGTAAAGCACTACTCTCCTATATTTTCTTTTTCTTTTTTTTTTTTTTTGGTTAAATTTCTGTTTCAGCCCGAAAGTGTCGAGAGATCACTGAAACAGGCAATAGAACTGATTTTTACCAATATGGTTTCTTTTCAAACACGGCATTTTAATTGACTTGCGACATTTAACTTGTTTCCATGTTAATAATTGTATGAATAACGATAATGAATAATAATAACCAATGAAAATACAAAAATTGAGTCAAGTTCTACTATCTCAAACGTTGCTGGTAGGAGTTAGGACTATTATGACGGCTCCAATTCATTCCACTCGGTGTTGGTGCCCTGACATTGAGTTTGTAACCTCAAAATCCTGCTTATAGATTTCACCCAAAACTAGCCAAAAAAGAAAAGAAAAAAAATTTGGGAAAATCCTTGGTTGCTCGGAGCTCAGGCGGTCTAAGGAGAGATTGTAGATGAAGCTTTGACTTTGATGGTTGGGATTGATATGGATTAGGTCTTTTGGTCGTTGAGATTCGATGGAGGTGCGTGAGAGAGAGACAATTAAAAATTTTTCTGCTTTAAGTTTTAAATACATGAATTTTTTTTGAAGAATTACGCTTGTGTTTGGGTAAATTATTTTGCCCATTCCATTTTATTTTTTGGGAAGAAAAAATAGTTTGAAAATAGTTTGGAATGGTTTGAAAAAAAAAATTATGTTAAATAGTTTGATTTTGCGAATTTCGAGATAGTATAAATGGTTGAGATTTAAAGATATTATATAAGAATTTAGAAAGTTGAAAAAAAATAAAATAAAATGGAATGGTTTGTAGAATTAAAAAGTTGAATGGTTTGGAATAATATAAAATGGAATGGAATGAGTGAAATGATTTGTCCAAATATGAAATACATATTAAATTGCACATAGACTTTAATCTTTGAACATGTGATCTGGCTTCAACCTCCACGTTAAAAAATTTTGTCAACCGAACTAACTTTAAGGGGTATGATCCTTACTAGTTGCTACAATTGTGATGCTAAAAAGATGTTTAAGAGTTGTGAATGAACATCGCCAAAATTCCATCGTAGTGAAATGACTATTGATTGGAAAGTTGAGTCATGCCATGTTCAACATTATATAAAGCTACACTTACAGTCCCACGTTGTTTCTATGTTCGGTTTTGCAAGAAAACGAGTAAACAGGAGGACTCATTTTTTTTTAAGGGTAAAGTAAACAAATGCTCAAAATTTATATAACAATAAAAATAAATATCTAAATTTTTGAAGTAATTGAGTTTGTAGTCAATTTGTGAATTACTTGCACATGCTTTTGGTAACAAAGTGAATTACCACCACTTATCACTGTGTAAATAATTACATTTTTTGGATAGTTGGTTACATTTTTCAAAAAATTAAGTAATAACTTACATTAAGTTTTAAAAATTAGATATTCATTATAATTTCTCTTTTTTTAATACGTAGAAACAGATTTTCCCTAATATACAAGAATAGGTTCCCGTACCCGTTTAAACTGGATAAAGAACTCGTTTTTCAAAAACCCGCATGTTTTCCCTTTCAACTAATTTTTTTAATATTTATTTTGGTTTATTCTAACCATTGGATTTCTATCCAACCACCTAAAAAATTAAGAAAATAAATAAATAAAAACAGATGTTTTTCACGAAAAATAAGTCCCAGACCCATTTAATAAGGGAAAGGAGCGCACTGGACCCGTTCTGTTCCCGTCTCTCTTATTTGCAGCTCTAAACATATATACAGCTTAATCAATTGCTATATTTTTTGTCTATTTATTTATTTATTCTTCAAAATTGGACCGATTCGCTTGGACTATTTAAACATATCCTTTAACCACTCAAATGGGAAGAACATCACCTTTTTTTTTCTTTTTTTAATTGGTTGAAAGGCACATATATACAAACACTATGGAGTAATAAAGGTCCACCCAACTTTTTACATCTGGGAAATTTGCCCAATGTTTGGAAATATTCTATTCTATAATAATAGTGGAAGAGGGAAAAAATACAAAATACAAAAGGTTTTAGACGCCTTGAATGAATTAGTTAAAGATTTAAGAACAAGAACCATTTGTTAGACACCTTCCATAATGCATATGCAAGGCATTAAAAATAATTCATGAGAGACTGACATTTGATTTCTTAGGCTCAACTCTCAAGCCATTATGTGCATGGCAGGCCGAAGTAAAGGACAAAGACATAGTGTTGTATAAGTGGTTGGAATTTAAAACATGAGGCACCTTTGTGCTGGTGTATGTGCTTTTTGAGTTGGATAATTTATCAATGTTCCAATTCCTTCTTATCCAATACACCAAAGCAAACCAAATAACTTCAATATACTTTTTTTAATATCTACACCTCTCTCTCTCTCTCTCTCTCTCTCTCTATATATATATATATATATGTGTGTGTATTTTTTTTTTCTCTCCTATCTTTTTTGAGTAGGTATATGCCTTCCATTGACTTTTCTTCTAAGTTTACCGATATTAGATACTCTGCCTTTGGCAAACTAGGATTGGCATATTCCAAGCTTGATTAATGCAAATGATTCCCAAGCAATTTGATCAATGGTTATGATATTATTTTCTTATTCATAGAATCAACTTTCAAGGAAGGTAATCTTCGGTTAACTTGCTATAATTCCACCTATATTTAATGCGTGATTTTCATTTCTTTTCAAAGCGAACTATAATCATAAGAGGAGAAAAGAAAATTCAAGGTGAAGAAAAGTCAATGTTTCTTTAAATACGTGATCTTCACAATTTCCCACCATACCATACTACGTTTAGTCCCTTAAAAAAGTCTCAAAATAAAAAGATAAAAAACATAACACCATAATGATGACACTATACAAAAGAGTGATTCTGATACCACGATGACTTACAAGAGTTTCTTTACAAGCTAAAACTTACAACATGAATTTCTTTTTATTAACCCACAAGTTACATTATCTTCCCAATAAACAAAATCAAATTTTCACAGTAAATCCATTGGGACTTCAGTACTACTATGCACTTTATGTCTTGAGCCAAAAAAGTGCAACTTGTTCTTTATTTTAAGCAGTGAGAGTGCGTGGAAGAACCTTGTATGGGTTAAGTATTCCTTTGGGGTCAAGCAGTTTCTTTATTGAAGCCATTAGTTGAACCTGTACAAACAGATAGCTCGTCTAGCCGTGTTTAAAGCAACAATAAAGACAGAGGAAAAAGAGAGCAAAAACACCAGAGTACTTGATACTCACAGTTTTCATCTGCTTGCTGTAGAAAATCTCGTTAGCTTTCATCAGCCCAAGACCGTGCTCTGCACTAATGCTTCCTCGATGTTTGGAAGTCCATTCATAGACGAATGGTTCGATTTGAGCTAATATCTGCAACCTTATTCAGTTTTTTCGTTAAATTTTTTTTTTTTTTTGGGATTATAGCGCACAGTAATACTTTGATTTTAAAAGATAATACCTTTTCATCGTACTGACGGGCTGAAATATTGAGATGCAAGTTAGAATCTCCAAGGTGTCCATATGCCACTACTTTAGCCAATGCGCCTTACGGATGTGGAGGAAAAAAGAGAAGATTAAAAGATTTTACTAGCTGGAAGAAAAGGTAATGCTATCGTTTTCTGTCATAAGAGAATAGTAATACTATTGATGTAGATATGACAAGAACACATGTTAATATAGTCAATTGGCCATGAATTTCAGTGCTTATGGCAACATGTTTCTTATCTTTTGACCTTATACTCACACATTACTACGAATCTCAAAGGACATCCACTGATTCACAATCACGCCTAGATTTCCATCCTAAAAGAGGGCAATTCTTGAAAATTTTCTTACCAAGTCTTACTCGCATTTCCTCTACAAGATTGTACATGTTCTCAACAGGTATTGACAAATCATACTTGTAAACTGCGCCTGCTTTCATCAATGCTTCTGGTAACCCCTGAAACCACAATACAAAATCAAGGGGAAAAAATGCAAAATTTGGTGCAAAACATCTTTTGTGGATCAACTTGAGAAATTATGACCGATTGACAATCCTACATAATCAGGGGTACTGGAACTAATCTTCTCCATCCAATCAGATGCTAAAGTAAAGACAACTAAATGTATAGCCAGTATTACTTATGATCTCTTTTTTCTAAGGAATCATCTAAAACTAAACTTCAAGTTATAAATGGTTACTTAAAAGGGAAAATACCATTGAGAGAATAGGGTAAAATGAATACCTCTCGTATACGCCAAAATGATGATGCTTGGTTAATGTCTTGTGCTAAAGCACCATCAGAAACTAAGCCAGCTTCCAGTGCATGAAGTAGGAATGCTTCAAGTTTTTCTCTGGAGATGTCCAAACAAAGGGGTACAGCTAAGCATATTGTAAGAGAGTAAAGTGCACATAGAAAGTGCGAAAAAAATGGGGGGAAAACCGATTTACCTGTCATATGATTCATGACTGCCTGTTGTTTCAATCAAGACATAGAAATTGTGCAGTGAGGGAGGTAATGGATTCCGAACGCCATCCAAATGATTCAGGACCTACTATGTCAAAAATAACTAGTTATGATGTTCAAATTTGAAAGATAAAGGATGAGTTAAAACAGCCATAACATCGGCCACCATTATCTATTCACGAAAGAAAATTTTTATATGAAAATTATGTTGCATATGTATTAAGATAGAATCTTTTCCAACTAGATAGCCTAGAGATGGCTCCCATCTTGATTCCTACTTTACCCTCTTGATATTCTAGATGTAATTTAGTTCTTAAGTGGTCCATCACAGTAGCAGCAAGTAAAGAAAAAACTCGGTATGCACAAGCAGTATCGAAGAAAATATGCAGGTGCAAGCTTACCAAATCCATTGCCGGGTTATCCAAAAATTCAAAGGCAGACAGAATCTCCCCGAGCTTCCTCTTGGCTTCCATAAGAAGTTTCTGAGATATAGTTTGGCAATAAGGGTGAGAAGAAGCATTAGCAACTTCTCAAATGGAGCAAGAAAGTAAGCACAGACATTAGATATCTAAGAAACTCGTTAAAAGATGATCTTTAAAGTTCCCCCCTAAAGTTTGAAATATTGGTGTAGTGCAGAAAGAATGCGGCATGTAAAGCAAATTTTAGTATAAACTAATCATACCTGGCAACTTAAATAATTATTACATGCCAGAAAAGCTATATTAACTGAAGATAGCTTTGGAGGAGTAAGTATGGAAACTTTAGTCACAATTCCCAAAGATCCTTCACTTCCTACCTCAACAAGAACAAAAATTCAATCAATTAATTATCTGCCTAATATTCTTGCTTTTGGTAAAGTGAATATGGATTCGGTGTGTACCTATAAATAGATGCTTCAAGTCATATCCGGTATTATCTTTTCGCAATGTACCGAGCATGTCTAGTGCATCACCATTTGCTAAAACGGCTTCAACACCTGTAAAGAGTAGCAAAGATAATAAAACTTCAAAGGAAGAAGATTCTAAAGCTGGGCCATTTATGTGCAACAATAAAGATATCACTCAAAACTCTCTTATATATATACAAAATCAATCTCTATCTCCCTCTCTTTCATACATATGTGTGTGTGTGTGTGTGTGTGTGTGTGTGTGTAACATGTTACAAAACTTGAAAAATGAAATGTCAACATATGGAATGAGTGTGTTAAACTCAATAAACAGGACCAAGAATAATTCCTTTTTTTTTTCCCCTGTCCCCAAAACCAGATTTAAATAACAGAAAGCCTCACCAAGTACATTCCCATGAAGTGATCCATAGCGGACAAGGCGTAAACCACCTGCATTAGTCGCAACATTTCCACCAATCTGGCAGCTACCCTTTGCACCTAAGTCCAGTGGCATAATAAATCTGAATAAAAGGATGAGGTGCTTAAATATAACAAGCAGAAACATTATTACGACACAAACAAACTAGAGATGTACTTATTACAAAGCTTAGAATTTTTTAGACGCATGCATCGAGTCAGATGATGCCCCAAACCATTATGCATGAGAATGAATCTACAATCACGTAAAATCTTGAAAAGATGCAACGTGATGGATAAAGATAATAAGCAACATCAATGACACAAGAGGAAAAACACATGACTTATACAAGTATCTCATCCTAAATAGAGTTGTAACCATTTAATTATGTGGCTAGTACTCGTGAAATTTAATTCCTTCCTTCTGATAGGCTTAAATAATAAATAATTTGTTCTGTAAGGAGGAAGAAATGATGATTACAGAAAATCACCCTTCGGTGTCCAGGAAAGTTATCAGATTTTCCAAAATGCATCCTGCTTCACATACCAGTACGCCACTGACCTGAAAAATATACAGGGAAGTCACTTACATCAATTCAATTGTCAAAATTCTCTGTGAGGTAAAAGAAAACTACCAAGGCAACAAGAAATATTGGTAGAAGTCAACAGTTGGAGACTTATAGCAGAAGAATTAAGGAACATTTTACAAGTTCTTAAAGAATTATGAATATATCATACCTCTCAATTCTTTTATAACTGAAAAACACCACACAGATAATTCTAAAATAGAAATGTTCTTCCACATAGCAAACTTGTAAAATGCGAGAAGGGCAAAAATAGTCCATTTGAGAGAAAGATGTACCTTATCAAAAGATATGATATTATTCATTAAACCAACATTGATAATCACCTGAAAACCATGATAACAACTCAGATAAAATGGAACAATTAACTTAAGTCAGATCTCCGATGATAATGGGTAACTAATTCAGGTAGTACAAACATAATGGTAAGTGTATAAGCTCTATATTTGATACAAACAATGAGTCATCTTGAAAATGCTAATGTTAATAGCAAACAAATAAAGAAATGGAGACGCTAAAATACTTCATCAAAAACAGGAACACTTCCACCAACAAGACCAGTATTTCCGCCTTGCGGAACAACAGCCAAGCATCGCGAATTACAGTATTTAAGAATCCGAGAGACCTGAAGAGAAAAAACATAACACAACAAGATGTCACAGTAACAATTGACACATAAGACTCTTAAGCAAGTCAAGCTTCTAAAACTGCGAAAAAATTCAACCTCCTCAGTGGTTCTAGGCTGCAACAGAAGCTTGCTCGAACCTTTGTACTTGTTCATCCAGTCCACATTTGCGATCGACAGCCTATCTTCATCCTGAATGACATTTTTCTCCCCCAGTATTCCCTTGAAATAGTTTATATCATCGGAGTTCAACGTCGAAAATGACGGATTCCTCTCAATGATCGCCGAGCCAAAACACCGGTATTGGAACCCGGGTAAGGTATTAGAGTTTCCAACGCCACCAGCTTCCACATAGGCTCTCACAGTACCACTAATAGCTCTTAACAAATGGAAACAACTATCAAAGTTCCGATTTTTCCTTTCATTACGCACTGGGCAGTCTCTCCTATTCTTCTCGTAGCGATGCTCAAAACCTAATTTGAAAAGCATGAAAACATCCAAATTTCAAAAACAAAAATTGTAAAAAAACAAAGATGCAAACACTCCAAGACATCAGAATATTGTATTCATATATATTACCAGTAAAAATGTACATGAGCTCCTAAATTACATGCTTTTTAAACTTCTATAACAATGTACTATAAAATCCTTGCAGGAATGCAGAATGATCAGAGTGAAATTACAAAAATATCAACTTTCTTGTATATTTTTGCTAATCAACATATAAAAAGGTACGAACTTGAGAACAAGAAGATAAAATCCGCGTGAAAATATCAATTTCCAATATCAAAGACCTCAGAAGAAACACATCAACTTTCCCAAAACCAGAATTTGAGAACAATAAGGACAGATTGCAATCAAAACTGAAATCGATTTCATTCGGCTACCAAAACGTATAAGCAATACATCAATTTTTATTATCTTTGCAAATTAACGTACAAAAAAAAAAAAAAAAAAACTGAATTCGGTACCAATGTGCAAAGACCGCCGATCATTGACGAGAGATATAGAAAATGGCGACAAAAGTGAAAATACCATTATCGGAGGATCGATGAAAGAGAAATCTTGAAGAAGAAGAAGACGACGAAGAGAGCCTGAGCAAACGACGAGAGGCTCTGAATTTCTCCATTATCGTCGTCTTCGTCGCGTTTTCAGTTTCAGGTCAGCTCTGCGAGCTCCGAGTTCGGACTCGGAAATCTATATTTATATACATGACATGACCCGACCCCGACCCGGTGGAGTCGAGCTG
Source organism: Boehmeria nivea var. tenacissima (assembly GCA_018132145.1). Taxonomy (NCBI): domain Eukaryota; kingdom Viridiplantae; phylum Streptophyta; class Magnoliopsida; order Rosales; family Urticaceae; genus Boehmeria; species Boehmeria nivea. Next base: position 10,479,880 of record CM030886.1, read on the forward strand.
ATTGTATTTTGTGCTTATTAATCTGCTTGATAAGTTAGCCAAGCAGAGCATTAGTTGTAAGACTTATCCGTTTAGTTGGCTGAGGACGAATATGATTTTGAGTAATGAAAAGGAAATGCTGACAAAATTTAGTAAATAAGCTACTAATAATTACAATTTACCCTACTTATATATTTTTTATTTTAATAATTCATTATTTTATTGTTACAATATAGATTACTTTTAATTTTCGCAAACTATATGGTCATTATTTAAAGTTCGTTTCCAAAAACATGATTCACTCAAATATATTATATACCAAATGGGTTCCTTAACATTATTTTTTTTTAAAGATACAATTTTATGAATACGCAACGTTTCTTCTAACGTCACTTTTGCAAAAATTCGACGTTATGTAGTGTTAATACCAGGATATTTAAACACGTGTCACAAAAAATGCATTAAAAATTTAAATAAAGTTTTGAAGTGGTATAAAAATTAAGTGGCTTGGCGGGTAGCATTTTCATGTCGCAGAAAAAAAAAATGCGCCGTTACTTGTCATTCCCCCAATCCACGTGGAAGGCAGGGAATTTTTTAAATTTTCAACTCAATAAAAAAAATATGCAACATTGTATTGATACACATGTGGCTATCAATCTGGCGCTAAAATATCTTTCAACGCCGCTTAAAATACATGTACCAAGATAATTAATAAAATGGTTTTTTCCACTTTCGCATATGGATGCGCGAAATGGTGAAAAGCTAATATAAATAACTAAAAAAAAACTGATATTAGAATCGCTATACATTCTTTTTTAAAGAAAAAACTACTATTTATTTTATAGAAAACTGCTATTTATAACAGAATTTCGATCTATTTAAGGGGTTTGGGAATTTTTTTTAAGTCTTAATTTCATGCAATTGCTGATCTTTTAAGTTTGCAAATTCTCTAATTTCTAGAGATTTTCTTTCGTTTTTTTTTTTCACAGGTGGGTTTCAAGGTCTCTCGATGAGTTATTGGGAAGCACTTTGGTTACGCTTCTGGGCTCATTAGAGAGCCGTCGAAGAAAGACAAGGACGATAAGAAAGAAGTGAATTTTTTTTTATGAGGTGATTTGATTTCTTATAAAAATCCTTTCTTTGTGTAGTTCTGATGCGTTTTGGATTTTTTTTAAATATGTAGAACACACAACACTCATATATATATATATATATATATATATATATATAAAGATTTTCAATTAATTCATATGTCAAGCAATCCTGAGTATCTTCGCAGGCACATGAGTTATTGAGCGTTTTTAAGTTGCGCATAATGTTACTTTGTACATCTTCTGTTCCACTTGGGAAGTGGACAATGTCCTTCCGTGTAAGCTTTCTCGATTCGTTTTTTTTTTTTTTTATTTACTTTATTTCTTTCGTAGTAATCATTTATCCTAAATGTTGGTGTGGTCATAGTTTTTTTTTTATAAAATCACATTTTCTTAATTCTTGGAAGAGCAACGGGGTTGATAATATTCAGATTTTATTAATTCATAAAATCATTGGTTTCTGTAGAAAATCTAATCATTGTTACTATGATGAAAGGAAAATTATGTATATTTTAATCTTTGTCCCAGAGTGCAGACACATGAAATTACTTGGTCGTTCCTCAAGTTGAACAGTAATTAATTTATATATATATATATATATATATATATATATATGAGCATTCATTCGTAATTTTTTTTCTTGCAGATGGTGAATTATGGTACCGGACAAAAAAAAATCAAGAAGATTGCAGGCATTTAATAGTTATGTAAAGATTGGGACATGTTTATATCACATATTTGTGAGATTTAAGATAATACATCTGTTAACAATAGACATATTATGGACTTCTTAAGTTAAGCATTTGTGGTGATTCACTGATTTCTAGTACTTTTCTCGCCTTTATTTTATGAGTAGTGCTAGACATACCAACTTTTTTTATCAACTTTTTAATACAAACTAATGTGTCATGCTATCATTGGCGAGTGTTTATCATCTAATTAGAAGGAAGCCAATCAAAACATGACACTTCAGTTGCCACATAGGTTGGTATTAAAAAGTTGGTAAAAGAGTTTGTATGTCTAGCATTATTCTTGTTTTATAATATAACTTTTTGTTTGTTTGTTGCTTTCAACTTCTTATTGATAAAGCGTAATGCTTATTGTAGTCTCAGGATATGCCTAAAAATTTGTTCAATTTTGGATTGGCACAAAAAACAACGCCACCTGATAAAGAAAGAAAAGTCTAGCATAAGCAAGCTTATTCAAAAAAAAAAAAGAAAAAAAAAAAAAAGAAACAACGTGATTTCAAACAAATGCAACGTTGTTTCCCATCCAACGTGCACTTTGTTTCTCTTCCAACGTCGCATAAGCAAAATGCGACGTTTTTCCAACCTTATTTGATGACGCATTTTTGACGACGTGGAAACTACACAACCTACAACGTCACGACATACCTCGACGCAGTTTTGTGAGACGTAATATTTTTTAATGTCGCATTTTAAGCGACGTCTCTTGATATTCGTGTACTAGTGGCGACCGACACGTCTGAACCGTCTATGAGGTCTCATAATAAGTCCCATGTAAGTTTCACGATAATGAACGGCTCAGATGTATCAGACGTTACGTCTGAGGTTAGCACTCCTCTTTTTTTTAATCATACTAGTTTTTATACACGCGCAGACACGTGTAAAATAATATAATCGAAAAAAAATATGACACGATGAAAAAAAAAGTATATATTTTTTAAATTTTTTAAAAAATGTGATATTTTTGTTATTTTGAATAATTACAAGGTTAAATTTATCATTTAATATAAATACAAGGACTTTTTTTAAAATTTCCAAACTAAAAAAATAAAAATAAAAGCTTAGAACAAAAAAAAACAAATAAAAAATAGTTACGGTAAAAAAATATATATAACAATGGGTGTCAAAAGATTGAAAAAAATCTTCTGAATCCAACCGCGGTAAGAAATTTTTTTTTCGAGATCATTGCATAAAAAAAAAGCTGTTGAAACGATTCAAACAAAAAAGTAAAAAAGAAAAAGAAAATTTGTAAAAAAGTCCTCCAAAATTTATGAATTTACAATAAAATCCCTTTATATTTGCAAAAACAACCCTCTAAATTTTCTTAAAACCCCCCAAAATAAGCCCTTAAATGCAATTTAAAAAAAAACTTTCACAAAAAGACAAAATAACCTAACACTTGAATGAATAGTGATTTGTGAATAGGTGAATAGTAAACCCACTCATTCTTATTATATATGTATAGATATGTCAAAAGCCAAAAAAAAAATTGTATATTAAAGAATCATTCACAAATAGTAACTGTATTTGGTATAAAAAAATGTCTTTTCCGTAATACTCCAACAATACTAATAATAATCATAACTTTATATCAAAGAAACTATATCAAATTCTTATGCACATCTTAGCAATACAAGTCTCATAAGTAGCATGAAAATGAAGATGTATGTCATGTGAATCTGATTTGGTGTTGATTTTTGGGAATGTTATTGGTCAAAATCAAATGAACTTTGAATTATATGTGATTTAGTAATGGTTGATAAGAACGGGAAGGCAAAATTTGTTTCTTACAATATAAAAATCTATTTGTTTTTCTGTTTTGTTTTTTGTTACGTCTGTTAACTAAGAATAAGATCGATGAGAAGGTTAGTATGAAACGAGAATTAAATTGAGAAATGGATTTATTTTTGCTTAATTAATATTTTTTTATTTAAAAGCAATAATTTTCCAATTAACAAGTTAAACATTTGATGAGATGTAAAAGTACGAGTGCAAAAACAAACAACCAAACCAACATTAAGAACAGACATTAGGAACAGTAGATTTTCTTTCTTTTAAAACAAGTAATTAGCGCACGTTTAACATGGCTACACGTACGACTATTCATTCCTGCCATACATATATATATATATATATATATATGATCAGTACGTGCAAGGGCACTCACTATATATTCCTTTTATCTATTCATTACTTATTAATGTTAGGATTCAGTAAGTTCGACAAAGGAGGTACTTGGCCTAAACCTAAAGGTTAACAGGTCTATTTTCGAACCTCTTGTATATTTATAAGTTTAAGAAAATGAAAATGTTCGAATAAAAATGATATTAGCTCCCAAACATATCCAATCACCAAAAACAAAGCGTGTACTAAGAATTAACTATTCAGGCAAAACAATAAAAACATAATTTCTATTAAAATTCAGATGCAACTGACTAGTAATTATTCAAACAAAAATTGGTTCGACGAGTAGAGAAAATTAAGTTGAAACTCATCTAAAGAACGTAGATATACATAGTAAAAAAAATCACTCTCTCTTTACAAGCATAATTTACATGTGAATTAGGTGATGAGGAATTTGAGTCGGCGAGCGTTGATGCGTAAGAGGGTAGACCATATAAGTAGAATAGAAGTCGCGATGAATCTGAGCAATCTTTTCGTGGCGGCCGCTCCCAATGCGGTAGCGCCAGATGTGGGGGCCGTCATCCTTGAAGAAGAAGAAGACGTCGTCGTCCTCGGGATGAAGCGCCATCACGACGGAAGATTTGTTGAACACAATATGGTCCCCCGTTTCGAGCTTGACGTCCACCACTGACACCCAATGGTCATACTTTCCGTTGAGTTGCCAAACTTTGAGGACAAACTTGGCGGACCTCGTGTCCAAGTAGGACTGCCAGATGCGCAGCCTCCCCCGTATCACGCCGATCAGGGCCCGACGATTCGATGCCCTCCACCCGCCGCCGAACCCTCGGGGGAGGCCGATCTCATGGTATGCTCCGCTGGGATCGGAAGGGTCGAAGGCGGCGATTTTGTTGTAGATGTCGTGCTTCTTCACCAGCGGAGAGTAGAGAATCCCGTCGCTTGTCCCCACTGTGAAGGGCAGCCGAGAGGTTCCCTCTTCCATAGGGAACCACAGCGATGACTCGTCCCACTTCCCCGTCTCCGACCGGAACACTGCGACCTCGATGCTGTCCGAAACGTAGGTCTCGATCAGGGCCACCGTGTAGTTCTTCAGCCGGGATTCCGAGTCGAAGCTGCACACGAAGCCGAAGTCGTAGCCCCGGGATTTGACGTCGAAAACCTCGCCGGTGGTGGGGTTTGTGATCACCGGAGGCTCGGGGAGAGGGACCCACTGGTTGGTGAGGGGATTGCAGACGCACAGGCGCAGCGGGGGCTGGAGTTGCACCAGCAGCAGGTCCTTGAAGGACGCCCTCTCGACGGAGTGCGGCGGCAGAAAGTCGAGGTATTTAGTTTTCCTAGCGGATCGGACAGGGCCGTGGAGGGTCTTCGATTCGTGGGAGAAGAACTCCGCAGAGCCATGTCTGCTCAGAATGATGGGGTGCACTATGAACTTGCCATGGCCTTCTCTGAACAAGAGCGTGAACGGCAGAGAACAATGGGAACGGTGTCGTTTGAACATGGAGACGAATTCCGGGTGAGAGATAACGGAGCGCCACCGCCTGCATACGGCGGCGTAGTGACACGCGGTTCGTGCGTTGGGGAGGCGCGTGAATATCTCCAAGAGGATATCGTCGTTGGCAATGGACGTCAGGAATTTCGTCAAGCCTGTCGACGTTGTCGTTTCGTGAACATGATGATGGGTGGTTTCGGAGTGTCGGTTTTGGCCGTACTGGATGACGATCCTTCTCTTCTTCAGGGGCTGCTCGAGGAGGTCAAGCACATGCACAGCCATCGTGAACAACAATTGTATTTGATTGCGAGATAAAGAAGTGTTAAGTGTAGTACTCTTCTCTGCTCGCTCAAGTATGTATATATAGACGCGGTCAGGTCTCATGATACTTATTTGAGTTTGATTAGGATTACGAAAAACAAAAGACAAGGACTATACCGCACGTAATACGTGTAGTAGCTTTGACTTTTGAATGAAGCACCGACTAATTTTTATAAGCACGTGCACGTGTAAATAATTTTTTTGCAATTGCTCGATTATAAAATGAAGATGAAATATTATAAAAGTTATTTTTTTTTATTTATTATTGATTTTATAGGAAAACACACAAACTTTTGTTTTAACTAAACTACAAGAACCGTCGCAAGAAAAATATGGTGTCGTTTTTCCACCAAGCGACAAAAGCGGCCTCCAAAACTTGAAACTACACGTCGTTTTCTTAGTTCCTTCGCGTGCTCATGAGTCATGAGCTTTGGACTATACCGTACGTATAGTAGTAGCTTTGACTTTTGAGTCAATCATGGACTAGTTTTTATAAGCACGTGCACGTGTAAATAATTTTTTACAATTGCTCGATTATAAAATAAAGATTAAAAATTTTTAAAGATATTATTTTTTTATAATTATTGATTTTATAGGAAAACAATATGACATTAGAAAGATAGTAAACAAATTGTCTGTCTGCCGTTGTTCATGCAAACTTTGTTTAATTTTTTTTTTAACGTGTGAGAAAGAAAAAAAAAAAGTTGTGTCGGTCAATAGTACCCAATTGCTAGCTTTTGTTTTGAGCTCCATAATCTCTATATGCATTGCTTGAGTGCTTAACCACTTTTAACTTTTTCTCTCTCAACTAGGGCAAACATTCTCTGCGGCCCAAAAATGCCTTTAGACACAAAATTGAGAATACAACAAACTATGAAAATTTTCTCATTATTTATTACATGTTTATCTTAGCATCTCTAACTCTATCTTGGAACATGAAACATGAAGATGTACAACAACCTTTTACCACCTTCTAGCACGCCTAAATAAATGTGTGGTTTTTTTTTTTTCACTCTCTACTAATCTCATCCAAGAGCCGTTTTGACATTGGTTTGAGCTTCATTATCAACACAAAGTAGACTTTGAACTAGCATTATCAATTCGTAAACAAACATGTACTCAAGGACGGATCCTTGAAGAGGCAAGGGGGCTATTTGCCCCTCAACGTTCTTAAGTTATAAAACCGACCATATATTAAATATTGTTTGAAAAGTGCCAGTTAAGTTAGTTGAAGGCAAAGGTATTATGAGATTTTGTCTGCCATTTCCTTAAATAAAAAACAGAAAAGAAAGGACTATTCTATTGCTTTCAAATGGAAAAATGAAAAGCAACAGAAGGGTAAGAGAATCTATAGAACTTGAACTAACTGCAGTCTTGACAAGCTCGCCGGCACAGGAACTCGCTCAAACAGTGAGCGAAGAGCGCAAAACAGGTTGGAACCGAAATGCAGAGAAGGATGGTCGAGGTTGAACATGACTTCCACAAAATGGTTGAAGTAAATGTGGTCTTTTAAGCACTATTTGTTCCAAAAACCAACCAGACGAACCACAAGTTCAATCATTCCTAGACCATAAAAGTGAACAAAACCCGAGATTGGGAACTTCACTTCTATGAAAAGGCCACGAATTCTCTTGCTCCTGGGGTTTATAGGTTTATTATATCCTATTAAATGCTATAGAGCTTTTTATGTTGTTACTTATACTTATTGAGCTAATCTAACTTGTATCTGGACTACATAGATGTTTAACACCAATTTACATAGTTATTACTGAAACGTGAGTCCTCGCCATCTGGACTCTAGTCCATCTCAAGTATCTGAAAGAAACATCAGTAAGTAGAATTTGAAATTAATGATTATGAATTGCGACCATATTTCCTAGTAACAGTTTTCTGTATGCTTACCATGTTTTCAACATCAGAAAAATAAGGAATGTCATGATCACCATCTAATTCTTCTTCCTCAGATTCATCTCGATCTAATGTTGAAGTGTTTGCTTCTGGCTCCAAGTCCAACATTGAATCAGCAGCACCTGGCTCTCTCGATAGGAGAGCGTTTTCTTTCCTTATTGTTATAAAAGTGTTTATTCCCTGTTTACAGCTAGCAACTTAAGTGATTTACAAGCAACACCCACCAACCTACAGAAGAATAACTAATATATCAAGTAGCTTGAAGGTAACAATCATAACCTCTTGTTTTAGCACATTATTTGCAGCAAACTTAGGAGTTGCAACTGAGTTGCATTGACTTGTATCGGCAAGGGCATTGTTAGCCTGTTTGGAGACTGGAGCTAGACGGGCATCAGAAGGTTCTGGTTTCACCCCACAACCAACGAATGGGAGGTTCGGACTGTTTTTTAGAGTTGTTGTATGTGACGCTGCGGGATTTTCTTCTTTCTTCGAGCTTAGATTTTATTGTACTCTGTCCTGTAACATTATATTCACAAAGAAAACAAACAATTTTTCACAGCAAATCCATTGGGACTTCAGTACTACTTTGCGCTTTATGTCTTGAGCCAAAAAATTGCAACTTGTTCTTTATTTTAAGCAGTGAGAGTGTGTGGACGAACCTTGTATGGGTTTAAGTATTCCTTTGGGGTCAAGCAGTTTCTTTATTGAAGCCATTAGTTGAACCTGTACAAACAGATAGCTCGTCTAGCCGTGTTTAAAGCAACAATAAAGACGTAGGAAAAAGAGAGCAAAAACACCAGAGTACTTGATACTCACAACTTTCATCTGCTTACTGTAGAAAATCTCGTTAGCTTTCATCAGCCCAAGACCGTGCTCTGCACTAACGCTTCCTCGATGTTTGGAAGTCCATTCATAGACGAAAGGGGTGCACTAATATCTGCAACTTTATTCAAATTTTTTCGTTAAAATTTGTTTTTTGGTTTATAGTACAGTAATACTTTGATTTTAAAAGATAATACCTTTTCTTCGTACTGACGGGCTGAAATATTATGATGCAAGTTAGAATCTCCAAGGTGTCCATATGCATGCAGTATCGAAAAACATATAAAGGTGCAGACTTAACAATCGATTGCCGGGTTATCAAAAAACTCTTAGGCAGACAGAGCCTCCCCAAGCTTCCTTTTTGCTTCAATAAGAAGGGTGAGAAGAAGCATTAGCAACTTCTTAAATGGAGCAAGAAAGTAAGTGCGGATTTAGATATCTAAGAAACTCGTTAAAAGATGATCTTTAAAGTTGCCCCCTAAAGTTTGAAATATTGGTGTAGTGCAGAAAGAATGCAGTATGCACTATGTAGAGCAAATTTTTGTACGAACTAATCATACCAGGCAACTTAAATAATCATTACATGCCAGAAAAGCTATATTAACGGAAGATAGCTTCGGAGGGGTAAGTATGAAACTCGTCACAATTCCCAAAGATCCTTCACTTCCTACCTCAACAAGAGCAAAAATTCAATAAAATTAAATTATCTGCCTGATATTCTTGCTTTTGGTAAAGTGACATACGGATTCAGTGTGTACCTGTAACTAGATGCTTCGAGTCATATCCGGTATTATCTTTTGGCAATGTACTAACTACTAAGCATGTCTAGTACATCACCATTTGCTAAAACGGCTTCAACACCTGCAAAGAGTAGCCAAGATAACAAAACTTCAAAGGAAGAAGATTCTAAAGCTAGGCCATTTATGTGCAACCATAAAGATATTACTCAAAACTCTCTTATATATAAACAAAATCAATCTCGCTCATGTTTATATCTATCTATATATATATATATGTATTTATATAACATGTTACAAAACTTGAAATATGAAATGTCAACATATGGAATTAGTGTGTTAAACTTAATAAACAGGAACAACTTAACTCTTTTTTTTTTTGTCCCCAAAACCAGATTTAGATTACAGAAAGCCTCACCAAGTACATTCCCATGAAGGCGTAAACCACCTGCATTAGTGGCAACATTTCCACCACTCTGGCAGCTACCCTTTGCACCTAAGTCCAGTGGTATAAGAAATCTGAATAGAAGGATGACGTACTTAAATATAACAAGCAGAGACATTATTACAATACAAACAAACTAGGGATGGACTTACTACATAGCTCAGAATTTTTTATACACATGCATTAAGTCAAATGACTCCCCAAACCATTATGCATGAGAATGAGTCTACAATCATGTAAAATCTTGAAAAGATGCAGCATGATGGATGAAGACAATAAGCAACGTCAATATAGCTTATATAAGTTATGTGACTAGTATTCCTGAAATTTAATTCCTTCGTTCTGATAGGCTTAGATAATGAATAATTTGTTCTGTAAGGAGGAAGAAATGATGACTAAAGAAAATCACCCTTCGGTGTCCAGGAAAGTTATCAGATTTTCCAAAATGCATCCTGCTTCACATACGAGTACGCCACTGACCTGAAAAATATGCAGGGAAGTCACTTGCATCAATTCAATTGTCAAAATTCCCTGTGACTTAAAGAAAAATACCAGGGCAGATAAGAATTATTGATAGAAGTAAACAGTTGGATATTTATGACAGAAGAATCAAGTAACATTTTTATAAGTTCTTAAAGAATTCTCAATTCTTTTATAACTGAAAGACACTACATAGATGATTCTAAAAGAGAAATGTTCTTTTACATAGCAAACTCGTGAAAAGCGAGAAGGGTAAAAATAGTCCGTTTGAGTGAAAGATGTACCTTATCAAAAGATATGATATTATTCATTAAACCAACATTGATAATTACCTGAAAATCATAATGCAGAAAACAACTCAGATAAAAGCGAACAATTAACTTAAGTTAGATCTCCGATAATAATAGGTAACTAATTCAGGTAGTACAAACATAATGGTAAGGGTATAAGCTCTATAGATTTGATACAAACAGTGACTCATCTTGAAAATGCTAATGTTAATTGCAAACAAATAAAGAAATGGAGACGCTACATTACTTCATCAAAAACAGGAACACTTTCACCAACAAGACCAGTATTTCCGCCTTGGGGAACAATAGCCAAGCATCGCGAATTACAGTATTTAAGAATCTGAGAGACCTGAAGAGAAAAAAAAAACATAACACAACCAGATGTCACGATAACGATTGACACATAAGACTCTAAGAAAGTCAAGCTTCTAAAACTGAGTACAAAAAAATTCAACCTCCTCAGTGGTTCTAGGCTACAACAGAAGCTTGCTCGAACCTTTGTACTTGTTCATGATCATCCAGTCCACATATCTTCATCCTGAATGACATTTTTCTCCCCCAGTATTCCCTTGAAATAGTTTATATCATCGGAGTTCAACGTCGAAAATGAAGGATTCCTCTCAATGATTGCCGAGCCAAAACACCGGTATTGGAACCCAAGTAAGGTATTAGAGTTTCCAACACTGCCAGCTTCCATATATGCTCTCACAGTCATGCATGCAAATATGGTCCGGTTAACCAACTGGACCATTTCACCGCCGGATAAATCCGGTGAATAACCGGTTATTCACCGGATTTTTACCGATTAAAAAAAAAAAAAAAGGCCGAACTTTAACCGATTTTTAGCCGAACTTTCACTACTGACTCAATATTTTTTAGTCACGGCCAATGCACTGTTCATGTGTGCCGAATAATTGTTGTCTTTTTTGGACTTCCGGCGTGTAGTGGCATGGGGTTGGGCAGTGGTGTGTGGCAGTGCAGTGCAGTGGTGTTGGCAGTAGGCGTGAACTGCCGTGTACTGTGTTGGCGCTGGGCGTGCAGTGGTGTTGGCAGTAGGCGTGAATGTGGTGCAGTTGAGTTGTTGAGGCTTTAATCAGTAGTAGGAAAAAAATATAACAGAATTAAAAACTTGGTGCTATAAAGTGTGATGTTAGGCAAGGAGAAGAAGTATTGCTCGTGTAGAAAAACTTTTGCTCTAACCTTTGTTCTTCATCTTGGCAAAAGAGCTGTAATTTTTTTTTTTTGGCAAAGGAAAAAAAGTCCAACCGCCGGCTTCATATTCTGCTTAATGTAAGTTTACTTTTGCAATTTTTTTGCAAGCATTTGCGTATATTAGTGTAGTTGTTTAGTTTAAGTAAATTTTGTTAGTTGACTTTCATATTATTATTTTAAGTTATAATATTTACTAATAAGTAGTAATAATTAATTTAGTTTTATGATTAGTTAAATGTAATTAGTAATTATGTTATTAGTGAAATTAGAATTTTTTATGAAACATATAATATTTAGTTTTATGATTAGTTAAACTAAATTTTATTACATATATTACCAGTTATTATACTTTTGTTAATTATCACATTAGTAATTATATAAAAATTACTTTTATATAACATAGTAGTTAATTTTAAAAAACTTACAAATAAATAAATTTATGTTTCTTTTTTTTTTGTTTCTTTTTTCTTTTTTTTTATTATTATAAATTACCTTTTATTACAAATAAATACTTTTGTTTATTATAAATTAACTTAAAATTTCCTTTTTTATTTCTTTTTTCTTTTTTTATTATAAATAAATTTAAAGTAACATAAATTACTTTACATTGAGAAATTTTTTTTAAATTGAACAAAAAATCAAATTTAAAGCAAGCGGAGCGCGTGCATTAACTAGTATATAACTAAACCGACAAATGATTTAATCTTCACCTCTAATATCATTAGTAGTCTCTAATTGCAACACGTCATCACAAATAAAATATTCAGATTTTAATGTCATTCCATTCTTGAGTGTTGTGTCATTAGAATCATAAACATTAAATTATAAATTAAAAAAACATCAAATGACTTCTCAGGAAAAAGATCGAATGCACATGTACACAATAGGACCGGACCCTCTCTATTCACCTCCAAAACGATGGGAACGAAGGTCACAACGTCGTTGGCCCCAGATCATGTCCACGCACAAAGCGATGCCACAAGGACTCCCAGATATAAGCTCCTCGCCGAAGCCAAATTGTCAACCGCATTCGGAAAAAGAGAATCCCATCGAACAGTATCAAAAACTAAACAGAATCCTATCGAACCGTATCAAAAACTGAACAGAATCCCATCGAACGGTATACTGACTTCTCTGACTTCTCTGGGGCCAATGATACTTTAAATTATAAACAAAACTAAAATAACTATTAATAAAATATATTAATACTAAAAATAAATTTAACTAAAATTTAATAAACTTTAAAAGATAGGAGTGGATAGGAGTTAAAATGCGAGGAGAACTATTTATAAGTGTTGTAGAAGCAAATTGCTTCATTCTTTAATCATGTGGGACTCTAAAATCCTTCACATATTATTTTCACATCCCATAAATATGTTATATTATAAATAATATAACTTAATTGTAATTAATGCTCATAGCACAGTGGAAACCAAGAGGAAGATGGGCCTCTTGGCAGTTGGCTGCAGCGGTTTTGTCAAAAAAACATGTCGTTTTGTGTTGCGGCGCTTTGGAAGTCGTTTAGTAAGGGTTTTTTTCTTTTTTTTTTCTCGACAATATATCACTCGTTAAACCCAATATATGATTCCAGAAGGTGACATGTATTCAAGGTTAAATTTTCTCTCTCTCTCTCTCTCTTTGTGTTGTTTCTGTTAAGAGCGCCGAGATATCTTTACAGTGACGTGGAGTTTCATGTTGACCTTGCAGGAAGCAAAATGACATGTAGTTTTCTTGGCTGGGTTGGGGAATGGTCAATGGTGTGGTGAGTGAGGCAAGGGGAGACATAAAAACGACGTGCGTTTATTTGGTTGGTTTAAAAACGACATATCGTTTTTAGGATAGTAAATAGTGTTCACTAATCACACCGTATTAGACGTAACGATAAAATTTCCGAAATGAAGACCTATCCAATTTTTTTTATTCAGTGGGGTTGATGTTTGAGAAGGTGAAATTGGCGACAGAGTTAGGTCGCACTTTTTTAGTTCACCTCTAGTGTAACAAATGAAACCTCTTCTAAATAGTAGATACATTAGTTATTATTTATTAATCAAAATATCATTTAGCTTCTGTTTTTAGGTCCTAAAAAGGATTAGTATAAAACTAGACAGAGCATTCACTTCCCGACTAGTGAGATTATTTTTCTTTAGAAAGCAATTAATTTGTCTAATTTCTATGTTTAAAAATGAAAAAAGTAAGATGGGAAAAATGATGGAATGTTGCATGTTGGTGTTGTGTCTCATAAAATAGTGATTAACAAGATAATAAATTAATCGATTGCTCGTGCAATAGTGTTGTTGTTTTTTTTTTTTTTCCTGCTAAAATGCTCGTGCAATAGTTATTAGTTAGTGACCGCCTATCACACACCATTGCGTAGCTATCTCTATACCTGTCGTTTTCTCTAGTTTTGTCACTCCTTCTGTCAAACATCGAGAGAGAGAGAATTGTTGTTTTAACTAAACGACGAGAAATGTTCCAAGAAAAACATTGTGTCGTTTTTTAACCAAACGACAAAAGCGGTCTCCAAAACTTGAAACTACACGTCGTTTTCTTCGTTCCTTCGCGTGCTCATGAGTCGCGAGCTTTGGAAAATCTCTTATCCAATTTGCCTCTCTGAAACACACACAACCTCTCTGCTCTCTCTCTCTCTCACCGCTTCAATGGCGGCTTCGTCGCTCTCGTCTCTCTCCTCGATCCTGAACCAGCCCTCTCGCTGCGGGCTATTGCTAAGACTCCCCGGAAGATGTCACCGGGTCAGTCTCAGCCTCCGACTCCTCTCTCCGGCGTCGCCGGGCCACGTCTCGCGGCGGAGCTCTCGGCCGCTGCTGCGTAGAACCTCTTCTCTCGGACTCTCCAGAGGCTTCTCTTCCTCTCTGTCTCCTCCGAGCCTCAAGCGCTTCGTCGCTCAAGCAGCTCTCGCGTCGCCGGAGACTCAGCTAGAGTAAGTGATTCGCAAAGTTCGAATCTTTTCGTTCATGTTTCGATTGAAATTTTTTGTGGAAAGTTTGTGTCTTATTGGGATTAATAGATATTTAATTGGTAAATGTTGAATTAGTAGAACATTGTAGTTGAATTCTGTGGAAATTTTTGGCTTTGTTGCTTGTAGGGTTAATTTGTGATAAAAATTGGACCAATTTATATAATATTTCATTGTTTTTTTAGCTAAGAATTGTTTAAGTACCATTCCCACTAATCATTTCTCAATGAATGGTGAAACAATATGTTCTCTGAATCGTAATAACTGCTCAATTCAAGTATTGATATTTATGGTTTTTGGATTGAATTTACTAAAACAAATGGACTTGTTCTTATCAAATATTTATGCAAACTGAATCTCATATGGTTGTTGCTCTTTGATTTTATGTCTAGCAATGTACCAGCTTCTGAAGCATCTTCGAGAGGCCGTATTTATCACGAGACTTACGGGTGCCAGATGAATATCAACGACATGGAAATTGTCTTGTCGATAATGAAGAATGCTGGATATGGAGAGACCGTGGATGTCCCCGAGAGCGCCGAGATCATTTTCATCAATACCTGTGCTATCAGGGACAATGCAGAGCAGAAGGTGTGGCAGCGACTTAATTATTTTTGGTTTCTCAAGAGGCAATGGAAGAGCAATGTGGCTATTGGAAGGTCACAATCCACGAGGCCTCCGAAGGTTGTGGTCTTGGGATGTATGGCTGAGAGGTTGAAGGACAAAATACTTGATTCAGACAAAATGGTTGACGTGGTTTGTGGACCCGATGCGTATAGGGACTTGCCACGATTGCTAGAAGAGGTAGATTATGGTCAGAAAGGAATCAATACTTTGCTTTCGCTTGAAGAGACTTATGCCGATATTAGTCCTGTTAGGATCTCCAAAAACTCAGTTACTGCGTTTGTTTCGGTGATGAGGGGTTGCAATAACATGTGCTCATTTTGTATCGTTCCTTTCACTAGAGGCAGAGAACGATCACGTCCCGTGGAATCAATAGTGAGAGAGGTGGCTGAGCTATCAAAAGAAGGCGTGAAAGAGGTAACGCTTCTTGGCCAGAACGTAAACAGCTATAATGACACATCTGGAGAGGAAAATGAAGTTGAACCGGGAAGTAATTGGAAACTTAGTGATGGCTTTTCCAGCATTAGTAAGGTGAAAAATATGGGCTTGCGTTTCTCTGATCTCTTGGATCGACTCTCCAGAGAATTCCCTGAGATGAGATTCAGATACACATCCCCACACCCTAAAGATTTCCCTGACGAGTTTCTTTATTTGATGCGAGACAGACATAATATATGCAATTATATTCACTTACCTGCACAAAGTGGAAATAGCGCCGTGCTGGAAAGAATGCGACGGGGATATACCCGAGAAGCATATTTGGAACTTGTGCAAAAGATACGGAGAATTGTTCCCGATGTGGCGTTAAGCAGTGATTTCATATGCGGTAAGGAGTCTTTTATTTAAATAATTTTGATCACATTAGTTTGGCAGCTGAACTATGTTTAGGGTGAAATTCTAGTATTCTTGTCATATGGTTAATAAAAAACAACTGCAAGGCTTAAAATCTTGTATTCAGAACAACGGTGAATAAATGAAATAAAATCTATGGCAATTGATGAAACTTACTTAGAGGCTTACATAGCAGTGGTGAAATTATCTTGGAACTAATTTTGCTTGCTGTGGTAAACTTATTTGTCTTGAAAGATGACCTCTGTACTTAATTTGATCAGTACTTTTGGTGATATACTAGTTAAGGTTTGACAAATGGTGAAATGTAAGTGTTAGTACTAGCCTCATATTTGTTTACAAATCCTTGTTTTTATATGAAGGTTATCATTCGTTTCTTCTCACAGCGGCCTTTATAAATTTCTCCTTTTCGTTTTCAGGGTTCGAAATTTTTTAACACTTCTATCTTTCTGTCAAATTTGAATACCAAATTGTCTTATGTATTTGGCGGCATGGAATTGTTACAACCAACATTGTTCTGTTTGTTTCCGGTGTCCATAAAGCTTCAGTTAGTAATGCTGTTTCCGATTCTTGCTTTTTCTCGTTTTTCCAGGCTTCTGTGGAGAAACCGAGGAAGAACACGAAGACACTTTAAGCCTTATAAGGACTGTCGGTTATGATATGGCGTACATGTTCGCTTATAGTATGAGGGAGAAAACCCACGCAAACAGAAAATATGACGACGACGTTCCTGAGGAAGTCAAGCAGAGAAGGCTTACCCAACTCATCGAAGCTTTCCGTGAGACCACAGGGCAGTTTTATGACTCTCAAATAGGAACCGTCCAACTTGTGCTGGTTGAGGGACCCAACAAGAGAGCTCCTGAAACAGAACTCATGGGCAAGAGTGACCGAGGCCATAGAGTTTCCTTCGTCAACTTGCCAATCCCACAAAGAGATTGCGATTCAAACGGCACAAGGAATCCAGCAGTAGGTGATTACGTTGAAGTTCGTATATCGAAATCCTCAAGAGCATCCCTATTCGGTGAAGCTCTTTCTATAACCAAGTTGAGCTCGTTTTACAACGCCGGATACGAAGAAGCAGTTGCCTGTGGAAGCAGAAGTTGAAGCCATTTACTTGTCTAGCTTTTCTTTTTTCCCCCTCAAACTATTGCAAAGCGTCACTGTTTATTCTTTTACAAGCTTACTCATAGCATATTGTATCTGTTCTAGCAACATTTTTCAACCCTGTACTTAAGAGATTGCTATTGAGCTTTTTCTTGGAATCAATTCTCACATTGATAATAAGAATGATATCTGTCCCCATGGATGTGTATTAATCATATTGAAGTAGTTACATCTGCTTCTCTAAATTGAACATAATTGCTTGCGTTATAAACTTAATCATCTTGTTATTAAACTAATTAAGTTATGTGAAAGCAAAATACCCATTTTCATTTACTATTACATCAGACATCCTCTGAATTCATGATAATGGATTGACCCAAGTACCAAGCTGAAGTGATAACTAGGAATCAATCTAAAGTCGGAAAAATAAAAAGAAAGTGCAATGTGTCTCTATCTATCACTATCAGAGAGAATTCTTCACAGTTATATTTCATCATGATCATCAATAATACACATGCTAATTGGGGTAGTGTAACACTGCTCATGAGTCATGACTACTCAAACACTCTAGAGCTTGAAAATAAAAGTAAATGGCCAAAAACAAACATCACAGAATTTGCCTCTGCACTACACCCACCACAAAACTTTCACATGCAACAAGAACAAGCCATAAAAGAAAAAGGGAAAAACAAATGAGATTTTTCTCATTGTTGTGTGTGTCATGAGACTATTAACATTCTTGTCAAAAATTTGAGGCATGGACAAAGAAGTTGTAGCAACATGTGCAAGAGTGAGAGAGAGAATATATTGGCACTGTTGAGTGATGGAAGACAAGACTATGGTTGGGTGTGTCTCCAAAATGGAGAATTATGAGTTGATATTAGTGGAAGAGTAACAAATAGAGCTGACAATTTCGGCGATATCTCCATGGCCCAATGGGCTTTTTCTTTTATTGAGAAAATTTTATCATATGCATTTCATATTCAAATTTACAATTTATCTCTATCACATATATTGTCATTTTTTTTATTAGTAAATTTCTATTTTGTCCCATTTTCCGTACATGTCTTTCTCAATTATGGAAAAAAAAAAAAAAAGACAATTCAGCCAAATTCACTACTAAAAAGTGATATGAATTACTAACTTTACATAATTTTCAAGTTACTCTGTGGTGACATTTTTTAAAATTCTCCATTTTTTTCTTCTTTTGGGTTAGATATGAGCTCCTCTCACGTCCATAGCAATTGTAAACCTTTAGAATGACAAGCATTTAATGCGATAATCACACATGCTACAATGTATCAAGTCAAATATATTATATGATATTAGAAGATTTGACTCTACTGCGACACTTCTTTTCTACTATTATATTGTTGTGCCGTCATCAACAACAACAATAATCTATTGCTTTATTTGCCCCACTTATCTTCACATTCCATTTTATTTTAGTTTTTTTTTAACTTTAATAATCACAATGTAGTATCTTTAAATCTCAATCATTTAGACCACATCGAAATTCATAAAATCAAAGCATTCTAAAATGAAATAGTTTTGATGTTTGCTCTAAACAACCTATGTATATAAATTTTTAGAGTAGAATACAAATTAAAAAGAAAGAACACGTACAAAATTAAGTAGAACCAGACATTTAGGTGTATTTGTTGAGTAGTATTAGAGGATATATGGGATGAGATGTTGTCCCTTAATCGTTAATCCCCATGTTTGGTGCTAAAAGAAACATAAAGTAGGGGTTTAGGTTTAGGGTTTGGTGCAAGAATGGTTAAAAATAGCCAAAATAAGTGCAGGGGTTAGTCTACTACTTTAATCCAAAACCCCACCAAACTGACTACTCAATGCCTAGTTTACCTTATGATGTAACCCAAAGGTCATCATGTAATCCCACCTTATATTGCACCAAAGTCAAAATGTTAGTCCAATATTCACACAAGTCAATATATGGCGCTTTTTAACTTTGGAAAACACAATGGTTACTATTTACTATTTAGGACTCAAAAAGCAATCTTTGCCAGCCCTTTGGAAATTTTGTATACCATTGGCGATTGTAGTTGAAATGACATATCAATAGGATTAAAATTTTGATAACAAAATTGTTTTGATGCTTAATAACATATCATGAACAACAAGAATGATCATCTAGTACAATTTAATAGAACGTTTTGAGGTTTATTAGCATATGAATAGGATAAGAATCATGATGTTGGTAATGCAAATAAAATGTTTGATGTTTGATATGCATATGAATTGAATAAGAATTATAAAGATACATGGTGCCAGTGACACAAATATAATTGTGTCTATTAATTATTCTACATTCGATTCCACCAATATGTGTAGAGTTTGAATCCCTCTTCAAAATAAAAAAAGTATAAATATAATTGATAGTTTGAGATATTAAACGTATAATGGGATAAAGAATCATGATACGTAATACAAATACAAGTACATATAGAATATTTAAAGTGGATTTTACTATGTTAATATGCTACATATTTTTAACAGTTGGTACCATCATTATGAATCTGAAAATTAGAATTTGGGACCTCATCTTTAGAGATATTGTTGTGTTTTCCAATCTGATTAAACTTGGGACCACGCACACACACATAATATATATATATATAATATTATCCTCCCGAGGTTACTTTTTCATAGTTATTAATTGAGGGGCCGGCAAAACCTTAAATATAGGTCCTAAAAGTAGAGGGGCGTGGGCTAATGAAAAATTAGGATCAGCGTGGAGCCCCACAAGAGAATTAAGTGCATTAACCATGCTTTAAGCATTATTATTAATGGACAAATTAAACACTTTGTTTTTGTGTATGTCGGATTGGAAATGAAATAAAGTATTGGCATTTCTCTTTATCCCAAATGGAGTCAGGACAAGCCAAGCAAGCGTGTGGCATTAGTACACCCAAAGATGGCCAACTCATTTAATGATACTTGCAATTGCCCTAGATCTTCCGAATCCCTCATTCAAGATTTTCTCTCTCTCTCTTTTTTTTTTTTAATTTAATTTCATTAAATTTTATTTTATTTATATATTTTATTAGCCACTCAACATTTATTTCCCTCTCTCACAAGGACAAACAAGATGTTTCTTCCTGGTTATTACAACCTCTCTCTCTCTCTCTCTCTCTCTCTCTCTCTCTATCTCTAGATAGAAAGAGAATCAAGAGAGATGTACAATAATGCACATGCTTAGCTTGCATGGTGTGATGAGAGTGGCTATATAATCACCCCAAAAGTTAAGAGAGATCATAATAGAATATTTAGGGTTTTCAATGCTCTCTATGGATTTTACAAGATAAAGATTGAGATCAAGAGATCACTAGATATACACACATAGAAATATATATATATATATATATATATAAACACATATATGCTTCTTTATTTCTTCAATTTTGTGGTGATGAGATGAGGGAAGGCATGGAAATAGGTCATAGCTATTTATCATGTTCTTATTTCATGGGGTATATTCTTGCAATAGTAATTACAATATGGTCTTTTTGGTCTTGGTGGTGCCAAAAGAATATCATCAAGAGATCATCATCATCAACATCAAAGGAAATTATTAGTGAGAAATATTGTACAAGTGTTATTCCAAAAGGGACTTTGGGTTGGCCTATTGTTGGAGAAACCTTTCAGTTCATTGCTTGTGGCTACTCATCTCAGCCAGTCAGTTTCATGGAAAAACGCAGATCTCTGTAAGCTTTATTATTATTATTATTATTATTATTGCTGTTGTTGTTGTTGTTGTTGTTGTTTGTTGTTGTCTGATCTCAACTTAAATTTACTCTTTGAATTATTTCATGCCTTAAATTAATTTCTATATATGTTCTTGATCTTATCTTACTTATCTTATCCAATCAGATCACGTAGTTATCCATTTTTTTCTTCTTGGTTTTTTTGGCGTTTATCCTCAAATCGACCGAAAAAGAAAGATGGAAATATTTATTTAAGTTCTCAACTTTTAGAATATAATATGATAAATATAGTACTAATATGTGTGTGCATATATATAAAGTAGGGATCAATAATTCAATATAGTTTAGTTGTACATATATATAAATATTCTCTCTATGTTGGGAAAAAATTTCTCTGCATAGACTAATTACAGAATTTTTAGTTAGATCTTGGATTTCTATAATATTGTAGAATCATTGTCCTATTATCCATGTTGTGAAAAAAATATGAATTCTCTCGCTTATCTTTTATTGAATGAAACAGACTGGTTTTTGTTCCATTCTCTTTTAGTAAATGGTTCTCGTATTCTATATGATTCTATTACTCGAGAAAATAAACTAATTATTAACTTATATGTAGTTGGATATTATATATTGACTTTTAAATTAACCCTTTGGCTGGAGATCTGAGAAATAATTAGCATGCATTAATTTTTTTTTTCTCGTAATGAAGGAGGATAAATACATTGGCCTAGTGATTCTACAAGACAAGTGTTTATATTTAACATTGTTGAGTAAAAAGTGGACAAAAAAAGGATTATTAAGATGGTCAAAAGGGAGGCCAAAAAAAGGGGAAAATAACGAGGAACTAGGTAGAACATAGACTAGAAGTGAGACTATTCAATTTAGACTTTTTTTTTTTTGGGCACCATAACTTCCAAGAATCAATCAGTATGACAATCATACAATGTATATGTACACATAATTCCACACGTGTTGGAACTCTATGGTTTCCTCACAAATTTATCCGCACCATAAAATAATTACAGTCGCCATTAATTGCCAAAAAGTACCAAAATAATTTTTATTTTTATAAGGAAAAAAATTGTAAGAATAACAGTTTTTCCTTGTGCATTCATGACTAGTTGTGATTGTAGCAAGACCGAACTAGTGAAAAAAAAAACAGTAATAATAAAAGAACAAGAGTTTGGAAAGTTACAGTTAGATATGAGATATATAGATACACACGTATACATAGAGTGGTCTAACTAGACCTTAGGCTGTCTGAAACTCTTATTGCGTGTGCAGACAGTAACCACAGCTATATATATATATATATAATCAGTTAAATAATTTGTCATTTTAAATGTAAAATTTAAAATATTTAATCATAATTTAATGAAATTAGAGATTTAGTCATTGCATGTAATATTTTTTATAACATGTAATATATATGTGTAAAAAATATAATATTTTTTATAATATATAATATAAAATATTATATTTTTATACGTATATATATTTCATATAACAAAAAATATTATATTTTATGGCTAAATCCTTAATTTCGTAAAATTATGACTAAATCCTAAAAAATTATCCAAAAATTTAGCTAAATGCCTAAAAGATTTATATATATATATATATATTCAACATTTCAGCCTCCCAATGAATTTTCAATATAAGCTAATTATTATTATTAGGTGCGCAAAAAAATTTCAATATTAGTCGCAACTCGCAACTCATAATAATTTATAACTGATCGAATATTTGAAGTCGTAATGATTTTTCTGATGGAATTGGTTTGTAGCTAACGAATTTTTAGAATGTAATGTGATCATAATTTTTTAAAGAAAAAAATACTATTAGCATCTATAGCAAATTTTCTTTTGTATGTGAATTTGTTTCTATATAGTACTTCAAAGTTTCTATACATAGTCATAGTTATCTTCTTTCTATATACAAAAAAAAAAATATTCTCATAATTCTAACAATTAGATCATAAGAGCATATTATAAACACAAACTGTATCTATACTTTAGAACATAGAACAATACATATACATATATATAATATATTCTCTTTTTAATTATTTAATCAACGAAGGACGTTAGAAATTCTAATTACTATTAGTTTGTTAATTAGATTTCACTTTCCATAATTTTCATGCATTCACGATCTGATTAAACATCTAAAAATTACATATATTTGTAACTACACCTCTCTCTCTCTCTCTCTCTCTCTCTCTCTCTCTCTCTCTCTCTAGATATGGGAAAGTGTTCAAAACCAACATTTTGGGGACACCAATAATAGTGTCCACAGACTCGGAAGTGAACAAAGTTGTCCTCCAAAACCATGGCAACATCTTCGTCCCCGCTTACCCTAAATCCATCACCGAATTGCTCGGCGAACACTCGATTCTCCGAACCGAAGGAAACTTCCACAAGCGACTCCATGCCCTAATCGGAGGGTTTCTTAGGACCCCACATTTCAAAGCTCAAATCACCAAAGACATTGAGAGCTCTGTCAAGCTCGCTTTGGCTCGTTGGGACACCAAAACCATGCAAACCATTCACGTCCAAGATGAAGCCCAAAAGGTGACCTTTTTTTGTTTTTGGTTTGTTTTTAGTAAGGTCTGTTTTTGGGGTCAACTATTAATTATTAGTTGATACGCATGTTTAGATTGTGACTTGTTTCAATTCGTTATTGGTTATTGATATTCATCAGATTGCGTTTGAAGTGTTGGTCAAAGTGTTGATGAGCGTTTGTCCGGGTGAAGATTTGGACTCTCTCAAAAGGGAATTTGAGGAGTTCATTAAAGGGTTAATTTGCTTGCCAATCAAGCTACCCGGAACAAGACTATATAAATCTCTCAAGGTATATATGTATATGTATATATGCAAGCAAAGTTATAAATATGCAAAACAAAAAAAAAAAGTTTATTTGTTTAATTTACATGTTATTCGTACAATGTATTCTGAACGTTAAATCACATTAGTAACGAAGATATACTTGAACTTGGTAAGAATGATGAAATTTTCAAAATATGTACGTTTATTACTAATAAGAGTAGTTTACCTCATGTTTATAAGATATCAACATTTTAAAACCTTGTTCTATGTATTTTTTCATTTAATTAGGCTAAGCAGAAGTTGTTGAAGATTGTGGGGCGAATAGTGGAGGAGAGAAAATCAGCCATGGAGAGTAGTGGTAATTACATTAATGCAAGCGAAAAGCGCGCACCGAGCGATGTGGTGGAGCTGTTACTACATGAAAGCACCAACGACACAACGCGTAGGTTTCCGTTGGATTTCATCACCGGAAACATCATTGAGATGATGATCCCGGGAGAGGAGACCGTGCCCACCGCCATTACGTTGGCCGTCAAGTACCTTAGCGACAATCCCATTGCTCTTCAACGTTTAAGGGTACGTATTTTTTTAGTCCAAGAATTAGATACGTTAGAATTCGATATTATTCCTATATGAGAGACGCGTCTGTTAGATCTCAGCCATTCGTAGTTGTGGGACCCACAGGCAAGAACTGCTGAGATCGAATGGATGCGTCAGTCGCGTCTGTTCGTAGCATTTCTCTTCTTATGTAGCAATATTTGAGGGTGTGTATTTGAACT
The DNA here is from genome assembly GCA_018132145.1 of Boehmeria nivea var. tenacissima. Lineage (NCBI taxonomy): Eukaryota > Viridiplantae > Streptophyta > Magnoliopsida > Rosales > Urticaceae > Boehmeria > Boehmeria nivea. The sequence goes on from CM030886.1 coordinate 10,504,431, forward strand.
TTTTAGTCGAAGAATTAGATATGTTAGAATTCCATCATTCGTGACTGTTGAATCCACGTAGAGTCCATTGTGGGATCTAAATTCACAAACGGCTGAGATGACGCATCTGTTCGTAACATTTCTCTTCCTATATATATTCAAATCTTATAGAGTAGAGTTCGAGAGAACATGTTAGGTAATCCCAAGTAATACATGATAATTATAACATGTAAGTTATCACTCTTTTCCGTCTTAACTAATTAAAGCTAAACTCGATTGAACGTTGTAATACTTTAATGCATCAATTGTATAAATATAAGATAGATTCCGAGAGAACATGCAAAGATAAGCGACGGGTCCCACGATAGACATATGTTGATTGTTGCCCTAGACACACGTGCAAAAGTTGACACACGTGTGTGAGCGAGAGAGAGGTGGTAATTAAATGTGGGAGGGCCACACGTTTGGAGGTTTTAGGGTTGTGTGTATGGACAAATTTCAGCCGTACGATCAAGATTGGACGGTTGACAGGTGAAGGACCACTTGTATTTAATTTCTTGGCTGTCGGTACCCCTGCCACCACTCTTATACACCGTTACCATCATCAATACTTGTATTTTTCTGCCTATATATATATATATATAATCCAAATACTTCACTAAGAAAAACAAACAATAAACTGACTAATATAAATGCAAAAATATTATGTAGGGAGTAAAAATAATTATCACCGCAAGTGAGAATTATAGGACACTGGAAAATTAAACTTTTAATAATAAAAAATGTGTGACTAAATACTAATAATTAATAATGTACTTTTTTTGCAAGAATTAATGTTTTTCAGTTGCAAAATTTGTTTTAGAAGTACACATTTTTTTCTCTATTTTCCTACTATATATTTTTTTGGGGTAGTTGGCTCAGTGGCATTAAATTTGATCAGTGAAGATAGTAAATAGTAATAATTTTATTCAATAATTTTAATATTATTCTCTCTTATTCCAGTATGTTGGTAGAAATGCCCCTCTTCGGCATAGCAAAATATATATCGGCCTAAAAGCTTATAATATAAGTAATATAGGAAGATATATTAGCTTGAAAAAGAAAATGATAAAAGCACAATTTCATTGTTAGATCATGTTTAAGTTTATTTAAGTTATCACATCATATGGTTTAACATTCAAACGTCATAGGTTTGTTTTTCTATTAAACACTAAATCTATATGTCTAGTTGCTTACGTGACATACACATGACAAATGATCATCACAAGCACATGAACACGTGATTGTCATTATCATTAGTGAAAAAATTATGTCAATGTCTATATCTGCATGTTACGTGCATGAGTGCTAGGGTAATATGTCATGTTGAGAAAGTGCTTTTCAACTAAACTATTTTTGTTTTTGTTTGGAGAGCTTACAGTACAAAGCCTCAAGTTTGGGGAAGAATTAGTTAAAATTTCGAGCTTGAAGCCCTATAATTAATTTAGCTATAATATTTTATTGTGCTATCATATATAACATGCTACTAATATATAGAATGATGATGTATATATACAAATATATAAGGAAGTTTCTAAAGCAAATCCCTTAATATGCAGTGCAATTATTACAGGAATATGGCATTGCAGAGAGGGAATGTAATATAAGAAGTAGAGTTGTCGCAATCATTGAAATTCAAAAAAGTGCTAATAAAACCAAGCTTTCTATAGAAACTCTTTCCTTCTTTCCAAGTGAGAAATGTTGAGATATTTTGGTGAATACAATTTGATGATGGTGGTGGTTGTGCTTTTATGGTAAAAGAAGGAAATTGCCTTTTGGTCTTGTAGTTAATTTTGTGACTTGGTTTTTTTTTTTTTTTTTTTGACTATGTTGCAGGAGGAAAATATGGAATTGAAGAGGCAAAAGACAATTGATTCCTCCATTTGTTGTACATGGACTGATTATATGTCCTTGCCATTTACACAGAATGTGAGTCCCAATTTGAATACATGGAATTAATAAATTTTATTAGATGGGAAAATGGCTTGGTCTGAATATTTTTTATTTTTTTCTTTATAAATTTTTTAAGGTAATAAGTGAGACTCTTAGATTGGCAAATATCATCAATGGGGTTTGGAGAAAAGCTCTTAAAGATGTGGAAATCAAAGGTGAGTTTTATTCCTTTTTGATAATGTTTAGAATCCTTGCATTCATGATTCAAGTAGTGTTGACAATAATTTGGTTTGTAATTAATTCCTATATTATGTGATAACTTTCTCTCTTTTGCAGGCTTTTTGATACCAAAAGAATGGTGTGTGTTGGCATCTTTTATTTCTGTTCACATGTCTGAAGAGAATTACCAAAACCCATATCAATTTGATCCATGGAGATGGGAAGTAAGTTTTCAAGTACTTTTATATTTTCCTTTCCTTTTTTTTTTTCTTTTAAAGAAAGCAGTTGAATCACTTTTACACTAATAAACCTACTAATTAAATTGTTAAATTCGATTTTACAACAACTTTTTGTTGCTAATCAAAAACCAAACAATACAATACGACACGATCACGCTAAATCACGATTTGAATTGACTAACAACAACTTAAGGTTCGTTTGGTAAACAAGTTCAGATTGTGGTAATTTGAATTAGAAATTTTGAATTGGGCAATTTGAACGAAAAATTTAAATTATTGTTTGGCTCAAATAATCTTAATTGAAAATATTATTTGAATTATTGTTTTTGTAGATATGAAATGTGTGATTTTGAGTTATAAAAAGAGTGGTTAAATGTCAAATCAAAAAATATTATTCAAAGTGGATTCAAACTGTTAAAATTTGAGGGGGGGAAGAATTTGATTCTGAAATGTTTGAATGAGTTTTTTCCATTTAGATTTTATCCAAAAAAAATTACCAAACGACGATTTAGATTGATAAATTAGTTTGTATGACCCAAAATAGGTTCAAATTCAATTGCTAAACAACCTTTTAATTAAGTAATTTACCTTATTACCTCTTGGGAAAAATATCTCACAAATTTTGCCTATTATTGAAGTAAAAAGTTTTTTTTGTCAAACCCCACTTTATTTGGAACTTTATGTTGTGAACAAAAGTACTTGTTTTTCACTTTTATTTACTTGTCTTTTTTTGACTGCAGAAGTCAGGAGGCAATGTCAACAGCAATAATAGCTTCACACCATTTGGTGGTGGACAAAGGCTTTGCCCTGGTTTAGACCTATCTAGACTTGAACTATCAATTTTCCTTCATCACCTTGTTACCAATTACAGGTAATAATCTAGTTTTTTTTTTTTCCATCATAATTAGTAACATTTTAAAACATGATATCGGAAGACTAGTAGGACGTTTGTCATTTTCGCTAGACTTATGATCTAAAAAAAAATAAATCTGATAGATTCAAAATCGTTCGTTGTTAATTGTTGTGTTTTATATATTGTTTCCACACAGATGGATAGCAGAGAAAGATGAAATTATCAACTTTCCAACTGTCAAGATGAAGAGGAAGTTGCCCATTAAAGTCACATCAATAATAAGCTCTTGAAAAGCCATTCAGGTTGACCCATCATCCAAAAACGTGAATTGCAACAGCAAAAAAAAAATAAAAAATTATTGGTATTATGATTATCCTCAACATATGATTTAGGGATGGTTGTGACACTATTGTATACATTAAAAAATATGCATGTAGTCATGTAGATACAGAAAACATGTATATCATTGTGTTCGTTCTGGTGTCACCATCTTTGTCCAATACCAATATTATGAGCCTCTCATGCAAAATATATTCAAGTGGGGATGATCAAATCCAACTCCCATATCTTATTAAGTCCCCATATAATAAATTTTTCTGCTTTTTGGTTTGATGATGAAAGTTTTTTTTTTTTTTTTTTTTGGTTTTTTGTGGCAGTTGTGTAACTCAAAAAGAGGGTCATTATAGTTTTGTCGCTATATAGAAATGCACAGTGTATATAGGCTCCAGCCTCAATCATGTTATCAGTAGTGGAGCCACATTGAAATAGTGCCAAAATATGTCACGGTTACTTGTCTTAGCTCTCCACATAAGTCTAATTTTGTACATGGTGCGATATGAGCTATGAAAAGATGTTGCTTCATTTCATTGTTTTGCTTTGTGTCTTCAAGCAGCGCCAAATATTTTTTTCTGTTTTTTTTTTAATAAAAAAAGTAATAATCAAGGGTGCGTTTCGTTTGCCGATTTGAGAAGCGTTGGCAAACGCAAGATGATGAAGCCACCTTACGCTCCCGCCGGCCACCAATTTAGATTTTACGGGCTCTAAATACACTTTTCCAATTCGTATTGCTCAATCTAAAATGGCCACAAAGGATTTATTATTATTATTATTATGTATTTTACAATAGGAGAATAGGACAACCCTTGTGGAAAGGATGAACAATAGTATAGATAAAATTAGGATTGAAGAAAGAAAAGATATCTTAGGTGGGGTAAAAGACCAAACTTGCAGCTCAACTTTTTGCCTTTAGAAATTTAGAAAGGCAATGTTTCATCTTCAAAGTTCAAAGCATGAATGTTGAATGGTTTTTTGGAGGCCATGAGAAAGTTCCAACTTTGTTCCAAAGACCACCGAAAGGATTCTAGTGGGGTTATAGTCGGAGGCCAAACGTTTATCTCAAGGCCAAATTGTTTGCCCTTATAAGTCATACGAGCTTCTTAGGTTTTGCTTTTCAAAAGCAGCTTTTGGTTATCCCAGTCCAAAAGCTGCCAGAGCATGACCTTCTATGAACCCAAGCTTTCAATGTACTATTTACCAATAAAAACTCCCCTAGCCACAGCTAAGAATCACCTAAGTTCATTTAGAACTCATTGCTGGTAATAATGGATTCACCGTAAAGGGCAGTGAAAGTAGGTGAAATTCTTTTACCATAATCTAGTCAATTATATGGCATGGACTGTCATTGCTCATTAATCAAAGGAAAAAAATATCACAGCTCCTAAAATATGGAGTAAATGAGAGAAAAAAAGGTTTTCAATATAGATAATCATTGCCTTAAAGAACAAAAATAGAACTTGATTTACAAAACAAAGATTATTCTCCACTTTCTTTTCTCAGGAGCCCGCTGCAGTGTCTCCCGCGCAAGTAGACACTATACGCATCTCAAAGTACATTGTTCTAAACTAATTGATCCGGGAAGAAATTTTCTCGCAATGTCTACTAATAATGGGGTAAAAGCTATCAGCAGCATGACCGCCTTTCTAGCAAGGTTAAGTGAGGACAATATCAGGCCATTGATTTCTTCTTCTCTTCCTCAAGTCGCTGCAACTCTGCCAGTCTCTCAGCCCAGGCTCTGTCCCTTGCCACTGCAGCCATTTTTCGTTCGACCCTCTTTATGTTCTTCTTCCGTTTAGCCTCTTGCATCTGGACTTTCCGTTTCTTCTTCTCTGCCTGCACAAGCTCACAACCAAGTTCACATTAGAGGAATATCATTAAGGGAAGCACTCATCAGCGAAAGTTCAAGGGACAATCCAATCCTTCTAACATATATACTCAGGAGACCTTTTTAATTTTCCAAAAACAATCTATAGACTAGCACAAAAATGGCTCTGTGGATCAACGGAAGAGATCCACAGGGTCCAGTCAAAGCGAGAAACGAGGAATTATTCTTGTACCACTCATAGCATCGTCAGTCAAAGCTATCTTTGACAACATGATTTTTTTTGGCATACCAAAACCTAAGGATGTCTAAACCAAATTAAAGATTCCTGCCGGTGGCAATGATTCTTCTGAGTAGCCGCAAAGAAATAACAAGACCAGCAATACGATAAACAAAAACTTGGGCTAGGAACTAATGAATGTGCGTATCCAAAGCATTTTGCGATGAGGCTCACTCTGCCAAGAAGTTCAACTTCAATAAAGTAATAAAATACAACTGTTCATATATTATGACCAGTACAGCTGTAGAATGGTTTCCAAGTAGCAACACACACACGACTCCCCTCACCATAAAATTGTTACCAAGTTCCTACTAAAATGCATAACATGAGGCTTGAAGCCATACATATCCCCATAAGAAAGAGGCATACTCAGCTATTCAACTTAAATAGTTTTTGGGCAGTTCCTATGTTTCCCACTACTTACTCCCTCATAAAAAGAGATAATAATGGCTGCTTGAGGTTACGGTCAAATCACACAGTAATGATGTTCCCAATCAGAAAACTAAATTTCTGATTAATCAATTGCAATCAAGTACTTCATGTCCTCATCTTGTTAAGCAATGCACCATTGGATTATGGAATTCTAAGATACGTGCTTCTAGAGTTTTTCGGACCATAAAAACACCACGCAACAGAAAGTACAAAAAAACACAAACTACAGTTCATGCGTGAAGAAACAAGTTAACACATGATTAAGCAGTAACAAAAACATCGAAGACGCACCTTAATGAATGCCATGCGCAGCTTAATACGCTTCTTCTCATTCCGTCTTTTCACACTTCCTTCATTCGGCTTCGCAGCTATCGTTTCACCAGGAACATATTGAACCAACTTATATGGTCCTAAATTACCAAAAAGAAAAATAAATTATTGCAATTCCATTCCGAAACTTTACACACCATTGTGAAGTTAAATATACAAACTGACAAAAAAAAAGATTCAAAATTTGACTCAAAACTGAACTTTTCAAATACCTAACTTCAAGTTTATCTCGGGAAATGAACATAGAAGAAAATGGAAAGCACAAATTAGCTACATTTTTACGCCCATAGTTATGGACTAAAAAATTCTCAATCTCTTTCATCAAAGCAAACATCATTATTTAAGAGATAATTAAAGAATTTTGACTTCAATTCCAAAACCAAAACGCCTAAATTTCATAAAGATGAACCTGAGTTTTTCAATATTCATCTTTGCACTCATTGTTATCCAATTCAGAAAATTTTAAATCATTTATCACACCAGTACCAAAATTCCTAATAACACACTAACACAAACACAATGGCACCAAAAAAAAAAAAAATTCGAAGAAATGAAAACAATTTATTCTAAAACTATGCAACATAGTATACATTTTGAACTCATTATAATATACAACCACAAACTTCCAATCCCATATCAACCAAACGCCAAAATTTCAAAAAGATAATAAAAGAAACTAACTTTAATCCAAAACTAAATGCCCTAGATTTCCACAAAACACCTAGCTATTCATAAAGCTTCAATTTTTATCCAAACCAAACACCAAAAAGACAAACCTGGAGGTTTCAAGGAGGCTCTTTTCCGGCGAGACTCAAGGCTCGGTCGTCGCTTAGGAAATCGAGTGTCGGTCAAGCTGTGAAGAGAACGGTACAAAATCGGAACAATCGACGACGACCGCGACCAGAAGAGCTCCGACCTGGTCGCGGCGAACGGCGTCGTTTGGCGAGGAATCGTCGTCAGAGCTCTCGAGAGTGGTCGAACCAGCGATCTTAAGGCTCCGAATCCCATTCTCTCTCTCTCTCTCTCTCTCTACTGTGCGAGTGACTGGGAGCTCGAAGCGAGAGAGGGAGAAGAGAGTGATTATGGGCTTTTTGGGAATTTGGGCCCACGAGATTTGGGCTCGTAAAGGTGGAGAGAACCCAATGAAACGTACAAAAGTCCACAGATTGGAGCCCATGGTAGTCGTAATCTTCTGGGGGAATTGAATTAAATCTAATAATATTAAATTAAATATGAAAAGAATATTTTTATAAAAAAAATTAAATTTCTAATTAAAATTAATTTTTAAATAAAAATTATAAAAATACGACACCATAAAAAGTTTAAAAAGTATTTGGTATAAAAGGTTTTTTTTTCAAACAAATTAGAAAAAGAAAAATCAAAAGAAAAAAATATGAAAAGAAAAAAAACATTTATATATTGTGTAGAATGAAGAAGGAAAAAATCAAAAAAAAAAACTTGAAAGAAAAAGCAATAAAAAAAAAAGGAAAGAAAAAAATGAAAAAAAAAGAAAGAAAAAAACGAAAAAAAAAGGGAGGGGGGGGGGGGGGGGGGGGGTGTGTTGGGGGTTGCGGGCGTGCAAGCACGCGCCATTTGGGAAGGTGGGGGGCAGCCCTGACACGCGGGCCCCACACACGCGGGCCGTTTCAGGGGCAATTTTTTTTGCTTCGGAGTCCCTGTGCTTAACATTTTCGTCCATTTTATTTACATTTGAGTCTCTAAATTTTTCTAAAATTACTAAATAGCTCAATTTTTTTTAAAAAATTCACATTAACCCCTCAAAAAACGCATTTTTCAAACGAAAAACGCGAAAAAAAAACACAAAACAAAAAAAAAAAAAAAAAAGAGCCACGAAACCGCTAAAAAAAAAACGGCCGAAACTCCTTGAAGAAATCCATTCACTCTTTTATTGTTAGTTAGGATTAGGATGTTTATAGTGTAAATATAAAAGTACCAAGTGCAACAAAAAAAAGTATTAATGTGTAAAAAAAGCATTCCTGAAAATCTCCCTTCCTATGCCTGTGGATCTGAAGATTGAAACAACGTGTTATATAATTACTATTCACATCTTTTACACAACATGGAATTGGAAGATTTGAAATGTTTTCATGACTTTATAAATGGGGAAATTGAAAAACTTAAAAAAAAAATTTAAAAAAGTAACGTTGTTATGAACCGTAAGCCATATCTAATGCTTCAATCTTAATGTCTTTAGCTTTGCTATTTGGCCTATCATTAAAGTAAATCCCCGCTTGATTAAACAACTTAAGTAGACAAATTAAGTCCTCATTACACATCTTTGAAGGCCTTTTGTCTCCGAAACCACCCGATTTCAAAACCCTAATGATCTTCTCCCTAAAAAGGCCGGCTCCCGAATCCGATCCGGAAAGCAAACAATGCTCCTCGTCCTCGCTAGTTTCGCTACTTGAGGCCGCGATTTCCGACAACCCTAGCAGCTCCGACACCTTCTTCTTCTGCTTGAAAATCGCACCGAGCGTCTTGTTCTTGGTGCAGAAGCAAGTCCTCGTGAAAGCGCGCCACTCGTCGAGGTCAACGCTCGGAGATCATGGGCGCCCTTGGGGCGAAGCATCACCACGGAGGAGTCGACTTTAGGGCGAGGGAAGAACTCGCTCTTGCTCACGTCCATGACGTGTTCCACGTCTGCCATGAGGCTCACGTTTGCAGCCAAGCGGTTGAATTCCGGGTCCCCGGGCCTGGCCGTCATCCGCGCAGCAAACTCCTTCTGGAGAAGAAGCGTAGCGCTCCGAAAAGCCCTTGTTTCATACGCCAATTTCGCCACAATTGGCGACGAGATGTTGTACGGAATGTTCGCAACGACGAGATCAAACCGAGGCAACTCCGCCTTCAAAAAATCTTCCCGTATGACCTGCGAAAAATCCACCTACTAGTTAGAAAAAGCTAAATGTTTTCATTCAAGCATTTGGTCGAACATATACAGTTTTGGAAAATAGTGCTACTTGTCTATTTTTAGACCACGTTAAAAAATATATCACAACTTTTTAATTAAAAATGTTCGTTTTGCTTAACCAAAATATCTATGAATCAACAAATTGTGGATTAAACTTTTTTTAAACTTTCCTTTTATTATTTCTTAAATTTTTAACTAAATACCTGTCTTTTAAATTACAAAAAATAAACTATAATTAATCAGTAAGATACTAATAAAAAGGTGGATTAATTAACAAAAGTATCTTGATATATACATGATTTACCAAACAACGGAAATTCAATTGAAAAAAAAAAAAAAAACTTTATATATTTTTATCAAATACCTCTTAAAGTTTTTGCCTTTAGACACACATTTGAAGTTTCACTAAGGCATTTCGACGAACATGTAATGAGCAAAATATCAAAATTTTCTAAACTTATCGTCGAGTCATTTCATCGAACGGTTTGTGAGCGAAAAACTTACACACAAGCGATCTTGGAGGCCACGCTCGGAGACCCTTTCGCGAAGAATCTCGACCATCCGACAGTCGATCTCGACGGCGACAACGTTGTTGGCCACTTCGAGAAGCTTCATGGTGAGATTCCCAGTACCAGGTCCGATCTCCAAGACCGTGTCGGTGGGTCTTATCGCAGATTTCTTCACGATGGCATCGAGAACTCGCTGGTTGGTCAAAAGGTGCTGACCTTTGCTCTTGTGCAGACGCAGCTGGGTCTCGTCGTTGTCGTTTGAGTGTGGACGACGTCGTTTTGGGTCCCCGTGGTGGAGTTTTCTGATGGGATTGGTGTGGGCTGTCCTTGAGAGGAGCTGGGAAATGGATTTGTGAAGTCGAAGCATATGTGATTGATGGGAATTTTGATATTGATTCTTGATATGTATTTAAATTTCTTTTTCTTGACAGAGTGATATAGCCCGGGTTTTTTTTTTTTTGGTTGGTGATGTTTTTGGTCGTTTTGTATAACCCATGGGCAAACCATCCAAACAAATCATTACATTCAATTTTATTATTTTTCAATCTTTTATTTTATAACTTTCTAAATCCTTATATAATATCTTTCACTCTCAATCATTTATATTTTATATCAAAGTCATACTATTCTATTAATTTTTTAATCATTTTTTAAATTATTTTCAAATTATTTTGACCATCTCAAAAAATAAGATGAAATGGGCAAAATAATTTACCTAAACATAAGCTAAATTTGAGTTTTTTTTAATCATTATTTATGTCTATTTCAGTCGTATTATATGTTAATCTATGTGCTACATGTTAAATTAAAAAAAACATAGTTGGATAAACAATTAAATTGTGTCGCATGGCTCGCTGCCATTATATGAAAATTGAAACCTCATCAGCGGTAAAAACGACAACTTTGGATAAAAACGACAGGAATCCTTAAAAACGACATCGTAGCTGAGGATCATCGATTAAACTTGAAAACAACATATGAGCGAAAAGCAGACAAATTTTTATAACAACGACAGGAATAGTGAAAAATCGACGTATATGTACGGAAACGACACCTGATCTACGAAACGACAACTGAACTGAAAAACGACATCTAAGTTATAAAAACGACAAATTTCATTAAAAATGACAGAAAAGCTGAAAATGAAAGATGTTTCAGAAAAATAGATCTGTGCTGATTAAAAACGACAGAAAAAACGAAGTAGTATTTAAAAACGACATTGTTTGGAAAAACGACAGAAAACAGGAAAACGACAGTTATAAACGACAGATACTTTAGAAATCGACATCTAAGCTGATAAAGCGACAAGTTTATCTAAAAGAGTTTAGGGAACTGAAAAAATTAGAGATATTTCAGAATATGACATCTGAGGTCAGGAAACCACAACTAAACAGAAAAGCGACATAAAAGGCAAAAAACGACATCAGACATGGAAAGACAAACTATGTGAAATACACTTTTTTATACAATTATTAAAAGAATCTAGGGGCTTTGGACGTTTTGTCCAAGTAAGACCGAAACATTTCGACTGCCTTTTTTTTTTGGCGTTTTTCTCATCTTATTTTTCAAGGGGTAAAATGTTTTTTTTTTTTTTCAAAATTAGGCTATTATATAACTTAGTAAAATAATATGGACTGAAATGAAATTAAATAAGACTAGAATGAAAAAAAAAAAAAAGGACTTTTGAGCAAAAAAAAAAATACAACAATAACCCCTAACGCGGGCCCACGTGCGTGGCACGCGCATCAGGAGCCAAAAACTAAAACCCAAACTAGTACTCCCAAAAAGACCAACCAAATCACGATTTGAGTGCAGGAGAATTGTGAGTATCAAATACCCCTTAAAAGTTTTTGCCCTTAGACACACGTTTAAAGCTTCACTAAGGCATTCCGACGAACACGTGATGAGCAAAAAAACAAACTTTACTAAACCTATCGTCGAGTCATTTCATCGAACGGTTTGTGAGCCAAAAACTTACACACAAGCGATCTTGGAGGCCACGCTCGGAGACCCTTTTGCGAAGAATAAGAATATCGACCATCCAAAGCAGCTCTTGTGCAGAAGCAGCTGGGTCTCGTCGTTGTCGTTTTCGTTTGAGTGTCGACGACGTCGTTTTGGGTCCCCGTAGTGGAGTTTTCTGTTGGGATTTGTGTGGGTTGTCCTTGAGAGGAGCTGGGAAATGGATTTGTGAATCGAAGCATTTGTGATTGATGGGAATTTTGATATTGATTGTTGATATATATTTGAATTTCTGTTGCCTGACAGAGTGATATATAGCACGATATATATATATATATATTTTGTATCATTATTTATGTCTATTCCAGTTGTATTATATTTTAATCTATGTGCTACGTATTGAATTTAAAAAATAAATAAATAAATAATAGTTGATGAACAACTAAATTGTGTCGCTGCCAAGATATGAAACCACATAAGCGGTAAAAACGACAACTTTAGATAAAAACGACAGGGATCCTGAAAAACGATATCATAGATGAAGATTTCGATTAAACTTTAAAGCGACTTATGAGTGAAAAGCAGACAAATTTTTATAAAAACGACAGGAGTAGTGAAAAATCAACATATATGTAAGGAAACGACATCTGATATGCGACAACGACAACTGAACTGAAAAACGACATCTAAGTTATGAAAACGACAAAATTTATTAAAAGTGACTGAAAATCTGAAAATGAAAGATGTTTCACAAAACTACATCTGAGCTGAGAAAAACGACATAAAAAACGAAGTGTGATATAAAAAAAGACATTTTTTGGTAAAACGACAGAAAACAGGAAAACGACACTCAAAGACGACAGATATTTTTGAAATCGATATCTAAGCTGATAAAGCGACAAGTTTAGATAAAAAGGTCAGGGGAACTGACAATATTATAGATAGTTCAGAATATAACATCTGAGGTAAGGTAACCGCAACTAAACAGGAAAACGACATAAGAGGCAAAAAACGACATCAGACATGGAAAACGACAAATTATGTGAAATACACTTTTACTCTCATAAAAGACCAACCAAACTACGATATAATTACGTAAGACACTTTAACACATACATAATTACAGCAATAAGTATTTTGGGAGATAAATAACAATGTAATTTAATATTACTTAGGGTTTGTTACATCGTCTAAAAAAAAAAACATATATGATAAGCTTATTCTTAGTAAAAATAAGCTTTGGAGGGGTTACTCGTAATTTCGTCTTTCAGAGAGAGAAAAGAGAGCCAAATGTATAGATTTTAAACAAATAAAATTAATATATACATACATATATTCTTTAAAAATACCTTTTCAATTAGTTGTTCCGTGTATTATATGGACAAAAATCAAACTTTCGAGATTATTTAATACAACCGAATGAACACGATACGAAAGCAAACTCATGGAATTATCCCCTTATTTTTTTCAAATAACAAATAAACAATATATGTAACTTTATTGCACCTTCAAAACAAAACAAAACAAAACAACCTATAGAACTTATTCTTTTAGTGGATTATCCGGAAAAATTCTTAAGTTCTGATTGATTTACGTGACATCTAACGTAAATCATGAAAGATAGAGTTAATCCCTTTTGCATACATTTGCCTTTTGTTTTAGATAGCTTTAAGACGCACTTCTTGTTTTAGAGTTAACCCCTTTCACATAATTAGTTCTTTAGCTTCATTCGCATTGTTCTAAAATGTTGACTAATTTGATTACTTATCTCAAGGTCCAATTTGTGAATATGGACAGCCAATTTCCCTTTTTGTGTTGGCTTTAACTAACACACATGATTTTGGATGTGCATATTTTTCATAAATGTAATATTATTCCTTACACAACATATGTAAAATAATGCATGTTCTTAACTTCTTTTTTTTTTTTTTTTTTTGGTTGGTTGTTTAGCAATAAGTATGTTTTTCTTGATAAGTTCTCACACGTAACTTTGTTTAGAAATAAGTATGTATTTTAAAATACATGTTGCCATTTCATTACGCAATCTCTTTTATACACATATATACATATATATATATATATATATATATATATTATCGCAGTAGTAGGAGTACTTTCATTAATAATGCTTGGCATTAATAGGCACCGACAAGGGAGTACGAAGTGTCGAAGTACTTTTTACAATTTTTTCAATTATCCATTTGTAATCATATAGTTTCTATGAGATAAATAATTAAGCCACCTTTAAGACCGTTATTTATATTGTTACCGTTATTAAGAATAAGTCATTAAGAAATTATGGCATGATTGCAGCGTGGAATATCCTTGATAATATATATATATATATATATATATATATATATATGTGTGTGTGTGTGTACTTTTCAGAACATATAGAGACATAAATAATTACTTTTTGCGTTAGTTTTGCGACACACTTTTTGATTATACTTGATATGCATGTGGGATTTGTTTATGAGTTGGGTTGTTTTCATTGTCCTTGTTAAGCTTTTAAATGAGCCATTGAATATATATATATATATATATATCAAGATTTTATTTATTTTTTATTAGTACGCGGTACATCTTGCATGTAAATGGCAATCGGCCCCTTAAAGATTATAATATTTTGACGTTTCAATCAACTGAAAAAATCTTCAACGATATTTTGATGCACTATTTTTTCTTTCTTTTATTAATATTGGAGTTTGTGTATGTATATAGTGAGTTAATATGTATATATATAATATATATATATATATTATATATATATTACGAATTCCACTATCAATGTATGAGAATTTAACGAAAGTTTGATTTTATTTATATTTTTTTTACCAAATTAAACCAAGCATAAGGCAAACTGAAGGGTGATGATAATGAAGTTCACTAATGATAAATGCGAGTTTTAATCTCTCTCCCTCTCTCCATATATATATATATATATATATATTTTTTTTTTCCTTTTCACATTCTTTGATAATGACTCTTCAGACAAAGAATGAAGAAAAGAGAGGAATTCAATTATACGCTTCCGCAACATGTTGTAACTTGTACTCTTGTGGAAGAAAAAATAATTAAAATAAAGAGAATGGTTGTTTTTTGTTTTTCTTTTTTTCCTCTAGATATCATGGGTGATATTATTATGCCTTGTAAATCATAAGCAAAATGGAAAACCAACGTCTGCGGTCACACAAACCGTTGGTTTTGATTGTCACCAAATGCAATGATGAACTTATAAAGTAGAGCACTAAGTTAGTAAATAGTAAAATCTTATGGTTGAAGGAATAGTAACTTTTTTAGGGCGTGCAAAAACCCTAATGAATTTGCCTTCCTTCCTCCTCCTTTATTTTTCAGTAATTTGCACTAAAGGGCCACTGAATTTTTCGGACCGAACAATTTCACCCCTAAACTCTTTTTTGGATCAATTTATACTCCGAACTAACAAATATAGTCAAATCGGTATAAAATAGAGATTGATAGTTAATAATAAAAAGGCAATGATTAGACAACATGATTTGCAATCATAATTAATGGACCCTGAACTAATCAAAATTTGTTAATTTGCCCCCCCCTAAAATTTATTTTTATTATTATTTTGGCAATTCGCACCTTGAATTCCATCAAATTTTTACTTTTGTTATCAATTTGGACCTATTTGTCAAAAATTATAAGTTTTGGTGAAAAAAACTTAGGGGTCAACATGCCAGATTTTTGACAAATTAGACACTGTTATTGCAAATTATAATATTATTAATATTATCATTGGCTGCTTTTCTTTTGTCCAAATAGCAATTGTGTAACGGCCAAATTGGTATAACGGTCAATCTAGAATTGACAAATAATAATAGTAATGATAATTAGCGGTGGTGCTTCATTATCAAATTGTCATGTGCTGCTTCATTATTGTTTGGGAGGAAGAAGTTACAATAGTTTTAACTTTTCAACCTTTTTTTGCTTTTGATCCTCAATTTATGCCTTATCATTGTTGTTTGGCAAAAGCAAAAGATTAATCTTAACTTTACATGCTAATAACTTGGGATATATATATATATATATATATATGTCTAGTTACTCTAAAGTAGTACTTTGACTAAGAAATATAGTACTGTCATTTTTTACACCTTTGATGATATAGACAAGTTTGATGTGGACACATATTCTAGAACGATGTAATTAGATATACCGTGATCAATTTATTATCATCTATTACTTTTATGTCTGCGATATATAAGAAGCCTATATACATACATACATACATATATATATATATATGCATGAAATAATTTGAACCGTCCAATTGATTAGTTCTTTGTCAGTAATATACATATATATACAATTCGCTATGCTAGCTTGCTATCAATGAGAATCACGAATTTTGGATGATCGTTTCTGCATATGATAACTTTGAACAACTATTCTGTCGCTTTTGAAAAACATACATGCATATATAATCCAATAATTCATTTCGTTTGCAAAACTCATATGTTTTAATAAAATGATAGAATTTTGTATATTTATCCTGATTTTAATCATATTATAATGTGTGTTTCATCCTATCATACAAATTGTTTATGTAAGTACAATATTTCATAAATTTATGTACACCGTACAATATAGTATAAGGCTCTATATGAACCCAACAAAGTATCTCTACTCAATAATCAATATACACCTTGAGATATAAATTTGTAACTTATTAGATTCTTATAGTATATATATTACAAATTTACAGTGTACCCCTTGAGATTTTTATTTTTATATTAGCCTTACTATTATTATTATTATTGGCAAAATGTTAGTCAAAGAGGCAAGAGTGAATCCACGTGGCAGCCAAACTAACATAGGATCCAACACTAGATCCTTTTCCACTAGCAGACTGTCAGACACGATTCCACACTCACGCGCCAGCCTCGCGCGTCGACACATTACCCACTTCAATTCGCATAATCAATCAAATTCCACCACTAATCAAAATCGACGGCCACGATTAAAAGCATCCCGAAATGATATTTCGCGGGAAAGCGAGCTTCGCGCTGGCGCGTGAAACACGTAGCCCAAGTGTCAGTGTGTCACTGGCAGTCACGACCCGTAACGGCGCTAACGGAATCCAACCCCACCGACGCAGACGGCCGAGGAATCTCCAGCGCTTCAGCGCCAATGAGAGCGCGACCACGAGTAACGGCGTTAAGTGACCCCACGGTGCTGTGATAAGATCACGAGTCGGTGACGGAATGCAATGCCCACCGACGCATTTCTTGCGGGTTTTTTTTTTTCCAACTACCCGCGAATTGTGGGGTCCACTTTCTGTCACGTGGGCCATCATGATGCTCACTCGTCACAGCCAATCCGCGGTCGTAATCGCTCGACACGTGTACAATTAATGGTATTTTTTTTTTTCTGCTTTGGTAAAAATTTTGTTTTGTTTTTGTTTTTCCTTATGATAAATCATTATCTAGTCTATATGGATGTTTATATTATTGTTTACTAGTACGTTAATTGACGTATAATTATAATACGTTACAATTAACGGTCATTTTTCATAGTAATTGAAACAATTAGCAATTATTATTGTGCTTAATTAGAGTTACATTATAGACTTAGTTATGATATATTGACGTTAGTCTCACGTTTCATTTGTTAAATATTGCATGATTCAACTATTTATCTATCTATCGTGATCATTAATGTCTGTCAAACATATATACCTATATATGGTTGTATATATTTATATATTTATGGACATGACAAAGAAAGAGGAAAGAGAGAGATGAAGATGGTTCCACTATATGGCATTATTGAAATAAATTGCATTCAATTAGATAGTTGCCTTTGAAGAAAATAACTAAAACATTTAAAGCTAGAAGAAAAAAAAAAGGGGAAAAGAAAAGAAAATAGAATTTATTAGTGCTTTGAAAGCTCGAGAAATATTGGTATCTTACCTTAATTTTGTGACATATTTTGTCAAGTTAGTTATAAAGAGAAGATCATGATGCTGAAACTCGGCAGTGATTATGGGGTATGGTATATGATTTTTTTTTAATTTTCATTTCCTAATAACACATAAAAGAATGTGCCTAACCCTTTACGACCTTAATGGATATAAATGTAACATTTTATACTTTTAATTCTTTTAATGATATTTCTTTTGGGGCTGTGTGATATGCCACTATTATAAGGACAAAGATTTTAGGTATGGTATAAGTAGGACCCTTAATTCGTTCCCCACTAACTCCACAACTCTTTGTTGTTTAATGAAAAACGAAAAAGAAAAAAAAATATCTGTTGGTTGTCCCACAAGGGCTATATATTTGAAGTCTAATTTATGATATTTTATCAAATTAATGAACTTTTTTATATACTTATTGACTCTTATAAAACTTGAATTTCAGCGACAAATTAGACAAGATAATTGCCACATACAATCGTAATATTGATTTTACAAACGTTTAGAGTCATGCCAAAAAACCACATTTCTTTTTTTTTTTTTGGAAAAAAAAAACATAAAAATATTGGCCCATAAAATGCGAATGAACGAGTGGGTGATATTATTATTATTATTTTTTTCAGACGATGAATAACGCACAAGTTATGTGCAATATTGTGTGAACCAAAAGTGGATGACCAAACTAGAATAAACAAGTGCGTAATGTGCGCAAAAGGTTGAGAATCGGATTAGAAGGAGAGAGTGGGACTTTGGTCCCACTTCAGTTACCAAACTCTCTCCACTCTTCACGCCGAGGATTAGTGCTTATAAGCAAATCACAAATCAACAAATTAAGACATATATTAATAATTTGTGAAAGAGCTTTTTAGCTTATAGAATAGATGGTTTGGTTTGGCCTTTTTACTATATAGACATTGCTATGCAATGTATAATTTATTTCCTAGTTGACTTTTTTTGTGAACTGAAATTCTGAAATTAGTTAGTGAGCGCATATGTGTAAATGGGGTTGTGATTATTAAAGCATTATTATGCCATTTTAATTATAATGAGAAGCAAAGCATGGTAGGGTTTGATGATTTAGGGTTTAGTGTTTTTTTTTTTTTAAATCATAATTATGATTAGTTTAGAGGGGCATGAAAGTTCAAATAAGAACCATTAGGGCCAATCTGTTGGCGCCAATCAAGAAGTTCTTCAAAAAAGCCATGGTTAGAGCATATTGCTTACGTGGCATGTTTTGATTGGATAGGACTGTCCTCTAGAAGAATATAGTGGTCAAAATCAGGCTTTGAACTTATGGTCAAACTTCAAAGTTCGGCTTCCAATGTCCCTCTGCTGATTTTGCAGGTTTAATATAAGAATATATATATATATATATATATATTATACGTATAAATCAGCGTACATGCACTAGTTCGATGATATACTTGATCTCTATATGTTTTTTTAATCAATACGTGGAATTCATGCCAAAAGATTTTAATTAACGGATTTGATGTTGCTTGAACTATAGGAAAAACATCAAAATATTTGTGAGTTTCCATATATGGGATCAATTAATTCCATATTACCGTTGCATGTAACGTTCAATTTTTGTTAAACATAGCCACAAATCACAATCAAATATTGTCGCTTAGCATGACAAATTTGCTTCTACAAAACTCAATCTAGCTAGCTAGCTAGCATTCTAAAGACTAAAGATGGTTAAAGGTGTTTCATTTTTGTACATATATATATATATATATATAGAGCATATAAAGTATCAATGACTTAAATTATGAGACACAAATATATTATTATAAGTATTGTTTATTACAATGCTGCAAATGGAATATAGTTAATTAATTTGAGGAGAAGCTCACTAGAATCTGTGTAATTATGGAGATTAATATTATATTCCCTGCAGCTTAATTAGGAGAACAAAAAATTCAGTATGTGAGCACATATTTCGGTGGGATTAGCAAATAATTTTCAATATATTAAGGAGTACATATATAGAAGCCCGAGTCAGAATTATCACACTTCAATAAATTGGAAACAGTACAAATGATAATAGTATATTATGATGTAGTTGAAATGGACAGCTGGTCTTTGAGATCTTATGCAGAGATAACAGATATACAAACAATATTGCAGAGAGAGAGAGAGTTTTTGGACAAAAAAATAAAAATAAAAAAAGGTTTGAAGAGATTTGTGTCAATGTGAAGAAGAGATGGGAAGAGAATAGAAAGTGACAAATGGGAAAGGTGATAAATGAGGTGATGGATAGGAATTGGGAAAGAAGTTCCATTATTTGTCATTTCATGTTCACATGAACCCCAGAAAATGTAGCCAAGAAAAGATTTTTTATATGAAAAAATGAAATTAATTAAAAATAGGAAAAGGGTTTTTGGGTTCACATGGAAATGGTACGGTATGTCATGCCTCATTTCCTTTGTGCAAAAAAGCTAAGCACCAAGACAAAAGCAGCAAGTGAGGCAATGCCTAAAGTGTAGCTTCCTTCTTTTCGTGGAGCGGTGTGGCTTGATTATGTACTAATTGTTATATATGTGATAATAAAATGAAATTAGTATCAATTGGTATTATTGTTAGTGTTATCATGAAATGTGTGATAATAGAATAAGTAAAGTGTGACTATTGCATCACTATAGTCAATCTCAAAGGCAAGTCAAAGACCCCATTTGGGACATGGTTTTGTAACTTCGTTTAGACTGCTTTCTCAAAAGGAAAAGGAAACTAAAAAAAAAAAAGGGAAAGAATGTGCTTTTGTTTAATAGAAAGATTTTAATCTCAGCTTAAGCTCTTGATACAGTAACAACCCTTTTTAATTTTTTTTTTTTTTGGGTTTTAACATTAGGACTTAATTTAAGCACCTAATGGAACAATTTAAGCATGAAAAAGCAAAAGTAATTACTGACAAAAAATACAACTACAAGGAAATAACCTAAAAAGTAGACCTTTACAAGATTCTACAAGCGCGTGTTAAACACTCTCACTAATTACTACAACAATCTCTCAAATCACTTTTCTCAAGCTCTCAACATTATTTATTGTTAAACCCCAAAAGAAAAAGCTACTTAATTTTACTCTCTCTCTCTCTCTCTCCAGTTTTTGACAGGTTTTTATAGCAACCTTGTATTGTTGCTCTTGCAGCCACGCACTGACGAGTCTCGGACACTTGTGGACACTGTGAAATCTATATACAGCATATCTATCTATGTATCTATATATGTTACCAAATTAGACTCACATTTCCTCTCTTCTCTCACAGTTTCACACAGAAATCAAGAGGGAAAAAAATGAACTCTTCTTAAACTCTCTCCTCTCTCTCTCTCTCTCTGCATTCACAGAAAGCTTCATTCTTTGCTCAGTGAAACAAAAGGAAGATAAAAATGAAGGCCAACAATGTTTCAAAGCCATGGCTTTTTCTTGTCTTGGTTGGTCTGTTTTTGGGCTCAGAGTTTGTTGTTCAATGTAGTGTCACTTACGATAGAAAAGCCATTGTGATAAATGGGCAGAGAAGAATTCTCTTCTCTGGCTCTATTCACTACCCAAGAAGTACTCCTGAGGTTTGTTCACTTTCACACCTTGTTTATTTAATTTCTTCATTAAGTTTGAACCTTTTTTCATTTCCTCCTGTGGGGTTTTTTTTTTTTTTTTTTTCTTTTTGGTAGATGTGGGAAGGTCTGATACAGAAGGCCAAAGATGGAGGCTTAGATGTGGTTGAGACCTATGTGTTTTGGAACGTCCATGAGCCTTCTCAAGGCAATGTATGTTTTGTGTAACTTCACTTCTTTACTTTTTTCTTCCAATTTTAAGAGACCTTGGAAAATTAATCCATGTTTTTTTTGTTTTTTTGGTTGTTTCAGTATAATTTTGAAGGGAGATATGACTTGGTGAGGTTCATAAAGACTATACAGAAAGCTGGGCTCTATGCTCACCTTCGCATTGGACCTTATGTTTGTGCTGAGTGGAATTTTGGGTACTAATTGTTTGATTTTTTTTTTCCCTTTCTGTTCTCTCTCTCTGGCAGTTTATTTTTTGCTCAATATATTCTACATTGAGCTTAAGAATCACATTTGTGAATATTTTTTTTAGCACACATTTAATTACCAAAATTTGCAATTTTTTGGAGTTAGTTAATAACGGTTAGCTTTTTTGGTACCTGAAATTCTTTTGTTTGTTTTGTTTTGCGCAGAGGATTTCCTGTATGGCTAAAGTATGTACCTGGAATCAGCTTCAGAACAGACAATGAGCCTTTTAAGGTTTTTGATTTTGTTTTTGTTTTTGGTTTTTTAAAGGAAATTCGTATAGTCTACATAATGGTAATTAGTACAATGACATAGAGTTTTAAGTTTGAAGCAACTTTGGTGGTGTTGCAGAGAGCAATGCAAGGGTTCACTGAGAAGATTGTTGGGATGATGAAGAGTGAGAATTTATTTGAGTCCCAGGGTGGTCCCATTATACTCTCTCAGGTATGAGATTTTGTGCCCTTAGGCTTTCAATTAGCATTTGGAGATCACAAATACATGTGAAAGAATTATTGTTAGTTTTTTTATATGGGAAATGTTAAATCCAAGCCATATCAAGCTTGCTTTGATTGTGAGATTGTGTAGTCTTTCAAGAAATAGTTAGAAAAAAGGGCTCAATTTGCAATTATTAAAATGTCTTATTGTTCAGATTGAGAATGAATATGGAGTGCAAAGCAAGTTATTTGGGGCTCCAGCTTATAACTACATGACTTGGGCTGCGAAAATGGCCGTTGGCTTGAAAACCGGCGTGCCCTGGGTCATGTGCAAGGAAGACGATGCACCCGATCCGGTGGTAAGCAATCGAACAATCGTTATCCACTCGATCTAGGCATCGCATTCGATGCATGTTCTATTAGTGATTTGAGCAACGCATTGTCTTTTAAGTTTGTGTTTTTATCGAATTTGGTCCGAGTTAGTTCTCTTCTAAGATTGTGTTGTATACTTTGTGGTTGTTGGTGACAGATAAATACATGCAATGGGTTTTACTGTAATTCTTTCTCTCCCAACAAACCCTACAAGCCTACAATTTGGACTGAGGCTTGGAGTGGCTGGTATGTGGTTACGTCGTTCACTTTTTCTTTTGCGCTCTTGGAGTTTTTCACTCGAGCATTGTGTGGTGATTCAACTTATCTGCTTTGTGTTTGTTAAATGGTTAAGGTTTACGGAGTTCGGTGGTCCAATTCACCATCGGCCGGTTCAGGATTTGGCATTCGCAGTTGCTCGGTTCATTCAAAGAGGTGGCTCTTTCGTTAACTACTACATGGTCAGTTTCTCTCAAAGATAGAAACCGATAATCAACACCAGTAATCATTGGTTTCATTTGGACTATCAATCCTAATTTCTTATTATCAATTATGAACTAAACAGTATCACGGGGGTACAAACTTCGGGCGTACAGCCGGAGGCCCTTTCGTCACGACCAGCTATGACTATGATGCTCCATTAGATGAATATGGTAAGAATCGACACGTTTGCATTCTTATGACTGATTCAAAAACATAGCTAACCGTTGGGCCACAAAATTTGGCAGGTTTGATCAGGCAACCGAAGTACGGTCATCTTAAGGAGCTTCACAGAGCTATCAAGATGTGCGAGCCGGCTCTAGTTTCAGCTGATCCTATCATCACTTCACTTGGGAGCTTTCAACAGGTCCTTAGCTCCAAATCCGATTCTCCCAAGCTAAGATAGATATTCAAACTTTTTTTTTTTCCTTCTAAACACAAGACAATGCTTTGCTATTGTAGGCTCATGTATACACTTCAGAATCTGGACAGTGTTCGGCTTTTCTCTCGAATTACGATCCAAATTCAGCTGCAAGAGTGATGTTTAATAACATGCATTACAACTTGCCTCCTTGGTCTGTCAGCATCCTCCCCGACTGTAGAAATGTGGTTTTTAATACCGCAAAGGTATAAATCATCGACATTTTTTAGAATTCGATTCTTTTTTTTTTTTTTTTTTTTCCTTTCCGTTTTCCTGCTAAATTTCTAACAACATTATCGGGTTTAATTTTTCTGTTTTGACAACTCTATGTTGTGTTGCATGCTTAGGTGGGAGTTCAAACATCAAAGATGGAAATGTTGCCAACAAGCACGAACATGTTCTCGTGGGAAAGTTATAACGAAGATCTTTCTTCCGTAGATGACAGCTCAGCATTCACAACTCCGGGTCTCTTGGAACAAATAAATGTCACAAGAGACACAAGTGATTACTTGTGGTACATTACTAGGTGAGACTCGATTGCCGAGGTTTATCAGCTCGTTTCTTGTGATTGTTACTGAGAAGAAAGATGAAATACGGGTAGGTAGTCACTAACTCAATATCCTTTTGTTTCTCAACAGCGTTGATATCGGTGCAACGGAGTCATTCTTGAGAGGAGGGGAACTTCCCTCTCTCATTGTTCAATCAACAGGCCACGCCGTGCACGTCTTTATTAACGGACAGCTTACAGGTTCAATTCTGTTTCATTGGCGTGGATTTTGTGTTCAGCTAATATGTGCCGAAAGTTGAAACTAATTGTATTCTCTAACAGGTTCTGCCTTCGGATCAAGGGAGAACAGGAGATTCACGTACAATGGCAAGGTTAAACTACGTGCCGGAACAAACAGAATTGCATTGCTGAGCGTTGCTGTTGGATTGCCAGTTAGTTTTCGTTCCTTAACCTTATCAGCTCTCCATTTCTAATTCTAATAGCTAATCTGCTCTACAAGAATTTGGATATTTACAGAGACCTAACCAAATACTATTTGCTGAAAGTTTTTTGTTTCTTGTTTTTCTTTGTTATTGACCTTGAATTGCTGTTTCTTTTTGTTTAAGAACGTTGGAGGACACTACGAGACATGGAGCACCGGAATCCTTGGTCCAGTTGCATTGCACGGACTCGACCAAGGGAAATGGGACTTATCCTGGCAAAAGTGGACCTATCAGGTACTCGATTTTACTCAGACAATCTCAGTTCGGGTTGACATTTGATTAAAAAAGATGACACATATTCATATGCTCATGCCTGCCTCGTTAAACACAGGTCGGGCTGAAAGGAGAGTCGATGGATCTTGTCTCCACGAATCAGTATTCCCCCGTTGAATGGATGCGCGGGTCTTTAGCTGCGGAAAGACAACAGCCATTGACTTGGCACAAGGTATGTGATGAGGAAAATGTAACTTTCTATAGTATCGAACGGTCCATTGAATTTGTTCTTATACCTCTTAATGTTGCAGACATACTTTAACGCACCCGAAGGAGATGAACCACTGGCTCTTGACATGGAGGGCATGGGGAAAGGACAAATATGGATTAATGGGCAGAGTATCGGAAGATATTGGACCGCCTTTGCTAATGGGAACTGCAATGGATGTAGTTATGCTGGAGGCTTTAAGCCGACAAAGTGTCAGCTCGGTTGTGGACAACCAACGCAACGATGGTAAGATAGGAAATCAAAAGTAAATGTTATATGGCAATGAAATAGCAAAGGGGAAACACGTTTAGTAAAGTTATTGAAGCAAATGTCTTGTTGTTTTTCAGGTACCACGTGCCTCGGTCTTGGTTGAGGCCAACACAGAATCTGTTGGTGCTTTTCGAGGAGCTCGGAGGAGATCCTTCGAGAATTTCTCTGGTGAAAAGGTCGGTATCCACTGTTTGTGCTGAAGTCGCCGAGTACCATCCGATGATAAAGAACTGGCACATTGAAAGCTACGGAAAATCAGAAGAATTCCACAGTCCAAAGGTTCATCTCCGGTGTAGTCATGGCCAGTCGATTTCGTCTATCAAATTCGCCAGCTTCGGGACGCCTTTGGGAACTTGTGGGAGTTACCAGCAAGGAACTTGCCATTCACCTGCCTCATATTCTGTCATAGAGAAGGTAAAGAGAAAAAAATTGATAATAACATTTTCTTTTCATAAACAACTTGGTCTAAACTATGCTGAACAATTTTCATTTCTCAATTTAACAGAAGTGTATAGGGAAGCAACGGTGCGCAGTGACCATAGCCAACAGTAACTTCGGGCACGACCCGTGTCCCAACGTGTTGAAGCGGCTATCGGTCGAAGCTGTTTGTTCCCCGACCACAATGGTTGGTGGTGCGAATTAGGTTGCATTGTATGACATGACTACATACTGCTACAAGCAAAAACAGAAGCAAGCAAAGAAGAATAAGAGAACTACTAGTACATAGAGCCAAAAAGAAAAAAAAGAGAATCATCAAAATTAAGTTTAGTTAGGTTGAATGCCAAAGCATTTCAGATGGGTTTTTACCTTTTGATTGCCAAAGGCAATGTAGTTGCTAATTCATGTTTCATTACTGGTCTTGTTAGAAAAACAGTGTAGTTTTAGGATGTCAAAGTTTGTAAATCGCCTGGGTCCTGCAAATTCGGGTCCTCGGGTAGAGTTCGGTTCAGGCTCCGGTCCCCGGCCTTTTAACGGGATATGGGCACTGGGAAATGAGGTGGGTTTACAGTTGTTTATTGAGTGCTTATTTTATTTTTTTTGTGTTTTTGTCTTTTGGGGACTGAGAAGAAGAAACTCAAACCCCAAAAATTAGGCTCATTTTAGGAGCGGATCCTGGTATGAGTCCCCATTGTTTTATGTGCAATACTTAATGAAATGTAATTGTTCCTTCGATGTCTTGTCTACGATAATCTCAGTTGCTGATTTTTAATTTTTCCCTCCCTTTTTGGGTCTTTCTAATTGTGTTATTTTATTTATATAGTATTAGATTTAGAGTGCTACAAAATATGCCAATACTAGTGTATCAAATAAACAGTGCTCTCTTATGGCTCAATTAATAACCCCCTTTTTGTTAACTTGCATATAGCTAAAATGTCTTTCACCATCCAAAACTATTTTGCCTGACTTGTTTAGAGGAGACTGGAGAGAGAGAGAAAAAAACTTTACATCGCAAGATCACATAAGCCACTAGAATTCACATTAAGAGCAACATAGCATCATTCAGGAATAGAGAGGGCTAAATTCTAAAGGTCTCATACACAAACAGAGCCATATACATATATATAATCTGGCATGAGGTCTCCCACAGGAAATTCAAATATGAGTTTCAATTTGTTGTAATCATAACCATAATCATGACCATGAACATGATGATCTTTCATCAATCAGGATGAAGAAGCAGAGCCAGAGCTGTGCTTAGCAATGACCTGTTGAATCTCTTCTCTCCTCGCTCCAACCACCTTGTCAACAATGCTTCCTTCTTTCAGAAACATGAATGTTGGCATTGCCTCCACAGCCCAATCTTGAGCAACGGACTAAACATAAACAACACACAAACAAACAACACAAATAGTTCAAACATCAAGGTTTTCCCTTTTCAAGTCACTGACATATTAATGTTTCTTGGTGGTTTTTTTTTTTTTTTTTTCACCTTCAATTCGTCGACGTCGACCTTGAGGAAAGTGACTTCGGAGTGCTTCTTTGCGAGCTCGACCAGGAACGGGGTGATGAACCGGCACGGCCCGCACCACGAAGCAGTGAAATCAATAACAATCTGTGAAATGACATCAATTGAGAATTTGAGAACAACAAAACCAAATCTTGTCGCTAAAAATTATATGTATAACTGAAAATCTGTGAATGACATCAACTGAGAATTTGGGAACAATTGTAGATAAAAATTACATGTATGAATGACAATCTGTGAAATGACATCAATTGAGAATTTGAGAACAACAAAACCAAATCTTGCGGCTAAAAATTATATGTATAACTGAAAATCTGTGAATGACATCAATTGCGAATTTGGGAACAATTGTAGATAAAAATTACATGTATGAATGACAATCTGTGAAATGACATCAATTGAGAATTTGAGAACAACAAAACCAAATCTTGCGGTTAAAAATTATATGTATGACTGACAATCTGTGAATGACATCAATTGAGAATTTGAGAACAGCAAAACCAAATCTTGTGGCTAAATATTATATGTATGACTGACAATCCGTGAATGACATCAATTGAGAATTTGAGAACAGCAAAACCATATCTTGTGGATAAAAATTATATGTATGAAGGACAATCTGTGAAATGACAACACTTGAGAATTTAAGATCAGCAAAACCAAATCTTTGTGGTTGTGGATAAAATTATATGTACTCATTCAGTCAAAGACTCAAGCTTTGACACATTACACAAAGGGAATTAACAAATCTGATCACATCAGGGTAAAATCATACTGATAAAAATCTGTTTACCATTTTTTCTACATTGTTATGATAAAAAAAAAAAAAAAAAAAAACAGGCTTTGGTTTGTCAGAATCAATATAAATAAATGTTCAAAGTTCAAATCTTTTTCAAGGAAGTTAACTTTCTTGCAACGATTTCCATGAAAAGCTCATAATTAACCCATGAAAGTCTCGGATTATAAAAAATGAATTCTCGAATGTGTTAACATTTATATACACAAAAGATAAATTAAAAAAAAAAAAAACACACAAAATCCAGATTTAACACGCCAAATCACAAGAAAACAAGCATTTTATTCATTGATTATAAAACGTAGAAACGAAATTGAAACCAAAACAGAATCGAGAGAACAATGATAATCGATCAAAATTAAGAGAAATTAAAAGCGAATAATCATTACCAGCTTTTTGGAATCATTTCCTCTCTGAAGCTGCTCGTTCCACGCCTCGACAGTGTGGCAACTGATCACTTGTCCCTCTTCTGCTGCCATTTTTTCTCGCTCGCCAAACAGGAAAAAGAAAATCAACAGCAAAAATTTTCTCGAGAAACAAACACACAGCTTTCTCTTGCCTCGCCTTTTAGCTTTTATAGATTCGAAATCGGCGCTTTGTTGAGCTTGGAAAATGAGCCTCGGTTTTCAAATATATTACGAGTTTACCATCCACGAATACGCTTCGTACGGGTGGTTCATGCATACGTGGCGCGTTGATGCGCAATCCAGCTGTGTTCTTTGTGATCAAGTGCGGACGCGTCCACTGTATCACATATAGACCCTTAATATTGGCCGCCCGATTACTAGAGTTGTTGGAAATGTTTTTAGGCTTCAATATTGACGTTGATGTCTTTGGCGTTGCAAAAAGATTTATGTTCTCAAATTAGTATTTTCATTATTTCACCCACGTCAAAATATTAATAATGATTGGTCATGTTTTGTTTGGATTTTTTTTTTCCTTAGCATTTCATGTGTTTTATTTTGCCCGCAAAATATAGGTCCCTTTCTATCTTCTTTAATATTTTTCTTTTTTACAAAGAGCCTAGAATATGTTCAATGGATCGATCGTTGTAATAAATTAAAAAAAACCCAACTACAAAAGAACTTATTAATTTGACTATCCATGTAAATAACCCACTACAAAAATACAAGACGAATTAATAAGAAATATCACCAAAGAAACGACAACACATGAAAACGACAGGAACTTAAACAAACAATAGCTCTTAATATTGATAGTTAACTAAAAACTAAAAACGACATTTACGGCAAGAGAGAAAAAAGCCAAGAAAAGTAAAAGAAGGTAGAGAGAAAAGAAGCCTCTTCAAAAACAAAAACAAACAAAAAACGACATGCTTTAAAAATAAAAAAAATAAAAACGACATTGAATGTGAAAACGACAGTAAAATCAATAGACAACGGGAACTTGTAAATACAAGGCAAAGAAACGACAATTAAATCAATTGATGTCGTTTTCATGTGAAAAGTGTTGTTTCTTGGGTAGTGGCGTTTTTCAAATTCTTGACATTTTTCAAAACCAATGATCTCACGTTGTTTAACCAAATCAGTGTCGTTTTTAAGTTGTTGTCGTTTTTCAGACTCTTGTCGTTTTTGATAAATAAGTGTTTTTTAACCAATTTTGTTACTCTTTTCGCCTTTTAAATAGTTTTGAAAAATTACGGGATCATTTTAGAATTATAAAAAAATACAAGAACAAAATTGGATATTTGATCAAACACAGAGACTTAATTTTTTTCCCTTTAAAATGATAATATATAAAATAAACACCAACACCACTCGGACAAGCAAGGGTGCGCCGCCCCTCCGCGACTCTCGGACCCTCCGCGATGACTCGTGACCCTCCACCCTCTTGCAACCCTCCAGCTCTTTGCGACGACCCATGCCCCTCCGACGACCATTCGTGACAACTCGTGACCCTCCAGACATGAGACCCTCCTCGCCCTTTGCAACCCTTCGTGCCCCTCCGACGAGCCTCCGCATCCCTCTACCCGCAACCCTCATTTTAAATTTTATATATATTATATATATATATATATATATATATGTATTCTAATACGTTGTTAATGCATTGTATAGAAAATTTTCCAAAATTATATTTTTCCTGTCAAAAAAAATAAAATAAAATAGTAATGTTAGTAATATTTAGTAGGGACTTTTTAAGGAATGTTTCGTGTTTTATATTTTTAATTTATGTTCTAAATTTTTTAATATAAACATAAAATATATAAATTATTTTTTTGCAATTCACCCAAGTAAATACTTAGCTGGGCTCTATTACATGAATCTTAAGCCGAAGTCCCATAGTATTATTTGTTGGGCTTTTTGTTTTTGGAAATAGGCACGTCTAATGTCTTCTTCGTTCCTATTCTGATTCCTTGTCTTCAGTCTTCAACACTCAACTGAACATATAGCTTCTCAACCTCCTTCCTCTCTCCTCAACGTCGCGTAGCTCTGCCTCTTTTCGGTAATCCCTCGACGCTCGTCTTTTAGGTTTAGTTCCATTAACTCTTATTGCTTCAATTTTGGCATCAAAAACCCAATAATCAGATTAAGATTTCTTTCTATTTCTTTCAATCAAAGTGAATTTGAGGTGAAATGTCTCATTGTTAGTTGATTTTGGTGCTCTATTTCAGTCATTCTGCTTTATGAGCTTAAAGCTCAAATATTGATAGCTCTTGTTTATTTATGTTCTCTGATTCCCTCACTAATTTAATAGTGTATTTTCTATTTTGAGCTCGGTTACACGTACAAGACAATTCCCTAATGTTTTTATGTTACTTGTTTGGTCTGATTTGAAATATATTTGTATAAGCCTTCCCATTTTCATTTCTCCACTGTTTCGATTTCTATTTGGGAAGACCTTTCTTTGTGATATTGGTTTGGATCTCTGTATTTGGAGTCAAGCAAGATTTGGTGAAATCCACTTTTGCATCGTAGGCTTCAACGTCCTATTAGTAAAATTTGTTTTTGATATTTTTGTTTAGCCACTTGATTAAACAGTAATGAGATTATGGGCTCTAATTTATGTAATTTATGATTTTTGTGCACACCTAGTGTTTGTGAAATGAAAGGCTATGATTTAGGTCTTGTACCATCTTTCATATTATGCACGGCTTCCATTTTAATGATGTTTGATCTAGGAAGTAGAGGCTATTGTTGTTAACATTATCTTAATTTATTTTGACTATTTGATTAAATGGGTTGATCTGATTTCTTTTGCTAGTCCATATTAGGTGTATTTATCTGGGATTTTAGTATAAACAGGTTCTAATGTTAATCATTAGTTGGTTCTGTAAAACGATTAGTTTCGGATAAATGGTTATGTGATAAATGTAACCTTTTTAGCTTTATGGTTTGCTATGTGTGCTTTCATAAAAAATAAAAAAAATTGAGGTTTCCTTGTCAGTCAAGTGAGTGTTAGTAATTGTTGTTTCCTTTAATCCGAGGGCTATTTTTGAGGGACTTAGACTCGTGTGTCTTTTGGCTCTGCGACATATCAATTTGTGAAACAATCAGTTTTCATGAGCAGTTGAGTTTTTCACTGGTCTTGTTTATCAATATAAAGTGTGTAACTATATTTACTCGTATCACGTGAAATCTTGTCTTTGCCTTTAATTTTCCGAGGAGTCATTTTGGTAGTCGGTTTTCAAGCTTGAGATTTGATGTTGTTAAAGAGTCTTTTGTTGTTGTCTTTAAATTGACATCTTGGTCAGTGTTTGATTCCTTTTCGAATGAACCTAACTAACAGGGTATTCAATTATGCTGGGGGGACGATGAACTAGAGCTCAGATTATTGCTCAACTCGAGTCGGGAAATTTTTTGTTAACTATTTGAACTAGCGGGGATTTTCGCAAATTGTTTCATCTTGTATCTGAACTTGTGGTGAGATGACTTGAAGATGAGTTGTTGTTAGAGAGTCAGAAAATGTTTTGTTGCTAGGTTAAACATTTGGTGACAAAATTGATGCTTATTTGTTAGCTGATTTGTCTAGCTGTTTATCATTCACAGGAATCTGTCTTGTTGAGGCAAATTTGACAGAATTTTGCTTTTGGAGATGGAATACAATGTAGATCCCGAGACCCAGTTGATGAATGAAAGAAGTTTGTCACCTAATATGCAAATCGACCCTAAAAGATCCCGGTTTCCTTGCTGCATTGTGTGGACTCCCCTTCCTGTTATTTCATGGCTCATCCCGTTCATCGGTCACATAGGCATATGCAGAGAGGATGGTGTGATTTTGGACTTTGCAGGGCCTAATTTTGTTTGTGTGGACAACTTTGCTTTCGGAGCTGTGGCTCGCTACCTTCAGATTAGCAGAGAAAAGGTATATTGAACAATTTGTTAAGCTCTTACCGTCATAGGTCCTACTCTTTTGTCTAATTTCTTGTAATTATCTTTGGCAAGCAGTGTCGCATACTACTTCGTCGGCACGAGAAAGATGATCCCGAAGAAGAGATATCTACATGGGACGACGCACTTCGCAAGAGCACACAGGAATTCCAACACCGCTCATACAATCTCTTCACTTGCAACTGCCACTCCTTTGTGGCTAACAATCTGAACAGGCTGCGCTTCTCGGCCGGCGGGTGGAATGTGGTGAGCCTCGCCGCCCTGATCTTTCTTAAGGGTAAATGGGTCAGCACAACGTCGATGGTGAGGTCATTTTTGCCATTTCTTGTGGTTCTCTGTATTGGACTTGCATTTGGAGGCTCCAAATTCCTAGTGTTCTTGGCTTTCTTCACATTTTTCCTTGTTGGTTGGTTTGTCTTTGGTACTTATTGTTTCAAGAACTTAATTCAGTTGTAACTTTACTATAATAACACACATATGATACATCTGGCCGTGAACAAAAAAATTGTTACAAGTTCGTATTTGAAAGTTAGTGTTCCTTTTCCTCTATAAAATTGTGAATTATGATGACGTGACAACATAATTGAAGATTATGTATAAGAAATGACCTTATCAATAATCGGTTTTAAAAAGAGCTCTTGATTCTAATTCCATGTTCCACTTAATAAATTGTTTGATTATTTTTCTTGGCAATAGTTGGTTGAAATTGCTGAGTAACACCATTCACTTAAAGAGAGAGAGAAGAGGAAAAGAAAAAAACACTTCAATTGGGACTTGGGACTTGGGAGGGACCGAAAAAAATTATAATATTAATTGAAAAAACCTCCTTTATTAGGCTTGTACATGGTTGGATTGGATTGAGTTTTGGATATTTACAATTCAACCTAAATAGCTAGGATTGAAGATTTTATAATGGGAATTTTAAGAAAATAGCCCCTGTTTACAAAATGATTTTAAAAAATAGCCACAGTTTCAAAAAATTTAAAAACTAGCCATTTCAGAAATTTCTGACACGAGTCAGAAATTTCTTACAGCACATTTTATGTGTAATTTTATTATTGTCAGAAATTTCTTACAGTGTGTAATGGCTAGTTTTTAAATTTTTTGAAACTGTGGCTATTTTTTGAAAACACACAGTTCAAAATGACTATTTACCTAATTGATCCATTTATAATCTATAAATGAGAAAAATATATGTTCTGGAATAAAATCTAAAATGAGTTGAATTGGGTTGGGTTGGGTCGTCGGGTTGGCACTAACAATCTTGATTCATATTTCATATGTTTGAATGTTGTTAAGCTCACACGAGATCCTAAAAAGATATTCTCAAAAGTTGATGAAACAAATAATTCAAAAGTAATTGATTAGAAAATTATATTCTTAAATCTTTACAATCAAACAGAGGAAAAAAAAAACTTAATGAAAAGACAATTATGACTTACAAATGAGAAATAAAATAGAAGATAGATGCGTTACTTACAAATATTTGGGTGAATTGGGTTGTTCGGGTTAAAAAACCTAGAACTTCATCCTAATGTATCATTCATAGGTTCAAACTAAATGGGCCCAAAATGATTTTTTTTTTTTTTGACTCTTTGAACTCATGATTTTGTTGGATTGGGTTGGGTCATCCTAATTTAGGTTTCTGAACCGCAAAGCGCATCAACGTTGGAAAAGGGCCTTTCATGACGCCAGTGATAAATTGAGGTCCAATAGTTTAAGAGATGATTTTTAAATTGTATATATCACTTTAATTGATGTTGTTGTAGTCGTAATATAAGTGAGTGATATGGCTTTTGAGAAACACCACACAAATGGCAAGAAACAACAAGACATTAAATAAACGACAGGTTAGAATAAAAACGAAAATTTATTCGCTAACATCACATTTATATCACGATAACTACCTTAATTCATAAAGATCAAATAAAAGTTGTATAAGATCATAAAACGACATGACCAGATAAAATAACAAGAATACAGGAAACAACAATAAGTTTTTGAAACAACATATTAGACATATATATATATATGTGTGTGTGTGTGTGTTTAAAAACGACATCTAAAATGAGGGCAACCACCTTTATATTACACATGAATAAATCACATGCTAAGAGATGACAATAAAGACATAAACCTGAGACAATGACACAAAATGTAACAAACAATAAGAACATAACAAAATGACATATGAGACAAAAACGACAAATGACTGATAAACGACATTATATGACAACAACCACTATCTCTCAATAAATAAACATATGAAATCATGAATAAACCACGTGTGAAGAGATCAATGTGAAGACACGGGCCATAAAATGACGAGAAGGTAAGAAATGACGGGAAACGACATGTTAGAAAAAAAACGACATCTGATATGAGCAAGAACCTACTTCAATAAATGATGACATGTTAAGAAACCACAGTAAAGACAATGGACCCGAGAAAACGACATGAATGTAATAAACAACAATGCCTATTATTGTCGTTTTTAGATGATGTTGTTTTTGTTTTTTGTTTTTTGTTTTTTTATAAATGTCCATATTAAGAGCTATAGTTTATTTAAGTTATTGTTGTTTTCATGTCTTGTCGCTTCCTTAGGTATTGATCACTAGTAGCATTTGTATTATTTTCTTGGTGATTGTACATTGTTGCTTATGAAACAAGTTGTAGTTGGTTTACTGTCGTTTCTATGTTTTATGTCGTTTCTCATGTTTATTGTCGTTTTTTGCCTTCAAATTAGTACAGCGACCAATTTAAGAAAACGACTTGATATAATTAAAAAATATATCCAAACAACTTTATAGATATTGCAAAATAAACTTGATACGCGTGTATGTATGCTCAAGCTTGAAATTCGAAGAAAACATCCCTAAAAAAAATTAATTCAAAACATGATCACCATATATAATTGAACTTGGACACGGACTTAAAAAAAATTAATTGAACACGGACACGTGGATAACCCAATTTAAATCCTAAAGTTGTTATTATTCTTAGCAGATATAATTTTATCAAATCAAATATGTACTAGGACTCATAAAAACCACATCATATATAAAACCCCCTAAACAAACGGGAAAAAAAAAATAGAAAGAAAGAAAGAAAAAAAAAGCCAAAAATAATTCGTTCACAGTGCTCTCTATTCTCTAATAATCGAAACCATAAAGATATGGCCGCAATAGGGTTTCCATTAATGATCGTATTAACTATTTTTCTTAGCATCATTCAAGTCTCTAATGGAGGTCTCACAAGCTTCTACGTCCGAAATTCCCAGCCCTCCATTGACATGCCTCTTGATTCTTTCCCTTCTCCTAAGGGCTTCAATGCACCAGAACAAGTACATACATATATATATTTACACACACACACACAGACATACATGTACATATATACCAATTTGGTACTAATTATGATTTTTGTTGACGTTGTTTTTGGTGTACATACAGGTTCATATAACGCAAGGAGATTATGTGGGTCGGAGTGTGATTATTTCATGGGTGACACCAGCAAAGAAGTACCCTAATACGGTGTCGTATTGGGAAGATGGCAAACATGGTCATCATGGCCACAAGCACATGAAACGTGCCATTACCACTACTTATAAATATTATAATTACACTTCTGGTTTTATTCACCACGCCACAATCAAAAGACTCAAGGTCAAAATCGTAGTCAATAATAAGATAACTAAGTGTTTTTTTTTTTTCTTTTTTCTTTATTTATTGTTTAGTTAATTTTTTGGGGAAAAAAAAATTAGGGTTGGGAATTGGGATGTGAACTATAGTACTATATAGGGTTTTTATTACTTGCCCAATAACGTTGTTTTATTTATTTGTTGATTATTATTTTGTTGCAGTATGACACTAAGTATTTTTATGAGCTTGGGCATGGCAGCGTGACACGGCGGTTCTCGTTCACAACTCCTCCCGAGGTGGGGCCCGACGTTCCTTACACCTTCGGCGTCATAGGTAATAATATTCGAATAGTGCTAAACATACCAATTTTTTTATCAATTTTTTCATAGACCTAACAACTCTATCAAAGAGCATTATGAGAAGATTTAATAACTAAATCTTCTGATTATAATTAGAAAACTTCCCGATTGCTACTATAATTAATTACATGTCTAATTACAATCCTTTCGTTGAATTTGAATTTACACAAGGGTAGAGTGCTTTTAAATATTTCCTCGGCATGCAGGTGATCTTGGACAAACATATGACTCTAAGCAAACTTTTGAACACTATGTGTCCAACCCGAAAGGGCAAGCCGTGCTGTTCGTCGGAGATCTTTCCTACGCGGACAACCACCCGTTCCACGACAACCGGAAGTGGGACACGTGGGGCCGTTTCGTCGAGAAGAGCACTGCCTATCAGCCTTGGATCTGGACGGCGGGCAATCATGAGCTCGATTTAGCTCCCGAGATTGTAAGAGCCCGCCCTCGATTACTACTTCTACTTCTACTTCTACTTCGCATTCGCATTCGCATTCGAAACATTCTATCTCTCGCTCTCTCTACAATATTGTTTTCCTTAATTTTCAGGACGAAAACACGCCTTTCAAGCCATTCGTGCATAGGTATCATGTACCTCACAAGGCCTCGCAGAGCACTTCGCCGCTTTGGTACTCGATTAAGCGCGCTTCGGCGCACATAATCGTTCTCTCTTCTTACTCGGCATATGGTACTAATAAGCAAACTCTCTTGCTATTTTATAATTTTCCGTTTCAGGTTTTTTAGATGACTAATTAATCTATTTTCCACTTTCCTTGCGTCACAAGGCAAGTACACGCCGCAGTACAGATGGCTTCAAGAAGAGCTTCAACGGGTCAACAGATCCGAGACGCCTTGGCTAATTGTCCTGTTTCACTCGCCTTGGTACAACAGCAACAACTACCACTACATGGAAGGAGAGAGCATGAGAGTCATGTTTGAGCCATGGCTTGTCCAAAACAAAGTCGACATCGTCTTCTCTGGCCATGTTCACTCCTACGAGCGCTCGGTAACGATCTCAAAAGGAAAAAAACTCGCTCCCTTTCGCGCCATTTATCTTCTTTCTTACCAATTTTTTTTTTTTTTTTTCATTTATCTTCTAGGAGAGAATCTCCAATGTCAAGTATAACATAACCAATGGACTAAGTACCCCTATTAAGGACCCTTCTGCGCCGATTTACATAACCATCGGCGACGGTGGCAACATTGAAGGCCTTGCTAATAAGTAAGACTAGAACTCACTAATCCTATTTTTTGAGTAATTAACTCATTCCAAGTTTTCTAATACTCTTCTCTACGTTGATCTTCAGCTTCTCCGAGCCACAGCCTAGTTACTCTGCATATAGAGAAGCGAGTTTTGGCCACGCGATTCTCGACATAAGAAACCGGACACACGCTCAGTACACTTGGCACCGTAACCAAGATAACGAACCCGTCGCTGCTGATTCGATTTGGCTGTACAACAGGGTCTGGTATCCAGAAGATGAGACCACCTCAGCTTCGAAAAACGTTTAGCTAGCTTCCGAATTTTGAAGATCTTTTCCTTATTTTTTCGTCGAATAAATCTCTCTAACTCTGGAATTTGTGTTGCTTTGGCATCAACTTTTAGTTGTAGTTGTATTTCTGCTAAGAGATGGTAATAACAATAAGCTCTCTCTAGTTTTTTTAATAAACTTAATGTGTCACTTTCATATTGCAAAAGTAGAATGTCTCTTGGCTATATTTACTTCACAATAAAGAAACTAATAAATTACAAAGCTGAAACTTACTCCAAAATAGTAATCCATCAATTATGCAATTAAATGTTTACACATTGAAACATTCAACTATATTCAGCAACAAAGAAAAAACAAAAAATTGAAATGGCAGAGAGAGATAAAGAGAGACTTTTGGTGTGAGGACAATAATAGTCAGAAGAACACCTTGTCTTCATGTTGAAAAGTGCTTGTTTGGCCTTTGCCTGTCTGTATTAAGTGTATTCTTTAGCTTAAATGAGATCTTCTCTTAATTTCTTCACCTGAAAAGCAGAATACAATTTGTAAATTACAACCAATAGTCCAAGAATCAAGCTAGAAAAAGTCCCATAATTCATGCAAAAAGAATCAGATCATAATCCAAGAGAATAATTACCTTAGACGAGTACTTTAATCACCTATTAGAGTTTGGAAGCAATGGCTGGACCAATGAGGATTTGCCTAAACTTTTATCCTCTTCCGTATCTTCCCTAGCAACCTTGCTCTCTTCATTTTTCCCCCAAAGCACCGAGTATAGCCCCTGCGATGATTAACACAGCGCCAACAACCCTGCAACCCGAAAACCGAGTTGAGAACATTATCCTAAAAAGGCCTAATTCCGAAATAACAAAGAAAAAACAAGCTAGGATATCCGACGCACCCGCCTAAGTAGAATTCTTCGCCTAGAAAATCGAGGACAATATGGCTACGAGCAAGATCTGCAACGGAAGGTACAACGACATGAAAACCGGGCCAGTCCTGTCAATGACATAAATCTGTATTGCGAATGCCATTCCCGAAGCTATTAGTCCCTGCAGCCATAAATTCACTCATGTCACGATTAGTTCGAAACTCGACCAGACTCGAAAGCTATGTCAATTCTTTTTCTATGATGCTAATTTTTTTGGAAAACCCACCGAGTAGAAGACAATGAAGAGTTCACCACCAGAGCGAACTTGCCAGGCCTGCGAGTCTCTCTCCACCGACGCTGCAATCGCGAAGAACTGAATGATGCTGAAGAAGCAAGTGTAGGACGCGACCGAGAGGCGTGCAGGGTATTTCTTCAGCAGTGGGGCTTGCAGAATGAACCAGCTAGACCAACACACGCAGCGAAGAACGAGGCAAACGCAACCGAACCTCCAGTTCTTCTCGCCACTCGCTCCATCGCCTATCGCAGCGAGAAAGTGAGGCTGGTTTGTTGGCTTGTAAATAGTTGGTCCTTTGTAGAGTGTCATACCTGTGGCTCCAATAACAGAAGCCAGAGTTCCAAGGACTTTGGCTATGCCATCTTTTCTCTTCAAGTGGACTTGTTCTAATCTATAAAACAACACCAAAATTAGTACTTCTATCCTTTTCGAAAAATTTGATTAAAAGATATCATGAGCTACAAATTTTGTTTTTTCTCTTGTTCTTTGCCTGAATATGGTTGCCATGAGGAAGGTAATAGCAGGAATAGCATTGTCCATCGCCGTAGCGAACGTCGGCGATGTGTTTTCCAATCCCACGAGGTACAATCCTTGATTCAATGTAATTCTACGAGAACCAAAAAAAAAAAAAAAGAAACACATCCTCAAAATTCATGCCAACATTTCTAGTCTCTTTCTTTTTTTTTTTTTTTCCTTTCTTTGTTCGAGGGAAGTGAACAAAAAGAGTATAGCTTAATACCCAATTAATCCATGAAGAAAGAATTGCATCAGAAAAGAGAGAGTCAGTGGTGGTCTATCTTTTCTGCATAACACAGCAAGAGTGAAACATATGCAAACAATAAGACTCAAAACACTAAAAATCTGTACTACTTTGTACTTTACAGTGACTTTTATTTAGTACTTGACTAGCTTAAATATAAAAGGGCATAAAGAGCATACTTTTCGAGGACATAAGCAGAGGGAATTAGCACAAATAGAGCTATGACATTCCTATAGAAAGGAAAAACAAGCTTGCTAACCCCCATGTCTAGCGCGGCTCGGAGCAGCACATGGTTGCCCGCGTGCCCGACCTGAAAGAGTGTCAGCGCGGCATGAATCTTGGCCCGCTCGGGCACTGCCGCGCACAGTGCGGCAGCGCCGCGTCTCGAGCCATTATCTGCCATTGCAAAGAGCAATTTTTTCTATTGGCAAAAAAACCAATTAGTTCAGCAAGTTTTTGACTTGCTCATAATAATGTAGTATATACACTAGTCTTAATTTCTTTTGGTGCCTCTTGGGAATTATTAAAAGACAAGGGCTTAAAAAATTTTAGTATGTCATCATATGTTAAAAAAAATATAAATCAAATCGTTGGCATCAAAAGAACTACGTTTCAAAATCACTCTTAGTAATGTTTGTTTGTACAACAATTTACACAGATATGAGATTTATATTGTATGGTCAATAAAATAAATCATGACATGTGATGCATAAAATAGTTTATTTTATAAAGTAATATTAGCATAGGTCAGCAATGACCAAAGATTTTTGGTAAAGCTGTCAGTGAGTCACTGGAGGAGCAGAATAGGACAAAACACTGAAACATATTGTTTGTCTTTTACTACATTATTGATGAAGCAAAACTAATGCGGAGAAAATGATAGGTTCTTGGAATTCAATAAAATACAGTGATTGTGAGTTGATTTGATCTACTTTATAATAATCATATTACATAAAAATATTACAACCTCAACATTCAGGAAAATGACAATCCTAATCTCTGTTGGTCTAACATTTCAACATGTTAATATGTACTTCTGACCATGGTCTGTAAATAGTG
This sequence comes from Boehmeria nivea var. tenacissima, assembly GCA_018132145.1. Taxonomy (NCBI): domain Eukaryota; kingdom Viridiplantae; phylum Streptophyta; class Magnoliopsida; order Rosales; family Urticaceae; genus Boehmeria; species Boehmeria nivea. Next base: position 10,545,259 of record CM030886.1, read on the forward strand.
TTCCAAGCACTTTAGCTATGTCATATCTCCTGTTCAAATTCACATGCTTTAAGCTACAAATTCAAACACAGTAACATAGACCAAGGGTTTCTATAACTAGTGGTTAATCTGATAATACTAATAGGATTTGCTACGGCTAGAAGAGTACTTGTCGTTTTGTGTTCATAACCATGTTTTCTATTTAAGGTTTTCTCTTTTATGCATTTATTATTATTATTATTTTTAATTTATATCGTTTGTCTTCTCCTGTCGTTTTTGGGCCATCAACATTGACGTTTGTTCTTTCAATGGGATGCATTTTTTAGATTATTGTCGTTTAACGTAATAGATTGTTGGTTAGTGTCGTTTTTTCTGTACAATGTCGTTTACAAGCATTCTGTGTATGCGTTGTGTCGTTTTCATCAAAATGACATTTTTATAGTGTGTCGATTTCTTAGTTGTTGTGATAACTCAAGTTTGTATCATTTTTTTAAAATCACTATCGTTCGTTTGGCTTCAGTTCTTTCCTTGTCGTTTTCCAGCATAATTGTCGTTTTTTGGGCTCCATCACTCTTTCTTATTAATGTCGTATTTTCATCGTAGATTTGTTTTAATATCTTTCTATTTAATCGATGTTTTTCATTATTTTCGCTTATTGACTTAATTTTAATCATTTTTAGTAATGTCATTTTTCACTGTCGTTTTCTGTTATATTGTCGTTTTTCATCATTGTCGTTTACCGGGGTTTAGTTTCAACATGTCGTTTTTGAATTCCTTTTCACTCTTTTTAGTGATGTCGTTATTTATTGTAGATTTCTTTATTATTATTATTATTATTATTATTATATTTCTATTTAATTGATGTTGTCGTTTATTGGCTCAGTGCGAGTCTTTTTCACTGTTGTCATTTTTTACTGTCGTTTTCCGTTGTACTGTCGTTTTTCACCAATCGTTTATTCGGCTTTAGTTCATGTCGCTTTTAAAAAGTGGCTAGATTCTGAAATACTGGTTTAAAAAAAAAAGAACTCTGGTTCATGATGGACAGAGAAAACGACTATAAACAGATAAACGACAAATACCTTAACAAACGACATTGAATCGAAAAACGACAATGAGCCTACGTACGTCAATATTTTAAGAGTGATAGACATAGGACAAAGTGATGGCCAATGTAGTACATATTCAATAGCGTTGCCATTCATAATCGTGGATTCTTTATAATTGATTTAAAGAAAGCGACAATGACATGACCGACAATATTCCGAAAACGACAATGTTCTAGAAACAACGACACATGTACGACAGTTGTATAAAAATAATATGGAAAGGAAAAACGACAACACCCTGTAAACGGCAGTATTTAGGGGGGGTTGAAACTGAAAAATGACGTAATTTTTTTTACAAAGATCATACAAACGACAATAAACCCGGAGATACGACAAAATTTTACAAAAACGACAAGATAGCACCAAGCAACAATATCCTTATATGGAGAAGACCATGGAAAACGAGAACGTGTATATAAACCAATACCAATCTAGCGAAACGATGCTCAGAAGAAAATCAAACTATAAAACAATATCAACCCTTGAGCAAAAATATATACATAAAACAACGTCAACGACAGTGATATTAGAAAATGACAAGGTTCAAGAAACGTAGTGATGAAAAATTACAACATTAATACACCAATAAGATCATTCAAAATTAGGATATTCATACTCAAAACTAGAAGAAGAATTGAATAATAGAAAATAACATTACTTATAGAACAAAAATATCATTCAAGCGACACAAAAGCGAAAACGACATATTAGATCTTCTTCATAGAGATTGAAATTCCATATGAGCTCATTCTCACTAATAGTTGAATTGACACCTCATATCTTTGAAAATATTGATTAAGTACCTCATAATATTAAGAAATGTCATTGAAGACCCTAGATTACTTTTTGGGATTGCAAATGATTAATATGCACTTTCTAATAGATTAATTTAGTTTTATAGTAAATTTCATTGGAGTACAAAAACTTTGAATTATATTTTAATCTAAACATATATCTAATTCTGTGATTTGTCTTTAAAAAATAATTAAAAACTCTAAACAAAGCTATTAAAATTGATAAAATTGACATTTTTAATTTGGAAAACAGATTCAGGATTTTAACTAATTTTTTAATTTCACATGACACCTTGCTGAAATCAGTTGAATAATAATTGAAGATTTTTAAAGTGCTTCTATGTTCTATGACATATCAAATCATCAAAATAACATAAAAAGGAAAACGACATCATTATTATCTCACCTCGATTCAAGAAAGACCAAGGGTAAAATCGTCCTTTCATAAGGTCTTGCCTCTAAAACCGTCGACCAAATCACCGACTCTCCGAAACCGTCAAAGCTCCGGCGATTTCGGTCTTATCGGCAATGGCGTCGAAACCGAATAACCCACCGCCTCCGGCAACGGCGGCGGCAGTGGAACTTGGCAGCAGCGATGGAGAAGTCTGCGACGGCGGCGCGGGTGCCAGCGCCGGCTCTTCGAGCAGAGCCGACGGAACGTCGGCGGAGCAGCAGCAGGGCCGCCGGACCTCCGCCGCGACTATGCCGACGGCGTTGGTCTCCGCCGAGCAAAGCCGAGAAGGTGAAACATCCGAGTGGCGAAGCTTCTGGAAGGCCGGGAATTACGCCGTCGGTGACACTGCCAAATTTCCTTCTTCGGAAGGTCTCGTGTTTCTAAACCATAGCTTCAATCTCTCAATCGCTGTTGTTTTGCTTTGTGTTGTTTGATTAAGCATGTTATTATTATTATTATTATTATTTACAGAGCTATTGGAGCATGCAAGAGTTCATCCAAAGTTTCTTCATTCTAATGCAACTTCGCATAAGTGGGCGTTTGGAGGTAATATATCTTATTTAGCAATTGATTTTAGCAAATTAATCAGCAAATGTTTGTCTTTCTCATGTTTATGGTTTTTTTGTTTTTGTATTTTTTTTTAATTTTTGTTTTCATTTTTTTGCAGCTATTGCTGAGCTATTGGATAATGCAGTTGATGAGGTGTGTTGTTCAGTTTGAATTCATGGCTCAAATACGGCTTTAGATGTCGATTTTTTTTTAATATTAATCGATCATTGAACTAGAGATGTTAGTCTTTCATGAGTTTTGATGTTGCTGTGATGGATTATCTTTAGTTTTTACGTGAAGTTTTGTTGATTTAGAGTGTTTCAATCTGAAAAGACGAGCATTGCTTTGTGAATGGTCGTTTTTTGAGTCACATGAAATGAGTCCGAGTCTTTTTTCTCTTGCCCTTCGTTGCAATTGGTTTCAGTGTTGGAGCTGTTATGCATTGTCTGTGAGAGGTGTACTATAGGGTATTTTCTTAACCCTTGTATTGTAATTACAAGAAATGGGTCTAAAATGACGTGCTTTCTGAGCAAAATTCTAATCATTAGGAGAAAATTGTTGATTTCCTCTTATGTTGCCCTCGAAAGTCATAAAACGGCATGCCTTAGTCTACATGTGAACTTGTCAAACTGAATCATTCCCAGTATTTATGTGCTGAAGGCTACCTATTTTCCTTCTATTTTCTCGTTCTTTTGATTCAGATACACAATGGTGCGACGTTTGTGAAGGTTGATAGAATTGATGTCATGAAGGATAATTCTCCGGCTCTACTCTTTCTAGGTATAATTTGATCTGCAAATTGCTCAGCTGATGATTGTTTTCTGCTTGATGTATTTCCTTTTCCCTTTCCTTCTGTTTGCTTTAAAAGCAAGATTGGGACTTTTATGCTTTTCTTGTAGATGATGGTGGTGGAATGGATCCAGATTGCTTGCGGAAATGTATGAGCTTAGGCTATTCTTCGAAGAAGGCAAACACAACCATTGGGCAGTGTAATTGTTATAACTTTCTCATCTAACTTGCTCCTATAATAGTGTGCAGAATTTCATTTGCTTTTCAAATTTCTTTAATTACATAGCACTTTCAAAGTACTTTCTACGTAGCAATTACAAAAGTGACTTCCTTATAAAGGTGTAAAATCGTTACTTGGCATAATTGCATCTTTTTAACAATGTGGTCGCTCAGAGTCCTTGATCTTTCTCATTGGTGACTGCTTCCAGATGGTAATGGGTTCAAGACAAGTACCATGCGTCTAGGTGCTGACGTTATAGTTTTTAGCCGTGCGAGGCGTAAAAGGTACACTTTCTTTCTTTTTTTTTTTCGTTCAATCTCTTATTCACTCCCTTTTTTTAGATAAAGTTGGTTCAGAAGTGACATCAATTTATTTGGACGTTAGTATTAGGTTGCAACCATTTAATGGTTCCGATTTATTTTCTAAAATACAGATTGTTGAACCAGAATTGTTCAATCTATCTTATTATTAAGTAATGAGTAGTTTGAGAAGTGAAGCAATGTCCCAAGATGTGTTTTATTTTTGTTTTAACATAGACAACCAATTTCATCCTGTCAATATCTTTTGCTTACATATATGTAGAACTATGCACCATTTCTCACTTCTATAACCTTTTATGAGAGTGGGTTGTGAACTGATTACTTCATGGGAGGAAGTGATCTTGGCTTGAAACCTCAAGCTTTAGTGAGTGTTAAAGTACCAAATTTGGACACGTGGGCGGACTATAATTCTCTGGCTTCTATGTGCTTGTTTTCATAACATGCATTCTTTGGCTCAGGATGTTCACTCTCCTGGACTAGCTTTCCTCTATGTTAGTGTTAATTTTTTTTTTCCTCCATGCATAAGTTTCTTGTTGTGAGATTGAGCATAAAATTCAATTGATCATTGACATTCTTCCTTCAACTTTTTCTCTAGCCAAACTACTCAGAGTGTTGGTCTTTTATCTTACACATACCTACGGAAAACGGGGCAGGACGATGTTATTGTTCCAATGGTATTCTTTGCACCCTAAATTTGTTCTGTTCATTTTCCTGTGAGGCTTTTTAATTATTGATATTTTCAGAATTCTCCAACACTGTGGACTGTTTTCTAATGCAGATTGATTTTGATACCACTAGCAACTGGGCCGAGCCAATATTCTATGGATCACACGATGATTGGTCTTCTAACTTGAAAACAATTCTTGAGTGGTCTCCATTTACATCAAAAGAGGAACTCATGCTACAGGTCATCTTTTGACAACTATTTCCAAAATGTAGATTTTTTTTTTTTTTGCTTTTCAATTATTGTTTTGTACATTGTTCTAAAGACTCTAGAAACACAATGCCCTGGTTGTTGCAACTTACCAATCGATGTCACTTTTTCCCAAAAGTCTGATCTGTACATTAGAGATCTAATATTTATAATTCGGAAGATTGCTATCAATCAAGCAACTTCAATTCTTTGATTTCTCCTGGGGTAAAATATAAATAACTCTGCAAAAACTAAATTTGAAAGGACCCACTAAACAGTCAATCAAACTTTTGCTATTAAGCTTTTGTGTCACACTTGTACCATTAAAATTGGATTGATTCATAACCAGAAGTCTTTCTGCCTCCTCTGAAGTTAAATATTCAATCTTTAGAGCCAAAGCCGTTAATTGTTTATTGTATTTGACAGTTTGATGATATTGGAGACCATGGAACAAAAGTAATAGTATATAATTTGTGGCTGAATGATGAGGGCATATATGAATTGAGTTTCGATGATGATGATGAGGTGAGATTCTAAATCTTGTGAATTCAACCGTTTTGTTAGCATTCCAAATTCAGATAGATGTATGTGAATTAATGGCTAATCTATATGGAAAAGAAATGCGAGAAGTACTGCTTTTTGATGTTTGGTGATATGAAGTGTGCAAATCTTGCAACTCAAGTTTATAGTAGTTCATTGTATTCTTAAAATAACTTCTATATTCTAGTAAAAAGTTTGGTTTGATTCCCAGTCATGATAAATTATTTAGTGTGCATTTATAAAGGTTGAAGGCATTAAAGAAATTAAATTGATTGAACTCATGACTCGTACTGAATGTACTTTCTCTCTTGTGGAGTTATAAATTTGCACATACAAGGTTTGATTTTGATAGCATTGATGACACTTTTTGATCCTTGGTAGGATATACGATTGAGAGATGAAGTTAATGAAGCAAGTTCAGCAAGATTAAACAAAAAAATAGTTGAACTACAATCCCATATATCTTACCGCCTCCGATATTCTTTAAGGGTAACTTTACCAACTTTTACTTTTATTTCTATTGTTCTGCATCATTCGCATGACCAAGAAATAATTTCTGATTTATTTATTTATTTATTTTTTCTTAGGCTTATGCCTCCATGTTGTACCTCAAGAAATTCCAAAATTTCAAAATAATTCTGAGGGGGAAACCGGTGGAGCAATATAATATAGCAGATGAGCTGCAATATTCAACGATTGTATCTTACAAGCCCCAAGTAGCTACAATGAAAGAGGTATTTCATGGATCAGATAAAGCATTTAGCTCTCTCTCTCTCTCTCTCTCTCTCTCTCTGTCTCACTTTTAAGATCAAGTAAAATATCAAACACCATCATAACAGTTGAAGATGGAGCTGAATTGTTTTGGAAAATTTTAGATTTTTAACTTATTTTTGATATCTGTTTCAGATGACAGTGGAGACAAAAATCGGATTTATTAAAGAGGCACCTTCTCTCAATGTTTGTGGATTCAATGTCTACCACAAAAATCGCCTCATCAGGGTATGTTCTGCTAATGCTTACTTTTCATGCTATCATGTTTACCTCTCTCTCTACACACGCACACACACACATATTGCTTTGGCCGTAACTCTGTTATTTGGAACCGCATATTTACCTTGATCAACCAGATATTTTACATTTACGTTCAATAAAAAAAGCTTAAAAGCTCATTGACATAATACTGTGAGCTTTGGTTTAAATTATTTTTCTCATTCGTATACATTGAGCTTTGGGTTATAACCTTTCTATTTGTTATTTGGAAAGGATATTTGCAATTAACTTATTCACACCATTGCAGCCATTCTGGAAAGTCACCGCCGACGGCTCTTCAAAAGGGAATTATGTTGTTGGTATTATACTGACAATTGTTTTTCTATTATTCTTCTATTTCCTTTTGTTGCATCATAATTTTTTTCTCAGATATTCAGTAATTACTAATTTGATGAATATATTATAGGAGTTCTTGAAGCAAATTTTATAGAGCCTGCACATGACAAGCAAGATTTCGAGAGATCATCACTATTCATCCGGCTTGAATCTAGGTTGAAACAAATGGTGAATGACTACTGGTGAGTTATTGTATATATCCACTTCAAGTTCTTTACAATTTTTAGGTGTAAAGTACGGAAGGAAGTTTCTTTCGACTTACCCGCTCACTTCTTTTCGTCTTTGGAAGTCTGGTTTTCCATTTTCCTTATATGATAAGTAACAGACATTGCATGATAAGAGGTCAACCCCTGCTTTCCAGGATTTTCTTTTCTTGACGTTCTCAAATAATAAGGTGATAGATAATTAACCATTTTCATTGACTCGAGACAGGAAAGAATACTGTCATTTTATGGGATATCAGCCTCCTGCCGTAAGCTCCCAAAAGGCTCAACTTGCAGCTAAAAATCGGAAGTTGTTGCAAGCCAGCCAACACGTCACTGGCCTTTCAGCTACTACTCCCGGAGCTTTGAGTGAGAGTGGGTTCCCCGAAAATGGCCAGAGAAGTGATTTACATAGAAATTTGTCTGCCGTAAGTGATTCAAGTATATATTTTTTTTCTTTTAATGATTTTTTTTTGCTTAAAAATGCAAATATCTTTTAGTATTGCTTCTTAGCATCTTTTCCCATCTTTTTGATATATTCTTGATCACACAGATTCTAGCACATGGACTCTCATATGGAATAAAATTTTATTTTTCCTTTTCCTTTTCCTTTTGTATAATGCCTTATTAGATGACTTTTCAGGGTTCTTATGAAGTAGTTAATCTAGAAGACTCCGAAGATGAAACAGAGCCCTTGTCAGTTGATCAGATATGTGAAGAGAACATACAACTTTTCATGAGGTATGTACGTCATTTCGTTATGGGCCTGTATTTAATCAAACACCTTGACTTTAATGATTCAGCGTTTCATTTTAATATGAATCAATTACTGTAATTTTCAGACTGCCTTCTTAACGTGATTGTGGCTGTCACATGCCTCTTCTAACTTCCATTCTCTTTTTCTATTTAAAATGTTGAGAAAATTATTTATTGTCGTAGCTCATAACTTACCTTCTCTGCTTCAACCGTCTCGCTCGTTTTACTCATTACTTCTATTAAGAATACAATATTATGTTCATAAGTTTTAATTGACTTAATAACCCCCCCTTCTTTGTTTCTTCTGTAGGTGCGATGAACATCTGAGAAAGCAAACCGAGCTAAAACAGACGGTAAGTACTGTATTTTTGTACCATGAGTCGTGCTTATGGTTCTTGGTGTTGGAAATTTTAGGGCTGGCGCTTTAGTTGCCGTTGTGTTTATTTCTTATAAGCAAATGGAAATTTTTAACATGTTGATCAAATTAAACAGATTATAAACCTAGAGGCGCAATTAGATAATGCAAAGAGGAAATGCTCACAACTCGCTGTGCTCTTGGAGTCTAAGAAGAAGCAGAAAGCTTCTAAAGCGGTTTGACGAGGCAAAACTAAAATTTGAACCGTCGGTTCGCAACTTGGCATGATGATAGTTGGTACTTCTGTATCTATAGGATATTGTACTCTTCTTAATTTTTCATTTTCTTAGCAAAAGTTTCACTTGTAATGCAAACAAATAACTGGAATCAGGAATCGTTGCTTAAAAACTCAACTTTCGGATTCTTTAGTTTTTTTAGTACGTATATATTTACCTTCACTCTCTCCTTTTTTTTTTTTTTTTTTTTTTAAGATTATCTTATATCAAACGACATTGTAGAACAGTTTGTTATAGTAATAAAAACAACTAACCACCCGTTTGCCCCGCTCATCCAAACCATCTCATTTCATTCCATTTTATTTTTTCAACTTTCTAATCTTACAAATCATTCCATTCTATTATATTTTTTTTAATCATTTTTTTCAACTTTCTAAGTCCCTATACAATATCTTTAAATCTCAACTATTCATACCACTTCGAAATTTGCAAAGTCAAACTATTTGAATTATTTTTCAATCTATTTTCAAACCATTTTGGAATGGTCAAAGATGACCAAAATGGTCTTCTCAAACACAAGAATTTCAGATCTTTTTATCTCTAGAAATCTAGTTGAAAACGACATGTCGTTTTCAATGACAGGAAAAGATATGTCGTTTTTACAGACGAAAAATGATATGTCGTTTTCTGGTAATAGAAAATGACATGTCGTTTTTGGTAATAAAAAAACGACATGTCGGTTAGTGATCAGAAAACGACATGTCGCTTTTAGTGATAGAAAGCGACATTTCGTTTGTCTTTAGTAAGGAGAATGACATTCCAGTACAAAGCAATAATGTCGTTAGTGCAACAGAGAAAACGGTAAACGACCTGATAATTAAATGTCGTTTATTTAAAAAATGGACATTATCGACCTATCTGCAACAATGAAAACGGCGTGAAGTCAAAGCGATACAGAAACACCATCATCGACTATAAGAAACCTGTCGTTTCATTCAAATAAGACATGTCGTCCCCACAAGTCCCGAAAACGACACGTCATATTCATCAGGAGGCGGCTTAGTCAAGCTCAAGCTCAAGCTACACGTCGTTGTCCCAAACATTAAAACAATATGTCGTTTCATGTGAGTCCGAAACGGCATGTCGTGTAGATCGGAACTTTCTAAAATCTCTGATTAATCAGAGCTCTCTTTCTCTCGCTCGTCTGGTCGAAGCTTGTCGAAGACTCATCGAACTCCTCTGTACCGAAATTCTGAGTCAGTCACTGAAGAATTAAAAGCTCTCTCTCTCTCTCACATCTCTCGCTATGAGGAAGCGAGATTTGGCCATCCTTATGCTCTCCGCTTTCGCCATCTTCTTCTCTCTCCAGGTTCGTCTCCGTCAAACCCTGGCCTCTTTCGATTCCGATCTCTGCTTCGATTTTTTCCGGCGATTCAATTGAATCGAGTTTTTTTCTTTTGTTTTTTCATTTTCGTTGTTCGAACTCAGCACGAAGGCGATTTCTCGTTCCGAGAGGCGTGGATGCATCTGACCGACGAATATCCGATCAAGTTCGAAGGCGAGCGGCTTCCGCCACCGATCGTCGCTGATCTCAACGGCGACGGAAAGAAAGAAGTCCTCATCGCCACCCACGACGCCAAAATTCAGGTTTTGCTTCAAATTCTCGGTCTTTGTTAGCTAATAACGTCAATGTCGTAGGGTTTTTGTTTTCGTTAATCGTAATCTGCGTGAGCTTTAAGTTTTTTTTTTTTTTTTTTGTCTCGGTCAAAATTCAGGTTTTTCATTAAAATTTTAGTCTTTGTTAGGTAATGATGTCAATGTCTTAAGGTTTTTGTGTTTTGGCGGATTGAAATGCGTGTGTGAGCTTATTTTGGAGCCTCGCAGTTAAAATTCAGGTTTTTCTTAGGCTTTTTAGTTTTTCATTTTTTAAGTTTCGATTTTGGTGATAATGCAAATGTGTTTGTGTTTTGGCGGATTGCATTGCGTGTGAGCTTTAGGTTTTGGAGCCTCACAGCCTGCGTGTGGACGAGGGATTCAGTAATGCGCGTGTCATCGCAGAAGTGAGCCTTTTGCCTGACAAAGTTCGTGTGTCCAGTGGGAGACGTCCCGTGGCCATGGCTGCCGGATTTATTGAGCGCCCTAGGCCTGGGAAACCCCCAAAGCAGGTCCTAGTCGTTGTTACGTCCGGTTGGTCTGTTATGTGTTTCGACTCTAACCTCCAAAAGCTATGGGAAAATAGTTTGCAGGTCTGAACTATTAGCATTTTCTCTGTCCTTTTGGGTTGATTGTATTGATTTTGTGTGTTGTCAATTATCAGATTAATTTCCGATTCGTTCTCTACAGGAGGATTTTCCACACAATGCTCACCATAGAGAGATAGCAATCTCGATTAGCAATTATACACTGAAACACGGTGATACAGGACTTGTGATTGTTGGTGGAAGGATGGAAGTGCAGCCTCATGTATGTGTTTTATTATTTTAGGGCCTCAAGGGTGTCATTGTCATTATTTCCTGTGGGGTTATCAAGTTAAATACGCAATATCAATAACTGGGAAATGCCTTGTTACTATTTAGATTCTCTTGGATCCCTTTGAAGAAATTGCGGCAGAGAAAAATACCCAACAGCATGGGAAGAGCAACAAAGAAAAGGAGGTACAAGACAACTCAGCTTTTTGTTTATGCATGATAAATTTCACGTCTGTACAATTTTAAGGCATTCTACTTTTTATAAATTTGGTGAAAGGCTATGTGATCTGCAGCAAGATTTATTCTTGTTCATTATATAAAATAGTTTATTTCACAATTATTAAGGTCATAGTCACTTGTGTCTATTCAAACTCAAAAGAACCATATTTAATTCTTAGCCTTGTGAAAAATGTTTAATTGTGTGCATGATGAACTTCCACAGTGATGTGGAAACCCTAAATATATGCCTTGGTGAGTTGTGCCATAGCAAAGTTCAAATGTTTCACTATCAAACTTTTTAGCAAAATCTGTCTGCTAATTGAATAATATTGTGGTTTCAATACTTTTCATTTGCTTTGAATTAAATTAAAATTTCAAGCATTTTCCTTCTCAATCATGGAGGTTTTATTGTCTTGATACATAGCTGACTTAGTAGTTAGGATACCAGTAAGAGCACATTGGCCTCAAAATTGGAGTATTGGAATTTCATTCTCAAGTTAATACCTTACTTTTTTTCCTTAACACTTTACGCAGCCATCTGAAAATCCAGGAACTGTGGATTCTCGGCATTTTAAATTCTATGCATTTGCTGGTCTCAATGGTGCGATCAGATGGCAGTCAAAAAATGAGGTGATTATCTTGTTTATGAAGTATTTATGGGAAAATCTCAGTCAGTCTAGAGAGACGACTTGTCTACCCTTAACCAAATATTTGGAAATAGCACATAGTTTACTTGAGTTGCTTATATGCTTGTTGTCTAGACTGTGTACAATTGCTTGCCCTCAAGGAGTTGAATTCCTGACAGATGACTCCTTAATTGTCTAATCAGGCTTTTGCTATATTCATGCTAATATCTTGACATCTCCGGTTTCAAACTTTATGATATAGGTTCTTTTTGAATGTGCTTCTCTACAGATTTAACTGTTTACTTGCCAGATGAGAATATTTCATTAATTTAGGGACTCTGTTTTTCTAAATGTTTTACTTGGCTTTAAGCATCTCGATAACTTATGCAGAACTTCAGGTTTGTTGATAAACACATAGAATTTGGTAATCAACTGCATTAGATTTTAAGGAGAAAATTACAGGAATCGTTTGGACTCTTTATTAGCTTATGATTCATAAGTGTTGTTACATTACTATCATGCTTTTTCCAAATTTCTAATCTATTGATTCTTTGTTTAGCACATTGAAGGACATTCTTCAGATGCATCGCAAATGATACCACAGCATAACTACAAGCTTGATGCTCAGGCTTTGAATAGTCGTCATCCAGGAGAGGTATGCTGTGACTCCTAGAAAAATTAACATAGATTATTTTAAAATTCAACTTTTGGCCAATTCGTGTTAAACTTCAACTATTAGGCTTTCTTGTCTTGAATTTTGTATGAATAAGCTCTGATTATAGATTCTCTTTCTCCCTGACCTGCTGACATAAACCCATTGTGGATTTAAGCTTATAATGTTGACATGTTTCTGTTCTATCTAGTACTTTTGCTGGATATGTTGTCTCAATAAAGTTGTACCTCTTTATTGAGATAAGCTTCCTGAAACATCTTGGCTTCTAGTTTGAATGTAGGCAATTCAGAGAATCAATTCTTGGAGTTATGCCACATCATTGGGTATGTTGAAAAATTATGCTGTTTTCCATTTGTATTCCTTTTTTGCTTGTGCGCCTTTGCTTTGGCAGCAAATAGATTTCACCTTTCATATCTATTGTCAGGATCGGAGAGAAGATACTTTGCTAAAACTAACGCATTTCAGGCGGCACAAAAGGAAGACATTGAAGAAAATGCCTGGAAAGTCTATCACACTACCTTTCCACAAGCCCGAGGAAAACCATCCTCCAGGGAAGGACTCAACAAAGAAAATTCCAAATTTGATTGGTAAAGTAACAGAGCGGGCTAAGTCATCAAAATTTAAGAAGGTAAGATTCGTCAAGAATACTGGTTTTGAATTCCTATCACAAATACCCTCTCTAAATTTGTTTCTTTTCTTGCTGCAGCCAATGCCTTATGTTCCTACAATAACAAACTACACTCAGCTTTGGTGGCTCCCTAACGTCGTCGTGGCTCATCTCAAGGAAGGGATAGAAGCCGTTCATCTGGCTACTGGTCGCACCATTTGCAAGGTAAACCGAAGCCTTGCATGTTTTCCCATATCAAATATAATTTCTCCATATGCTACTATTTTTCCAAAAAATGGAAAATCTCTCTTCTTCTCATGCTTTGGTATTGCTTTCTCAAGATAATTGGCTCCTAACTTATTGATCTCACCAGCTTCACCTTCAAGAAGGCGGTCTTCATGCTGATGTTAATGGCGACGGAGTCTTAGATCATGTCCAGGTACAAACTTTCTTCCTGTAGTTTTCTTTTTTGAACTTCTACAGTGTTAAAATCCAATAAATTGACAAATAATTATGCTACGGTAAATTTAGGAATTTGATAATGCTAAAAAAGATATTGGTAAGTTATGCCCTTTTACCATTTGTCAGAGAAGTGTTGATATGTTTAAATAGTGCGAAATAGTTCTATTACGTACTCTTAATATTTGTCAGTAAGTAACACAGTTGCATGGTTGCTTTGGACGCAAATAATAATTGCATAGGACGCTGTAATTAGTGACTTCAACAGCCACAAGAAAATGGAAGTTAATTATTTATTTTTATTTATGGCAGTGTAAAAAATCAGAAAACACTCAGTACGGTTGAGTTAATGATGCCCTTCTTTCTGTAATGCTTATAGCTTTGTAGGCATTCATTAAAGACATTTATCTCTCTGGTGATACTCCGAAAGTTAGGCAACTGTAAGAGTCTTTTGATGGAAAGCATATAGCTTTTTAATCAAATGATGTCCATGTGTATTTTTTTTCCCTTTTTTCCAGGCTGTGGGGGGAAATGGTGCAGAGCAGACTGTTGTCACCGGATCTATGGAAGTGCTTCGGCCTTGTTGGGCCGTTGCAACATCGGGCGTTCCGGTGCGGGAGCAGCTTTTCAATGCCTCTATATGCCATCATTCCCCTTTTAACTTATTCCAGCATTCAGAATTTTCTAGACACTTTGGTCGAAATCGAGATCTAACCTCATTGGAGGTAGCCACGCCCATTCTTGTCCCAAGAAGCGATGGCCACAGGCATCGCAAGGGGAGTCACGGTGACATTGTCTTCTTGACAAATCGAGGGGAGGTATGAGTTTCTCTTTCATGGACTCGTTCACAAAATTCATTCTTTTAGATGGTCGGTTTAGAGTGGTGTTGTTTTCTCTTCCAGGTAACATCGTACTCCCCCGGCTTGCATGGACATGGTGCTGAATGGCAGTGGCACCTCTCAACTGGTGCCACATGGTCGAATCTTCCATCTCCTTCTGGGATGATGGAAGCCGGTACCACGGTCCCCACACTGAAAGCATTCGCATTGCGTGTTCACGACAGCAGAGAAGTGATCCTTGCCGCAGGAGAACAAGAGGCCGTTGTGATCTCTCCCGGAGGAAGTATTTTAGCTATAGTAGACCTCCCATCAACACCAACACATGCCCTGATCACCGAGGACTTTTCAAACGACGGGCTTACCGACATTATTCTCGTGACCTCCACCGGGGTTTACGGTTTTGTCCAGACCAGGCAACCGGGAGCCCTCTTCTTCAGCACGCTGGTCGGTTGCCTATTACTTGTAATGGCAGTCATATTCGTCACTCAGCACGTCAACTCTGGGAAAGGGAAACCCCGCGCTTCTACTTCTAGGTGAATACAGCACCTCTAATACTACTCTATTACTGACGGAACTGCCGGAACCGAGGAAGCACGACTAGCACAGAATGACGTAGTCAACTGTGATCTTTCTTTTGTGTAGAGTCGCATGGGATCAAAGGTCTCCAAATTGATGATATCTATTGAAAACTTTAGGACTAGCTTCCCTACCCATCCAATGTCTTTCTTTTTTATGTAGTTTATTTTTGTTGTACTTCTGTAGAAGCTTTTTCTTTGTAAAGATTATAAATATAGGTCAAATGTTTAGGCAAAGGCTTCGAGAGAAATTTTGGGTTATAGAGATTTCACAACTCTTTCTTTTTTAACATTGTTGGTATATTCTTTACTTTAATCTTCTAAAACTGAGAGCAAATAGTTTGAATTTTATTTTTCTTTTTATTTATTTATTTATTGTTCATACTCAATTCCAATCAACCGTTATACGCCTTATTAGAGAGATTGCTGAATCTAGGACCATCAGAAACTGTCAAAAAGTTGATTGAAAGAAGAGCAATGCTGATTATGGCAAAGGCCAAAGCAAAGCAAAAGGTGTGGTGATCTACAAATTGCTGTGGTGCAGATAATCATGCAACTCGGGTACAATTATTGGAGAGAAGGAACAAAAAGAAAAACAAAACAAAACAAAGTGCATTATCTACAAAAACCCATGGCATTTTGAACTAATTGAGGCTTTTCTCATCCCACTGCAAAAATTAACTCAAAAGATGAGACAAAGGGTGGGTTTTTTTTTTTAAATTTATTTATTTTTTTTTTTTGCATTCCACCCAATTGATGCACCATATTGGACACCAACTTTTGCCAAGAAAAGCAGAGACAAGAGAGACATTCTCTTATTAGTGTAATTCTGCTTAGTTATACCATTAGAAAGTTGCATAACTCAACTATATATGCCACAACATGAAATAAAAAACAAAAAGGAAATAGAGTTATGTTTCAAGAATTAAACAGACAATTAGCTTGCGCTTTGCAAGCACGTCAAGAATTATTAGGATATTGGCCATAATGGGATTGATGTAATTGATAGGGACTCAACTAAATCCAGTCATCCTATAAGCTAGACAATCATGTCTCCTAATGACCTAATTGTTTTGGTGTGGCACCGACTTTTTCTTTTTATCAAAAGGTTCATAAATTCGATTCTAGACAACACGGAGCTTTAAAGGAGAGATCATCAAAGACCTTTTTCTTTAGAGATAAATAATAAATAAACAAACAAATAAAAACCCTTTTTAATTTAATTTGTAGAAGTCCAAGTTTATAGGTCTGTTTTCTTTCTCTCCTAAGATCATGGGAGATATAAAATCATATAACAATTGAACCTTTTTATACATACATATTTGGGAAAGATTCCACAAATTCCAATTCATATTGTCCTACAAGTTACAACTCATTGTCCTATATATATACTATATGATGTAGAGCTATTATAGCTTCTAGTATATATTTTTATATATATATATGTATCAAAAAGAGGTTTACATTATTATACGCATCGCACAACAAACAGGAAAAGAGATGCGACTTTTGTTCCATTCAAGCCACGAATGATGATGATGATGATAATATTATTATATGAGAAAATAATGTTTAGTAGGGTTTTATATATAAGACGCAATACAAAGCATTTTAGGAGCAAAAGCATGATGTTGAGATAATAAGGGTTTTAAGTTTTTAGCTTTATTAGAATCCAGCTACAGTACAATGGATAAGAGCCGTACACTAATTAAAGGACGTGGATTATTGTGGAGAATGACCTTTCTTTAAATTCTCCAACCCCAAAAAATTAAAAAGAGTAACCAAAAAAAAAAAGAATATTAATAGATCTTAAAGAAAAGAAAAGAAAAGCTCACTTACCAGTTACCACGTTCTGCAGAGAGAAAGAGAGAGAGAGAGAGAGAGAGAGATCACGTACATGAAAAACTGGACAAACTTTAGGAACAGACAACAAAAGTGGTTTCATGGTCAGTTTGCTTTCAAACGGCATATGGGTTTTGTGTCTTTTCTTATAACTTTCTTTCATTTTTCTTGTGTATCTACAGTGCAAGTGTTGAAAAATCATTTGTCGACAAAAGAAAATCTCCTATATATGTATACATACATACAATGCTAATATATAAAAGTCTGACTGAGATATTCATACCCAGCTGGAGCCAAGAGAATATAACGCTGACCCATTGAAGAGACGATTCATCAGACAAAAACAAGCTTTGGAATTTCTAAAATTATTATGTGTTTGCCTGTGTGTGTGAGTGTGCCTCAAAAGGCACAGCTGATACAACATCTAAATTGCAGCTTTCCTTTGCTAACACAAAGAGCTAGCTTGATCACATTATAGAGAAAAAAAAAAAAAAGAAAAGGAAACAAAAATAAATAAAGAAAGTGAAACACACACATAAATAAATAAATAAAAAGAACCAAACCCTTTTGTTTTTCCCATTCAAAACAGTTGTTCTAAACAGGCTGTCTCTCTTACTTTCTCTCAGAAGCAAATAGGATTTTTGAAAGAGCTAATAAGCTGCTAGTTCTTCATAATCAAAGCAAACCCTTTTGCAGTTAGACCTTGTTTGGGATTGGGACCACCCAAAATGATGCCCACAAGAAATCACTTTTTTCTTTTTTCTAATTTTTTTGTGGTGCATTAAACTCAAATCTTGGGCTCACTCTAGTCCCTCCAAAGCTGAAATGCTAACAACCCTACAATGCCCTAATACCATAACCCCCCAAAGAGACCATTGTACTATAACTCTAACACACAACAATAACACCTCTTTACTTCTTTTGAATGGCTCTACTTGTTCCATATGTGGGTTAGAGAGAGAAAGTTTGAGAGAGAGAGAGAGAGAGACGCGATCTTTGATGTGTGGATATATATGTTTATAGCTCTTTTCTCACTCAACTTGTTGTGGATTGTGTTTTTTTTTTTTTTCGTTTGCCTGTTTTGCCATGTAATGTTGGCCATTATTAATCATTGTTTTGTTTCATATACTTATTACTGTCATTCGAGACTCAAAGAAAAACATGTTATTATTGCTTGACACATTTGCAAAGAAACCTTCTCTCTCTCTCTCTCTCTCTCTCTCTCTCTCTCTCTCTCTCCACATACTTCTTTCCAGAAGCTATATGTAACAAAGCAAAAAGCTCAAAGCAAGCAAAGAGGATAGACTGAGACTCAGAATGAGAGTCTATCTTTGTAGTTAAAGGCTCTGCTTGATGATGAGATCAGTTTGGGAAGTACTTTCTAAAAGGAAAAGCTGAATTGTTGTGGGAGAAAAAATTGTTCAGGTGGGTATTACAATTCTTGCACTCTATATTTTACATATAAAGTGAATGTATGTTTATTTGCATTTGGATAAAAAACTTGAGGAATGGATGTTTGTTTATTGAGTACTGTTTTTTGCTTTTCATACATAGTTTTGTTTCCTAATATGCAGTAAGTATTAGTATATATATTCAGGAGAAATTACACTATATATATATGTTCTATAATCTATACTTGATTATATGACTCTTTCTAAAGATAGACAAATAATTAGAAATTTATTCTCTTTTTTTTATTGGAAATTGTTTAAGAAATTGAGTGTTTTATATTTGATTTTGAACGTATCCTGCATTAATAAGTAAGAGCTTCATTTAGAAGTTTCTGAAAGAATATCATTCCTCTTTTTTTTTTTTTTTTTTTTAAATAATGACATTCCTCTTTGTTTAAGGGTGAAAAAAAAGGAATATTTTGGTAATTATTCCTCTTAATTTGTGCTGCTCAAGAAAACATGAGAATCCGAGAAAAGTGGAAGTGCATTAACATTTAAAAAAAAAATTTAAAAGACCATATATAAGGCCGCCATATTATATACTTTGCTTAATTATCATCATCTGAGTGATGGAATCCGCATACAATTTTTTTGCATTGGAAAGAGGGTCTAAAAATCGTTATCTTGGCCAAATTCAATTAACTCTCCTTAAATTCACAATTAATAATAAAAAAAACATTGTATTAATTTGAATCAATAAATGGGTTTTCCTTGGACAGAGGGCATGTATAACAAACAGCTGCATCGCATAGTACCACTGTAACACTGCAGTAACAAAATTGCTTTGTCTTCAAGCCCTAAACATGTGGTGGAGAGACAAACTCCACCTAATCTTCCCCAACCCAAAAAAGAAATTTTATTTATTTATTCAAAAATGAAATAAAAAATTAAAACTGAAATTAAGGGAAAACGTGTGGTAATTGGTCAAGCTGTAGCACATGAGGTGTACATTTTGTGTTTTTAAATACAAATTGAAATGTATATACATAATTACATATATATATATATATATACACACACATACATGTGTTATATATTGGCACTTGAGCTTAGTAAGTTAAGGACACAAAAATATGCTTCTATTGGGCAGATTGGAATGAGACAGAAGGAATAAAAATGAGTGTTAGTATTAACTTTGTTTTGTGTTTGTGGGACTATATTATATCATGATGGTCTTTTAGCTAGATTTTTTTTTTTTTTTTGGTGTTGGTGGGAGGGCTAGAAAAGCAGATTATCTGCTTAGATTGAAGAGAAACAAAATGAAATGAAAGTATATTATATATGTCACATTTGCTTAATATTCCACAATGAGTTTTTAGTGGAATTGAAAAGACTAGAACGAAAGACCCATGCTTTCACATGCCAAACCAGTAGTCTTGTAATATGGTACACGAAAACCTATGCTCTTCCCACTTCTATCTTTTAGTCTTTTTCTCTTTGGATCATTTAATTGGAGGCTTTAGGAGCCAAAAAAAAAAAAAAAGAAATTGGAGGCTTTGGAATTTTAATTAAATGTGTCATTATAAATATATAAACATATTGAACCCTAAATCTTGATTACTTATAGCAAATCTAAACATGCATATACACGTATTTATATGCATCTTTTTGTATGTATGTATATCATGTAAATATATATATATATATATCTATAACAGTTTGATTGTGTGTTTGTTTCACAATAAAGTGTTGTATTGCATATATATGTTAGATATCTCTGAAGATCATATATCAATCAAACTCTGATTATTCTTACTAAGCCAAGATTTGTATATATAATACTTAAAAAACAATTATCATGATTAAAAAACAATTATCATGATATATAATAAAAATATGGGTGCATGCATTATATATGCGTACAGCTAGGTGTATATATATATATATATACATTCACATCAGATGTTATTTTATAATTTTTTGAATTGTGTGTAATTAGATTATATTTATCATTGATGATTTACTTTTTACCCTTGCTCTTGTATATTTGATTCTCATGCATAAGTCCTGCCACAAATTTTTTTATTATTTTCTCACAAAATTCAAGTTTTCCTGCTAGCTAGATGATTATTAAAAAAAAAAAAATCGCCCAAATTAATTTGTAAGTTGTGAAGAATCTAAACCGCGCGTAAAGTACAGCTGACATGAACTATGAGTATTGAGTATTACTATAAATAGAAGAAATTCGTTTGGAATCACAACCTTCACAACTCTCCACAAACACAAGTACAGACCCAGAAAAAGAATGATCAAATGTACAAACACCTCAAAAAAAAACTAGGTGATCGTTGTGCAAACCAAAAGTGCTACTTTCTTCTAATTAAAAATAATAATAATAATTAACTCAGTCGTTTTTCTTCAACTCAATTGCAGTTAGACGGTTTTTTTAATTGTTTTTATGTTTAAACATTTTCCAACTTCACCAAAAGTTCTCATAATACATTAATTTATACCAAAAAGAAATAAATAAACCTATATTCTACCAAAAGATTTGTCCTTAAAATCCACGTATCAAATCAGCAAGTGACATCAAAATACCAAATCTATTACTAGATGTTCAAAAAAGTTGGAAAGTTGTTTTTTTAACAATTATATCAAGAGGTTTTTTTTGTACCTAACTCACTTTTTATACCTACACGTGTTTCTTTGTTTGGCTAAATAACAATAAGATTTTAGCTGTTTTTTTTTTTCCTCCTAGCTTGAAATCAACAAATTGAGCTAGTTGATGAATCCGTGGGAAAACTTAGCATGCAATATATACTTTTGGCTATTATTTAGGGAATAAATTATCACACCTTATCTTGCATTATAACGTAATTGGTTACAAATTAAAAAATAAATAAACAAAATAAACAGTATATGATATTGAAATCTGTTGTGGTATATATAGAGAGGCAATAGTCAAGGGCTTGCTTAAGTACAAGGCATCTTTAACTTTTTAATACTCACGCACACGAGATGTCTGAGTTATTTATATGCAATTGGTTGTACAAGTTTTTACAAATAAACACTACAAGATTTATCAGGTAAATTTCGAAAATTTAGAATTATATAAGAATTGGGATTCCTAAAATTTAATATGTACATGTACAAATATATCTATATATGAATATATATAATTTGTGTATGATGTATGCCCTAATAACATTTTAACTAGTTAAGCTGAAAGAATGTCAATAGACTCAGAAGTTGTGTTTGTAGTTTGTACATGCATGGACTATTATATATATATATATATATATATATATATATATATGGCCAAAATATCGATATTTTGATTCTTTCATGAAGATGAATCGGAGCTAAACGTGACTAATGCCACTTATTTGAGAGCTTCTACACATCAAATTATAAACTTAATTTAAGCCACGCAACGTTTTCTTACCAGACAGACACACACACACACATACACACACACACATCACCTTCCAATTCAAGGTTATGAAACAAGAGAACATATCAAATCTATATATATATTGCGAAAATAACCATATAATGGCTTCAAGATATGTGCAATCAATAATTATGATTTATGATAAGAGTAATATATAAGCATGGGCTATTGCTAAATATAAAATGATTAGGAAGTATTTTGATATTATCTACTGAGAAATGAGGGAGCGATAATTGCAAAGCCATTAATGTATGTAAAAAATGAAACAACATGTCATGTGTCAGATCGACGCTTCTTAATAACGAAATTAGTAAAGCTTTCAATATTTCTGTTATATATATTAATGATATTTGGTTCCACATTATATATTATAATTTTTTCCCTGCTGCTATATACGTATATATATACACACAAAATTATATACGAATAAACTCTTTGATAGGGTTCATTAATCAATGCAAGATGATTATTAGGCATTAGCCATCTTTATACATTTCCTTAATGACCTTCCCATGATTTAAAGTGTAAACATCAAAAGTCACATCTTTGCATGTTTTGCGCCAAACATATGTGTGTGTAGAAAAAAAATTTGAGAGAGAAACTAGAGAATAGAGAGAAAAAAAAATCCTATTTTTCTCGGAATTGTTGAATAATAATAATAATAATAATAATAATTACGCATGCCATGCAACATATGGCTGGACGCTCTATATGGTAATTATGTAAGTGGGAATTAAAGTTTATTCCGTTTAATTATATAGTTTCTTTTGTCTAACAAAAGACCAAATTAATCAAGTGATTATTCATATTCCATTCTTTTTTTCTTCAAAAAATAAAAATAAAAAACATTTTCCATTTAGACAATCTTCAACCCGGCAAGACATACGGATAAACAGGCAAAAAAGCAGCTTCGAAATTCAAAATTGCCAACTAGAAATATACTTGATATTATCATTATTAATATCATTATTATGTAACTAAAAGCAACAAAAAAGAAGGGAAAAACACATAGTTAATTAAGAATAAGATTGTATTGATCGATGAATTTAAGCATATAGATCCCCTCTTTGCATTTTGCCTTCCAATAACAACCCCCAAAAAGAAAAATAAAATTAAAAAAAAAAAGAGAGAAAAACAAACATTTCATTCATCTTCCTCTTGCACATATCATGATATATATAAAAATCATACATATCATAATTTCCCTCTTAGTTCTTCTCAAATTTCCCTTCTTTTTAAAACTTAAAAAACTTACCCTTACCTCTCTCCTTCTACTAATTAAGTGTGTCAAATGTTTTGTTCTACACCATCAACAAAATATCATCTTCCCAAAAAAAAAAAAAAAAAACTTGGTCATCTAATTAAGAAACAAACATGCACGTCTAAGGGAATTGGACATTTTGACCTCTCTTCTCTCTCTCTCTCTCTCTCTTCAAGACCTTGGTGGTAAGAAGAATTGCGTACCGGCGATAGTGTAGGCATTGATCGGCTGAACCACCGCGGACGGATGATACATCGCCGACGGATCATACGGCATTGTGGTGGCCGCCGTCGCCGCCACCGCCGATGTCGCTATGAGGTCTAATGGCTGCACTCCTCCGCCTCCGCCTCCGGAGGAGCTCTCGCCGCCGCCTCCGCCGATGGTGCTGGTGCTGTAGTTGGCGGCGTTTTCGGGGCCGTGGTCCAACAGGATGCCTTTGAACATATGCCCGCCGATGTTCACCGCCGTCTGGTAGGCGTACTGGTCGTCGGCGCTGTCCACCGAGCTCACTCTCACGCAACGGAACACCGCGTTTGAGCTCACTTCCGCCGGAAAATTCCCCACTTCCAACCCTAATTAATACACACACACTTATTAATATTATCAACACAGAGACTAAATGATATATAATAAACGTAGCTTAATTAGTTGTGTATATATATATATAGCTGACAAACAAGAATTTTGGCTGAGATTAGTGGGGTTATAATGATATAATAAATAAATTTGCTTATCATGATGAAAGTGAGTGAGAGAGACGTTTAGGTGTTGTGATTTAGGCGGTAGCCAAAGAAAAAACAAAACAAACAAGATGATCATTTTTTCTTCAGGGTTATAACAGTACTTGGGAAAATGAAATGTGCAGTGATATATGATGTTGGGTTGGTTTCGACTTTAGTGTACATATATGTATGTATCTGTGTGTATACATATTATAGTTTGAAAAATCAAAACTTTGAAAACCCTTTCACACACACACACACACACAATAATAATAATAAGTACTAATAATATATATAGAGAGAGATGGATTGACATTATATATATTATATACCTGACGCGGTGTGAGAAGAAGGGAAGCGAGGAGCGAGAGCGGTGGCCGCGGCCGAGTCTCGCAGCCTCTTGCTGCTGCTGCTACTGATCTGTAGAATCTGATGATCATGATCATCACGATCATCGCGGTGATCATCATCATGATGCTGATGGTGGTGATGATGAACCATGGGGTTGCCCTGCAGCTGCTGCTGCCTCTCCCGGCGCTTGGCGGCCGGGACCCACGTGCTCTTCACGTGCGTCTGGCAGTCGAAGCCCCGGCTCTTGCAGCACGTGCGGCACCGCATGTGCGGGCAGTCCTTCTTCGCCTGGTTCCCGCAGTCCTGGCAGCTCACCCCCCCTCCGCCGCCGCCGCCCACCCCCACGGAGCCTCCTCCTCCTCCTCCTCCTCCGCCGGCGGAGGCCCTCATCATGGCCAGCGCCGATCTCGACGCGGCGTCGTGGTGGTGGTCGGCGGCCAAAAGGCCTCCGACGGAGGCCGTGGGGCCCACGCCTAGAGCCGCGGCGGAGGAGTAGAGATCGGCCTGGTGGTGGCGGTGGTAGAGCTCCTGCTGCTGCTGGTGGTGCTGCCAGAGCTCGAACGACGTCGCTTTGTAGTGGTGGTGCTCCTGCTGATGCTGATGATGATGGTCATTCTTTCCGTACGATGTGGACCACGAGAACAAGCCGCCCTGATCTTGCTGCTGCGGCGGAGGAGGAGGGATTTCGGAGGATGAGGCGTTGTTGGGAGGAGGGGACGAATTGGGTCTTCCGGCTGCGGCGGAGGATGAGGAGGCGCCGCCTAATGAGAAGAAACCAGCCATGGCTGCTGCTGATCTGCTGCTGCTGCTGCTGCTGGCTGATCCGCTCTGCTAATTACAATCAGCTCCGAATTATCCAATTGTGGACGCAAATCCATAACCCTTTCTCCTCAATTTCGCTTGAAGGTCCTATCTTGGGGGAATTGGGGTGATCTTCTTTTAGCAAGAGACTAACTTTTTTGTGAGTCGGTAGAGAGAGAATTTGTCACGATGATGATGATATGGTTGCTGCTACATAAAGTACTATGCTTTTCTTGTGAGAGAGAATGAGTGAGTGAGTGAGTGAGGTTTTTGGTTTTGGTTTTTGGGGGACAGCGTTAATCGCGCTTTCAATTCTCTTCTACTCTCTCTGATCTTCTTCTTCTACTTCTTTCCTCAGAGAGAGAGTGTGTGTGTGTGTGTGTTGTGTGTTTCTAATTCTAAGGCATTAATTTAACGCTCTTTCGTATTACTTGCCACAAACTACCATTTATTCACTCTCTCTCTCTCTCTCTCTCTCTATCTCTGCAACGCCGCCATGCCCTCTCTCTCTCTCTCTCTCTCTCTCTCTCTCTCTCTATCTGTGTGTCCACTGCGCCGTTGCCCCTAATTTAAGTCTCTCTCTCTCTCTCTTCTCTCTCTCTCTCTCTCTCTCTCTCTCTATCTATCTTTTATCTCTATCTAACTCACTGATAACTCACTACTACACTCTCATTATATCAATCAAACACTTTTTCATTGCTCCTTTCTTTTGCTCTTTCATTTGGGTTGTGGATGGTTGGGTTTGGGCTGTGGGTTTGGGGGGAAGTGTCTCAAAGTGTCAATACTTTGATCAATCTCATCTTGAAATGGAACCATCAAACCGCTTCTCAAGTACTCTCCACCCTTCTCATCCCACGGTCCACATCGCGCCACGTGTCACCGCACCAGCCTTTTTTTTTTTTTTGCCCTTCGTCCCTCTTCCTTTGTACCGGAAAACCCGCTACTTTTCTCTGGCCCTCCCTTTAATGACCCCTTCTCTTATTTATTTTTAATTCATTATTGTCATTTCTTTTCTTTTTTATTATTTTTCCTATTTACTCTTGTCCTACTTGGCTCTCTTTTATTTGGTCTATCGACCATACTTCTATGGTAAGGTATTCTCATTAATTGTGTATTGTTATGTTAGTACCAATATATAATTTTAAATTTAGTATATTTGTTTTTTAGTGCATACATTATCTTAAGGGCAATTTTCAAATTTCTAATCTGCAAAATAGTTAATTAATTGGGAGAAAAGGACTCTATTATATAGTTTATCAATGTAGAGAGATTCGGGGAATGAAAAAGAGGAGTATTTCATCGAATTTCCAAAAAATAATCATGCCCTTTTGTGTGTATTGTGGTCACATAGGGGAACAAAGCGCCACCTCCTCGTACTTTTATAATTCAATTCCATTATTATTAATTTTCTTTTTTCTTTTTAATTTGTTAATCTCTCTCTTCCTAATTAACTTATGCAAAACTCGAGCTTCTATTAATCCTAATATTTAAGTGGCAAATGGGGGACCAACCGTGTCCTAATTTCTTAAATGACGTGCACTTTCTAGGGAAAAAAAATAAAACAAAAAAAAATGTTTATAAAAATGTAAGGAGTTGACTATTGGAATGAAGGGTAGTTTCGTCATTTTAAGGATAGCAATGTTTTTTTTTTTGTTTGTTATTCTATTCTTTGCATTCTTTGACGTTGTTGTTAAATGATAGTAGTGAGTGATTAAATGTGATTCACAGTCTCCGCCGGCCTGCAGTTCCGGCGAGTGAGGGCTATGACAGGAATTGTGAGGCCGTACAGTTATGAGTTATAAACACATACATGTATATATATATATATATACATATCTTCTTATAGATATGTAATGGTTTGATTGGTTTTTAATTGTATAATATAAGCTATTAAATCAGGGAAGTTTTTAATATTGGAATTTAAAATGGTCCCACTTGCATCATTTGGTTGTGACAGACACTTAGAAGGGAAAACAATTCATGAAGTGCCCTTCCTAAGATGAATACAAATACAAGTTATAACATTACATATATATTTACATTATATTCTTATTAAAAAGAAAAACAAAGCAATACATTAAATAGTATTATATATATTATGGTGCGTCTGTGGGACCAACTATATTGATGACATGGACATTAGCAAGGCGAATTAATCTCTCACTCTATTTTATTTCTTGGTTTTTTTATTAATTAATCGTTGATATGTCTAATGAGTCTCATACACATTGTTCTATTGTAATTAGAAGACTAGTCCCCTTTTTTTGTAATTTTTCTTTTTAGTTTATTTTTACCTTTAACAAGAAAAATGCTTAGCCACATGTTCGTGTAATTGCCACATGTTCGTGTATAGGGACTTAGTTGATTAATTTTAGGATTATCTATAAAAATATCTCTTAGTGTTTTGTTATTTTTGTAAGTTACACTTTAATTTTTTAAATTTGACATCTTCGTTCTTAGATGTTTTTAAAACTTATAGGTATATCCTATTCGTCATATTCTGTAAAAAAAAAAAAAATTTGACAGAATTAACAACATAACAATAATCAGATGACACTTACATAGCTTTTAAAAAATCAAACTTCTGAAAATTACGAAAATTATAATAAATAGTTTTATAGTTATTTTCACAAATACCTAATTATGTTGTCTTCTTTTTTCAAATTGTATGTCGGTCTTTTAAAGTTTTATATTCATATCCTCTGATTCCGTCTTTTTTTTTTTTCAACAGATTAAAGCAGAGTGTGTGAACTTATAACATTTTCAAATATCAGGGGGCACGTGTATCAATTTTAAAAAATTAAGGTGCAACTTACAATGATAACACAACATTAGAGACATTTATATAAATAATCCTTAATTTTAATAATCAATATCATTGGTGAATATTCCTAATATTGCTCATAAACATTTGAGTAATGCATTCATGATATATTGTCTGACTTATAGTACTGATTCCATCACAAATACATTGGATAACTAATCATACATTATGTACTAATTAGGCTCTTTTTAAAATAATTTACAACGTCCAATCACATAAATGTGAAATTTAATCCTATCACAATAAAAGCAATATTAATTATAGAGGAATGCATGACCAAACGGCTTGAGTTCTCTCTGCAATAGGCATAGCTAGATGATATATGTAGACTTGCAAAAAAACAATATATACCCAAAACACACTTTGGTCATGTGCAAGAAAAGTGATGACTCTCTCTGTATCTCCTTTATAGCACTAACCAATATATACATGAAATATATATAACGATCTTCACTCCTAAAAGGGCAGTGTGCAAAAAGCTATATGATCTATCTATATATCTTCAAAGACTATATCTATACAATCATAATATTGCTTGGAACAAAAACTGATCATCCTGCAGATTCCTGAATATATTGATCATCCATCAATAATATTTGCCTATTAGTTATTAGCTATAGCTTTGACTGATAATTTCTCCCGGTAGTTGGGTCATTGGTCACATATTCAATTTTAGAGGAAACACAAATATGCTAAAATATAGTCATTGCCATATATACTATTCGTTTAACTTGCTAGTTTATAGCTTCAACATGTTTTACTAGCTAGTCATGTTCATGTAAATCATATATTCATGAACTAGCAATTTTTGAAGTAGTATAGTATAGTAGTACCACTACTAATATTATAATTGAGCTATATATTGATGAATCCACCTTTAAAATTATGTGTCAAATAATTTATTTTTTGTAGAGCTATAGTACTATAATATATATGCGTCTTTATGTACTTATATATAGCTGGTCAATGAAAAGCAATGCTCATGTGACATATATATATTGTTGTAGATGATAAACTATATATTAATATCATTATAATTTATTATTAATATAAATTATGAAGTTTTAATTAATTATGCATGCATTAGGAGATCATCAAATACAACCAAGTTTTTTTTCTTTCTGATCGCTCTCTTTTGAGATTGTACCACCAATGGGGAAAAAGTGCTTTTTGAGGGAATATTGATTATCAACATAAAATATGTAATCCGGGTACACATAATATGATTCGCTGTTAATCTCTTGATATAAAAATATACACGGTAGGTGCCAAATAAAATCTGGGGTTTTGATTAAAAATGAACCCTATAATAAAATAATAAAATTAAAAGGGACGTTCCCAATAATGAATTATTTTATTATGGAATTCATTCGTATATGGCTTAGCATATATTCGACAGATAATAACAATCTGCGAATTTATGCATGGAAACGTTGTTTATCCCTCAGTTTGGCTTTTCCAATATTTGTTTTTTATTTTTTTTTGGGTTTCCTTAATACTGTACGGACAAATTTGGTGACTGCTTGCTTTCTATTGTGCTTGTAATTACTAAATGCAACCAGTCACATCAAGCCACGTCACCAAGATCCTGGCCTTTCCAACGGCCAGAAAATTTAATTCATGAATATAGTACTTGTGTTTTATTATATAATTTCATATGAAATATTGTACCTCTACAATATATAAATATATGTAGTTACTTATCTCACTCTTGGTGTCAATAAGCTTAAGGTGCTAGAAAGGAAGATATATGGACCACTATGATATAGATAATAAAAAGCTGATATAATCTCAAAATAGCCATTTGTTATATGGTGTGTAAAAGTAAAACAGTACTATGATCGCTATAGTACTATATAGTTTAAGAATATAACATGTAATTGGATTGGTGCAATTTATATATATATATATGATATATTTTAATATGTACTAAGAGGGAAAAATTAAAGGAGATAATAAGATTTTTCCGAAAGTTTAGCAAGTGTTTTGCCACCTTTATCTTATCACTTTGTTACTTATAATTAGGAACATAAATATAAATAATCGCCATTTTCAAAATGCTAATTGCAAAGTCAAAACGATAGTTACTTCTCTTACGTACATAAGGCATCTTATAACTAATTACTCATCACAAGTGACAATCAGTTAGTTTTATTTCTATTTTTCCTTCTTAGCTAATATACTTGTGACAGATATATTAATTAATGGTATTTCCCATTAGAATAACCCAACGACTCAAAAAAAGGCCTCATGTTTTGACTTGACTTTTTTTTTTTTTTTTCTGTCTCTCACACTCTCTCCTTTTTTTCTTTTTTTAATTGGGGATTGAAGACAATATGCAAAATGCTTAATTATGATACTAATATTGTGTATTTGAGGGAGAAAAAAAAATTGCTTGTATAATAAAAAGAAAAAAGAAATTCTTTAGCACCGCGAGGCAAAACAGACTTCTCGATCGTGGTCGAGTCAATATATTACTCAATACATTAATCGACTACGATGGAGGGGTCGAAGTAAAGCTAAAAAAACCTAGTGGCATTGGTTACATAAGGTTGCATTTTTTATATTTATTTTAGGGAAATTTTTTTTGTCAAAGAATAAAAGGCAGAGGCATTTTTCTTTGAACGATAAGATTCTTATGACAAAAACCTCTCATCAAATATAAACATTTAATGGCACGGTTTAGTTTTTCAACTCAATTAAGCACTTCATACCTTCAAATTAGGAATGTCAACAACTGTAAATCACTAGATAGTTGATTTTTTTTAAAAAATCCGTTCAAAAAGTAAAGAAATTTGGCAGCTACTCGTATATTTATAGTTCCTTTTGAACACATCAAGTATCATTGAATTGAACTCTCATTTCATGTAACATATATCTTTGACTTATTGCATATGCTCAAACACGTTTATAAACCTAAAAAGTACATGCATTAATTTCCCCATATTTTAAGGAGAGATCTTTAATTTTTTGGTTTGAATTGGACAGCAATAACAAGGATTAATGACTACAAACATTTAACAAGGAAAAATATTGGTTTCATGATCAACTTGATTATTTTTTTTGTTCATATTGCCCAGAGACACGGTAACCCAAATTACAAAAGTGACCCGGTTTTTTAGCGAAATTGAAGCCAAAACAATGTTAAGGTTAAAGTGTCATTATCAGCTTTTCTAATTACAGCTGGCTAAGTAGAAATCCGCCTAAACTTTTTTCCGATGACCGAATCCAGGAAAAGAAAAAATGTTATCTCACATTTAAATCTGGATCACAAGTTTCTCTAACCAAAGGAATTTTGTCCTGTTTATTACATGCATATTAATTATTTTTCTTTATGCTATGAGTGGCCAGTGTAAATCAAAGGTTCAAATCAATTTTTATTTTTCTCGTACCATTTAGGAATCAAATTTAAAAATACAATTGTAAATATAGTGGCCATTGTTACTTTGCCATGTACCACATGTACATGTTACGAAGAAATTTAGTGATTTTAAACTAAAAAGATGATATTAATTACTGGTTTGAACGAAAAGGGATCATGTAAATATAGCATAAAACTAAAACTCAACTTGATTATTAGGTGATTTATTATAAATGAAAGATAGTTTCGATTCTTATTAAACGTAGAAATTGATCTTCGTATAATGTTACTGGATTAGATACTACTTAAATAAGCTAGCTATAGTTAGCCCATTTTTTTTTTTTTTTGTTATTTGAAGAAATATCGTTTCTTTCCAAACCTTCATCGCTAGATACATTGTAAATTAAAGTTTAAAGTCAATATAATTTGCAAATTATTAAGTAAATTTATTAGTTAATTAACAGGTAATTCACTGAGAATATGTTCTTTTCATGGCCATGAATTTCATAATGTGTTTACCCACTTGCAACACAAAATATGACATGCACACACACACACACACATATATATATATATATATATATATATATATATATATATATATATTTGACATGCATGAATTTAGGCCCATTCACGTCCTTTCCTGCAGAATTTGGAGGCACATAACAATCATATTAATAATTATTTTTTCTTAGAAGGGTCCATGAAAACGAAATATGCATATATATAGTTTCAGATGAAAGAGAATAAAGCCCTAAAGTTTGCTTTTGAAATTAACATTATATTTGAACACTACAGATTTTTTCAGTGCAAATGGAAATACTGACGAAGCATGCATTAATTTATGGGATGTGATATATTTGCCTTGAGTACAATGATATCGTATATACTTTAATATTTATAATTATATGTCTAAAAAACAGAGAGACAATTACATATATTGCCATTTTTAAAAAATAAATCTTATGGATTAAATTTATAATAGTAAATTATAATTATGGATGATGAGCTTTTTCACGTTAGAGCTCATATGGATATAAATCCAAAGTACATTTTTCTGGAGCTAGCAACATAATTTAAGTTTAACTTTTTGTTAATATAATTATTGTAATAATATGGTTTAAACAAAAAAAAATTTAAATTTGGATCGCCACATAAATAACCCCTTAATAATTAAGACTATGTTCAATGTAAATGTATTAATGCCAATGTTAAATTTGGTACGAAAAAGGATCAAAATATTATATTTGATATAAAATACTCTAATGCACTTGTATCATAATAATGATAGTAAATATTAACCACAATTAAAAATAGTAAATATTAACTACTATTAAGAAATACTTCATATAATAATAATGACTTCTTCATATAAGAGATTATTTTGTAATTTAAATTAATTGTAATAATAATTACTCTTACATTCAAATAATATAAAAGTAATCAAATATTAATGTTCATTTTCATATGTCAATTTATGAAACAATATTGATCATTTGTAGATATACGAAGTACATTGATTTTAAAAGAAAGAAGAAATAGAAGAAAGCTGTGGTTGATAAAGTTGTTACGACGTAACAGTTATATCCTATACCTTAACATGCAAAGCAATTACATGTGTTTTTTTTTTTAATATATAACATAATTAACAATTAATTACTTGTTGATTTCTTTGTCTCTAGGGAAAGAAGAGCAATCATACAACATAATAAAGTTCCTCGTGTGCCATAGAGGTTTACAATTATATCTAAATTAACTACGCGCTTTAAAGGGGTAAAAGAAGAATTAACAGGGGAGAGAAAAGATCAAAAGGCCAAAGTACTCCATTAGAGAGTAAATATAGAAAGTAAAATAAAACAAACCAAAAAAACAAAAGTGTGGTTCAGTTTTTTTCGCTGTTTTGCAGTGAGGGACAAGAGAAGAAAAAGGAGGGAATTAGAGTGATTTTATTTTAATTTTTGATTTGAAAAAGAAAAGAAAAGAATTGAATGATGTTATGCGAGTCCCAATAATTGTTGTACCTGTGTGTCTGTCATTCTCGAGCCCTGTGTTTGTTCCCATGGTTGACTACTACCTTATAAGCAACTTTATGGTTCATTTAGAGAGATAGAGAGAGAAAGAGAGAGACTTTTTTTTTTGTTTTTTTTTAGAAAAAAAATTTATAGTATGTGTGAGAAAGGGAAAGAGAAAGAAAGGAAAGCAAGCAAAACGCGTTTATTTGGTCTGCCTCTTATTTGTTTATTGGTGAAAGGTTCTGCCACAGACTGCACTGCTCGTTTTTTTTTTTTTTTTTACACTTCTTTTTATTTCAATTCCTTCCAAAAACTGTGAACAAATATATATATACGTATACATATATATTAGAGTTTGGGACTGTTTGAGTTTTCCTAGAGAAAGAAGGGAATAAAATTGCCCTTTGGGTAATTGGGTTACTCCTTTAACTAATAGGGAATTATTATAATTAGCTAGGGTTTAAAATGAGACAGAAAAAATTCCCACAAATCCCAAAGTTAACTAACCCTCTCTTATATATTCTGATCAGATCAATACAGAAGACAAAAAAAAAAAAATATATATATATATATATATATAAAGATTAATTGTCAATTTCCCTTTTTGGTAATATAGCTCAATGCATACATTCCATTTAGTGTCGTTTCAAGAGGTCATGAGAAAAAAAGAAATTCTCCCTAGCTAGTGATTAACGTGATATATTAATTATGCTATATATCTATTGACGTAATAACGGTTTCATTAGCATAAGCTATAATATATATAGCTGTGATTGTACTAATTAAATCATAAGATGATCAGTGCTATACTAAAACCAGATTTTCACTTGATTTAACTAGTTATTAACTATAGTACTGATCTCTCTAGCTAGCTGGACAACTTTTGTGCACGTCATTGGTCATTCAATGAATATGAGGGGTATAAATATAATAATACTCTTTTTTTTTTCCTCCCATTCATATATGTCTAATATGCATGAAAAGAAAGAGATCAGAACTACAAATATTGTGGAATATGGTGTTCTAAGAAGAGAAAATTTTAAAAAAAATAAAAAAAATAAAAAAAAACTTTGGTGAAAAAGGGAGCTAGGGAAGGTCACTGTCAAGGCAATAAATTGAGGGGGTTTGATTGGAACAGGCATGTGATGTGTTAGGGCACAAGTCAAAAATATGCACAAAAGATTTGGTTGCCTCTTCTTTCTGATCTCACTCTCTCAGTCCCATCTAAGCCAAACTCCCCCCCAAAAAAAAAAAAAAAAAAAAAAAGAAGAAGAAGGAAAAAGTTCGAAGAAAAATAATGAAAAGAAATTGAATATATATATATATATATATATTTACACATTCATTCCGTTTCTATTAAATCCAAAGAGCAGGGTCACATTTTTGGTGTCTGGATTCTGCATGATAACGAGATCTTTAAGTCTCTGCCAAGTGAAAAAATAACATTGGTAGGTCACATGCACTGTGTTTCTGGGCCCACTTTTCATCGTCTTCCCAATGATCAAATTATGTTTTTTTTTTTTTTTGGGGGGTTGTAATTTTGTGTTTTATGAGATAGTTTGTGTGTGACGGGGATTAATTTCTTATATGTGGGTCCCACGTGTATTAATTTTGAGCAGCTAGCTGTCAAGAACACTTAAAATAAGGAAATATGTTGTGATATGGTTCGTTTGTATATATTTGGCTTACAAAGAAAGAGTCTAGTCTCTCTCATAATTATATATGCGAGAAGGGATTTGAGGTTTGACTCCTCAACAGTTTGTTAGGTTTTTTGTATTATTTGTGAGGCAAAACCACATGGCTCAAATAATTAAATAAAACTAAAAAATGGTTGCTCAATATCCATATGTATATATATATATAGCTTAAAGTGAGTGCTTTCTAAGTAACATTGGATATATACATGTGCACAAATAGCCATAAAAAAAAAAGTTGGAGTACGGATTATTAGTGTGTGTTAATCATAGGATTAAGATGAAGAAAAAAAATTATTCTATTACTTATATGATCAAAGTTTATAAAAGGTTTTATTGTTTTATTATATGAACCAACAAGGGACTAATAAGAGGTCAAATTAAGGCAACAATAAAGTATTGAGGGGACTTTTTGTTTCTTTCATTACTTGGTGCCACTAGGGTTAATACTCTAATTAATGACATCTTATCTATATCTATAATAGGAATGAGAAAGAGAGAACTAGAGATTTTGTTATAACTTATAAGTAGGATTGCAGTTAGATTAGGACCAACTGATTACATGCCCTGTACTACACAGTAAGGTCACTAATTAGTTACATCTTCATTAATTACTCATGATGACTAAATATATATGAGACATAAAGTCAGAGTACTATGTATGTACACAATAAACACACCACCAATAAAAATAAAAATAAAAACATCAAATATATATAAGATTAAATATCATGAAGTTAAAGAAAGAGTACATGTTCCAATATCCATTTTCATCCTGACTAGTTGTACGTAACTGAAATATATCTAGTCTTGATTTTAGATATGATTTAGTTAGCCAACTTAATATATAGTTCAACCACTCTAACGAAACTCTGAATCCATGCATGCCCATTTGTGTGTGTCTGTATTTATGCCTTATGTATAATTTTATTTATGGCATATATACGATACATGTTGTACTTCTTATATATCATCAAACCAATCTGATTTTTGCACATAATAATAAATTATTATGGGTCCGCAATGTTGGCCTTTCTCTTTCTTTTTGCTCATTTCATTCCTTAGAATTATTAATGACATATATATATAATATATATATATAATATTAGCTGTTGTACGTACTTGCATGCGCACATCAAGGCATTAATATTGCTGCAATGAACTAGGCAAAACAAACTTACTTTGTTTTCCACATTTGTGACAACATTCAGTTTCTCTGAGCAAACGAGTGTATATTTTTATCACACACACACACACTTAAAGAGAATTACTTGTAGGTTTTATTTATTATTATTGTTGTTGTGGTCGTCGTCGTTTCTTAACCTTCCGTTCGTCTGTACAAGTAGTCAGAAAATGTGTCTATGATTTCACAGTAATGAACTACTAGCTGTTGGTTGTTACTACGAGTGTATTGGACAATCTTGGTTTTTTGTGTCAATGGTTAAGTAATTTCTTCAACTTATTATAATTAATATATACTGCAGGGAAAACCCTTGGAGATCTAAGGAATTATAAGTAATTCCTAACCTTAATTAAACAGTTTAATGTTTGACGTGCCAATATAGCTTAAAAAATTAGTCCTAACTAACAATTAATGAAATGGAGACCGTTAAGAACTAACTATTCATGAATAACTAATCGATTAAAAAAAATAAAAATGAATCATAACTGTTATAAGTCATCCTTTGATGGCTATTGGGAATTTTCTAGCCTCGGACCCCAGTAATACATTCAAAACCCTAAGAGGACCACTAATTTTCGGAGTCTGGCAATGTGCCTAATTTTGCTTACATAATAATCACCCAAAAAGGGTCTAATCTACCTATATTTGTATATGTGGCGATTAGAGTATATACCTACGCAAAAATATATACATTTCTTTCTTTATAATATTGCACTTCAGTTTATTCTAGAAGATGGCTAATTTAGTAAACTGTGCTCTTATAATGTATCAACCATTTTTTTTTCTATTCCTCATGGTTTCTCATTGGTTTATTGAACTATAAATTAACTAGATTTTATTTCTTTACATGCAATTCAACTTTCAAACTAGAAACCAATTAAACTGATAACTTTTTTTTTTTCGGGTATCTTTTTGCTCAATTAAATTTTTATATCCTTTTAGCAGCGTACAGTTGTGCCTAATCGACAGTATATTAATTTTTGCAGCTATAGGCCTTGACCCTGAAAACGTAACAATTTTTGAACATTGACTTGCCAATCAATTTCTGTTCCCTATCTCAAACACAACTACACAGTGGACAATATATATTTTGTTATATATATATTTACACAATGTGGGCGGAAAAGTGCCTAGACTTGAAAAAAAAGTTTTTATTTTTATTTTTTGCGTACTTTTAGGGTTATTTTGTGTGAGGATTGAGGACCAAACCAAGTACTAGTGGTCAAAAAATAAATGGTACCACATCCTATAGAATTAGGCAAGAACCCATGACTTGAATGAATGGTTCCAATTAATTCTCTGAATATCTTAAATAATCTTATTATAACCAATTAGTAAGTTTAATTAAGATCATATCATATTTCATTACAGTACTGTATTATTGAAAACTTAATAGGGCTTTTATAATTGTATGTAGATCTCACGTGGCAGTGTAGAATGATATTGACACATATCAAACAATATTAATATTATTGTTTTCTCTCTCAATATGAACAATATGATGATCGAAATTATTTTGATGATCTGAAAAGTTTCACATTATGTCAAAATGTTTTTATGGCGTTGCATGATGTAACTCCCCATGCTCTTTCTTTTTATTTATTTATTTATTTATGTAATTCACTTTTTACATGTGATATCTATATAGCTCATCAGTGTTATTATGCCCATCCCCACACTAGAAAATCAAGCCCAAATTATTTCCCCTTTAGGCTCATTGACTTGCCCTTTCTTTGCACCTAATACACTTTGCTAGTAAGCCATAATGGACTAATTATAGTGATGTGGACAAGGGCATGCCAAGATCAAAGGTCCTAATAAAGCCTTTTCTTTTGGCTAATTATTTCAGTGAGGACCAGTTGATATATGTATAATAACCGGTCAACGCTGTAACGTGGTGAGCCCGTAAAGGGTTTTTTTTTTTTTTTTTGTGTTTTTTGTTTTTGTTTTTGGTTTTGGCTTTGCATATTCAAACTTATACATATATTGTACTAACCCTTTCAAATCATAACCCTATCTGAATCATATATCACTTGATTTTGATTGCTCATTTTTAGAACTATGAGAACATTTGATTTTTGAATTAAGTATATCATATATCATTAAATTGCAAACTGACACTGAGGAAATCACATCACTTTCTCTTCTCTTCCATTAACTTTATTTTGGGCTAATATGGGTTGGGTTACTTTGAGAACTTCACATGTCTAATGGTTAATATTCAGACTAATAAATGCACAACCAATTCACCAAGCTCCATGAAACACTAATCTTTCCATGTTGACAAACTTTAGTTATATGTGAACAAGACATTTAATATGCCTTCATGTTGACAATCTTAGTTCAAAATTATTAAGCTCTCTCTTGATCATATCATGATCAATTTTTCAGGTCGACTAAGTTAAAGAGGTTAGTTATTAATAGCGCAAAACGCTGTTGAAATATATGGTTGTATAAATATATATAGATAGAGAGAGTGAGTTTTTTAAAGCCCTTTATTTGGAATCTATCTAGATTGAAAACTATGGTTTCCAAAAGTGTAACACTGTATTAGATGTGTTGATGATCATGATTATCTTTTCCAACTTTCCCTTATGTTTGTTATATTCCATAGAAACATCCCACTTGCCAATTTCATGAGCTCACTTCAACACTATTTGAAACGTACCTTTTAATAATTATATATAATAGCAAAGGTTTGGTTACTACTTCCTCATGATTAACCATATCAATATATGCCGAAAGCAAAAAAAGAAATATAAAAAAGGGAAAAGAGAAGATGATCAAATTTGAAAGAAAAATAGATGCTCTAAGTTAAGTGTCCTTTGGAAGTTGCCTGATTTTTAAAATATCATATTTTTTCATATAATTATTTTGAAGTTGCCTCGATTGGACAAGCAAAGCATAAATACCATCCAATATACCCTGGTCTCAGTGCATGGTGAAAGTGATGCACCGCCCAAAATAGTAACTTGGCAACATCACACTTTTGACATCACAACCTTTAATTTGATTATTTTTATTTTGTAATGTAATACAACATGCTCATAATAATAATCAACTATATGAAAACCCTTTTTTCTTCTTTCAAATAGTGATTCTTTTCATTATTTTATTTGCACATCTCTTCAATGAGTGGTTCTACTTTTGTTAACTTGTTCTTTCATTAATAATTTCTTTTTTTTTTGTTTGCCTTTAATTTGGGTGTCAAGGACTAAAAAAGAAAGCTAATAAGCACTAGAAGTAAAGTTTGATTCCAATTGTTTGCTAGTGACTAATCTGAAAGATTAATTCATTGCATTAAAGTTGAAGTCATACAATGACGGATCTAGAAATCGTAAATTATAATGAAAATTGGATTAAAAATAGTATAAAAATATAAAGGAATTTTTAAAAAA
This sequence comes from Boehmeria nivea var. tenacissima, assembly GCA_018132145.1. NCBI lineage: Eukaryota > Viridiplantae > Streptophyta > Magnoliopsida > Rosales > Urticaceae > Boehmeria > Boehmeria nivea. The sequence continues at coordinate 10,584,619 of CM030886.1, forward strand.
AATTTAAATCAAAATGTTTAGAAGAAATTATGTATAATATTTGAAACAAAAAAAAATACTGAGGGAAAAAATGAATGTTTTAAGAAATATATAGATAAGGTTATATGAATGTTTAACATTTAGTGGAGGCAAATAAACATATAATTGAATAAATTCTCAAAATTTGAGGTAAAAGTGAAGTTTCTAATTATTATTAGATACTCAATTGTAAACAAAATACAGAAGAGACAAAATGCAAGGAAGGACTATAACACACCAAAATATCATGACTTGAAGAAAGTTTTCATTATTATCATATAAAGAAACTATATATTTATCTAGGGTTAACTTCCGAGCTCTATATATACATGCCAAAACTCAATCTCGAAATTGTGATATATTGAAGACGAAAAAGAATCTTAACCCTCAAAATAACTAATTAATCGCTCCTTGAAACACTTAAAAAACAAACAACTAACTAGATATACCTAATAGAACATATTTTTTAGTACACACATACAAGAAATATATACATGGTTCACAAAAATAAATTGTCAAGAGTTATATGATGAATAATATCAAAGCAAAAGATGATATACATTTAAAGAGAACATGGTGTCATCATGTGAAATATGCAACTCTATGGCTTGTAGAGTTGGGATTGGCATTGGGGTGACACAAATTTCTTTGTATTTCCTTTTGGGCTTATTATTGGGGCGTGGTCGTTACCTGTCACTGTGTCTAACTTTTTTCCCTGAAGAAGATCACGAGTCCTTCTTTTCTTTCTTTCTACTAAGGACAGGCCTGCCTCTTTCTCTCTCTCTCTCTCTCCTCTCTTTCTCTCTCTACAGTCTTAAATGAGTATTTAATAATGCAAAGCATATTTGCCTAATAAAGGTGATATGCAGTACCGAAAGAAATGTGTGTTTATTGCCCTTGTGTTAGTTCTTTTGTTTTTTTCTCATATTTGGGATGACCAAACATGTCCTTCTAAAGGCTTAGAAGGAACAAAACTAGCTCGTCTCCACCATATACTAAGCAAGTTATTTGGAGACACTTTTGTTAGGTGATGGATTTATGGAGCAAGAAAAGCATTCAAAATATATTTTTAAAAGTTAAAACGGAGCAAAATTATACGTGATTATCAATGTCATGTAATACTTAAGCTTTTGTCCAACATTTAACTGAGTAATAAGTACAACATAACTTAAAAATGTCATACACGATATGATAGAATAAAAATGCATCTACCACTTAATATTTTTGTAGATCTTAATGTAATTAAATTAAAGTTAAAACTGTTTTCTAGACCTTGAATTGGGAGAGAAACAACCAAGATGGTCGCAAACACAAAAAAATAAAAAAAAATAAAAAATAAAAACAAATCGGCATTCTAAGAGTGGAAAGATTGACTCAGCATTTAATATGCGCAATCCATCGATTAAAAAAATTGGATAAACTGACTTACTTTTTTTGCTTATAATTGTAAACAACCTTAAACTCATTATGCAATAAGAGTGAACTTTCATTTTCTTTTTAATTTTTAGTTTTCATTTTAAGAAGACTGACAAAATTCAACATTCTTTCTTTCAAATCTTTTCTTCATTTCTAATTGCCCCAATTAAAAATGTCATTCACTGATGCAAATAAAAACAAAAAGGCCTTAATTTTTTTTTAATATAAGCTTGGGACCTATTTTTTAAGGTTCATAACTAATGTGGGACTTTGTGTATTTCTTTTATGATAAAATATTATAATTATCATGTATGTTTTATTGATAATTTTAAGTTTGTGATAATATAAATTTTATCATGCAATTTTTTAGATTAAACAAAATAATATACTTTTGTTTTTATTTTACTTTAAAAATAAACGCATATAAAACTTCGTACCGTGATTTTATCTTTTTGCATCTGTTCAAATTGTTTACATGACACTAAAATATATGAACATTATTAATATAATATATACTTGTTTTATCAATAGAAAGTTATAGTAAAGTATATTTTTTTATACAATTTACAAAGTTAAAGGGTAAATTTTACATTACCAAAATTTCTCAAGACAAACACATAATTTTGATGAAACGCATGGGATATTTATTTCATATAATGACAAATTATAATTTTTTAAAACGTTGGTCATTTTAAAAAATGGTCGTTTTAAAAAAGGGCTAAATACTTATAGTTTCTCTGATGCCTGGAAACTATAAGAACTTGATCACCACTCAAAATATTTACTTTCATTAGAAAAACTATGATTCTTGCTTGTAAGACTATTAATATATATATATATATATATATATATATATTTATATTTATACCAATGACTTCAATTTACTTCTCATATATAATGACTTCCACCATTACTAGTAAAACGATGAATTATATTATCAACTTTTACTTGTAAATTATTACTTTTCTAAGAGCTCTATTTCACTACTAAAACTACTAATTTTACTAACAAATCTATAACTTTTATTTATTAGCAAAACCATTCCTTTTACTAGAAAAATAGTAATTGTTAATAGTTAAACAATGACATTTTAGTAGTCAAACTACGTCGTTTACCTAGCAAAGTATGATTTTTAGTCGAAAATTTATTTTATTTTTTAACGAAGTTGCGTATTATACTGACAAAGTTATGAATACTTTTGCTAGGAAAATATGTTTTTTCATTTAAGTATTCAATAAGTCTACCAAGAAATGAATAACTATAACTCAGAATCTTCATTATGGTCTCAAACAAAAAAATTTAACGTGACAATGTTTTATGTGAGAGTGGAAAAAAAAGTACTTATCTTTTAGATCCTTCTTTAATTTTGTACTTTTTTTTAATTAAGGTTGGTGTATTTGTATATATTTACAATAATATTAGATGATTCAAACTTTGCTCTTTTTCCTTGATGATCTTTTTGACCATTAAATTGGAAGATTCCACATATATGTGCACATATCTTTCGGACCATGTTATTTTGTGTTTGTTTTTAATATGAAACGACATTGTGGCGAAGCATGTGTGTGTACCACATTTGATGTTTTGTAGAAAGTGGGAAAAAGGGAAAAAAGTGTACCTAAAGCATGTTTGGTTGCATAAGACCCACCAATAATCACACACACATATATATAAGTTTGAGTGAACCCTCAATGCCTCGACCAAAAACCTTAACCAAAGCAATGTAATATTAAAGTAAAGCTTTATTATGTGAAGACAATGATGTAAAAGCAATTAGTGATCAATTATGCAAAGATTACCAAAAGATGGATAAGACCGAGGTGTGTTAGGATGTGATGTATAATTGATATATGATTTATGAATGGGTCTTGGAAAGAGTTAAAATAGCAGACATTTCAAAAGGTCATTGCAATTCATTTATTCTTGTTGTGTCAGCATAATATTGTCTGACCTAAAACAGACATTTGGGCCCCATTTTTGTGGACTACAATCACAGATCTGTTAGGTCCAAGAAATTTTCAATTGGGCCCTTCTCGCTAGGTCTCTATCTTGGTCCAATATTGTCTGAACTTTTGAGAGTAATGAGATTTTCACGAATGGTTTTTTCCGACGCTCTATTAATTCGTGTTTTTTGTGTGATGTATTTATAATTTTTATTATTATTTTTATACTATGAGCATAAGGTATGAATTAAAAGAATATACCACTTAGACATAAATTGTTAGTGAAACTTAATTTTTATTTTATTTTTGTTTGCATTTTAAAATAGAGATATTGAGAAATGCAACTTTTTTTAAGTTAATATTTATTTCCATCTTTTTGTGTTACACTGTTAATTTTATTATAGTATAACCATATAAAATATAAATTAAAGTGGCCCACTATCTTCAGGGTGCATCTATGTGGAGCATTCTTATAAATATAATCTGATTAAGTGATTGAAACAGAGCAAGTTTATGAAAAATTGTCGACTTTTAATCTAAAATTCGATTCGTTCTCTTTAAGTAATTTAATCTACTTGCATAAATCTGATTTTAAAAGGCATATATTAAAATAGTGGTCTGAATATAGACCTTTTTCAAAGTCTATTGTGTATACTGAAGATTTCACTTTCATATAATATTCAATTTATATATATATATATATTTATTTATTTTTTGCCTGAGTTGTTTAATTTAGATTTTGTTCGTACAATGAAAGTGCTGTGACCGGGTATAGGAAAATTAAAAATGATATAATTTCTTTATAAAATTTTGGGTACTAGTACTAGATGAAAAGTAATGTTTCCCAAGTATCCATTAGCAGACAAACAATGTATCAGGTTATGAAAAAAAAAAAAAAAAAAAGGAACAATGACAATAATTCCAAACGACATCATTTTGAGAACAAAAGTGCAGAAACGACTGCTACTTGGAGAAACGACAATATCAGATATATGATACGCTTAAAGCAATACTATAGAAGACCACCAGAAGAGATACAGATGACATTACAAACGACAATAAAGTGGAGAACGAAACCAGAATGGATGACACAATAAATACAGCGTCCATAAAACGACAAAGCATGGAAAAAACGACAAGAAAATAAACAAACGACATCATTTGGAAAATGTTTGTACATAAACGGTAATAATAACTCAGAGAAACGACAATATGCTTAAAGAAATAATAGTACGAGTTTATAACACACGCATAACAAGAAAAAAAAAATAAAAAAGAAAGAGAGATATAAACGACATAGGATTACTAAACGACAAAAAATAAAAACGACATTAAGTGAAAGTTAAAAGGCAAAAATTATAATAATACATAGATATGAGAATTTTACGATGGATTATGATTTAACAAACAATATTGATGATATAACAACAGATAAATGATAAAAACGGCAGTAAAGCAAGCAAGCGACATATTTGATACATGAAACAGGAAAACGACAAAAAAACAGAAACGACATAATCTGGACAATGGAACTACCAAAACTGATAATGATAAAGAGAAACGATACGACCATGGTGGATACTACATTAAAGATCAATATCGACAAAAAGATTTAAAAAAAAAGGACAAGATGAAGAAATACAAACGCCAGCAAAAAAACGACATTATTTAGCAAACAACACGCAAAAGCGACATAAAATTAGAGAAACGATATGATTCCAGAAATGAAACATAAAGACCATCTATAACATAGAAAAGCGACAATAGTCGTGATGAACCATTAAAAAAAATATATTGACAAAAAACGACAGAGATTGAACAACGACATAAAAGAAGCAAACGACATTATGTGGTTGTGGTTAACCAACTTAGGAAAACCACAGTAACATGATTAGAAGAAATGAGAATTACACGATGGAAACTGGCATCAATACTGACAGAATCATAACATGAAATGCAGAAACCGATAATAATTTAAAAAACGGCACATAACCCAACATATCATAGTAAACGACAGTGCATTGGAAAAACGACAGGAAAAAAATCGGGCACGGAATGCTGTAAAACCACATATCACGAAAGACAAGACTCTTCTGGTCAAAATAAACACCAGCGAAAAAGAAGTACTCATAAGACGACACCAAAATTCAAAAACGACACTGAATAGTAAACGTCACGAGGTAAAACGACAACATGCAAAACGGACTCGGATCGTTCTCTAATGTGCCGCGTAAAATGACAAAAATAGAAAGAAAGAAATGTCCCATCTCCGAATCCATTGGATCTTGAGACAGTCAAGACTTGAAAATCTCTCTCTCTCTCTCTCTCTCTCTCTCTCTCTCTCTCTCTCTTATTACAGTCTCACATATCTCTTTCGTTTCGTCAACAAAGAAAAAGACATTCCAATCTCTCTCTCTTTCTCATAAGACAATGGCTTTGGGAAACAAGTCACGAGCGATCAAGAGGTCGTCTCCGACCTCGTACGCGTCCACGATAACAATGGTGGTCTTCGTCGGACTCTGCTTCCTCGGCGTCTGGATGCTGACGTCAGACTCCTCCGTCCCTGTGGTGCTCCAGCAGACCGCCTCTCGCGCCTCCGACGAGCCCCGAAAATCGTCGCCGAAGCCCGACCAGACCTCCGCCGAGGCTGAGGCGGCGACGACAGCGACAACGACAGCGACGCCTTTCGAGGACAACCCCGGGGATCTCCCCGACGAGGCGATCAAGTCCGACGACGGCGCCGGCGCCGGAGACGGCACGGACGTGAAGCAGCCGGAGAGCGGCGGCGATCAAACCCTGGCGGTGGATCGGGGCGGCGTGGAGGAGGATCAGGAGCGGAACCGGGAGCAGAGAAAAGAGGACGAGGCTAGCGGCGGCGGAGAGGAGAGTTCGTCGTCGTCGTCGTCGGATGTTCAGGGACAGAATGCGGAAGGCGAGGCCGAGAACGTCGGCGATCGGAGCGACGTTCAAGAAGAGAAGGGCTCGGGTTCGGAGGGAAAAGGCGAGGAGAGGAGCGAAAGGAAGAAAGACTTGAACGTCACGGAAGAGAAAAAAAGTGGCGGGAAAGGTGAGGAGGGCGGCGAGAAGGCGATCCCGGCTGGGGCTGGGGCGGGGGCGGGGGAGTCGTATTCGGGGATACCGAAGGAGTCGAAGGAGTCGAAAGAGACGTGGTCGACGCAGGCGGCGCAGTCGGAGAGCGAGAAGGAGCGGAGGAAGGACGAGTCCGACGGACAAGAAGGGCTCTACGGGTACACGTGGCAGCTATGCAACGTGACGGCGGCGGGGGCCGACTACATTCCCTGTCTGGACAACGAGAAGGCCGTCAAGAAGCTGCGGACCACGCGCCACTTCGAGCACCGGGAGCGGCATTGTCCCGAAAATGCCCCTACGTGCCTCGTCCCGCTCCCCGAGGGCTACAAGCGGCCCATCGAGTGGCCCGCTAGTAGGGACAAGGTAAGGAAAAAAACAGAAAATAAAAGTGTTATCGGGTTCGATCGAGCTTGATAATTATCAAGATTAGTAATTATGTTATGATGGGTGTAGATATGGTACCATAATGTACCACACACATTGCTAGCGGAGGTGAAAGGGCATCAAAATTGGGTTAAGGTGACCGGAGAGTTCTTGACATTTCCCGGCGGTGGGACCCAGTTCATCCACGGAGCTCTTCATTACATTGATTTTCTTCAACAGGTTTGGTATTCCTAAATTCTTGCTTAGGTTAGTAATAATTAGTAAAATGACCGTGATTATTGCAATATGGTTTTGGTTCAAGAAAGATATTGGTGTATTGACATGACAAGTTTGAAACAAAAGTTTGAGAAAGTTTATTAGTAGTTTTATATACATGCAGTTTTTGGGTCTTTAGTTGTCAAAATGTTTCATGTAATTATAGGTACGTGAAAATGCTAATAATGATGCAGTTTTCTTTGACATGACAAGGTATTAACATTTCACAGGTTAAAAATCAAATTCTTATAGTAAAAAGTCATAGGAGTTTAAATGTAAATTTCTGACTCCGTCACTGATCTCGACTTGTTTGCATGGTCAACAGTCAGTACCCGGGATTGCATGGGGCAAGCAAACCCGGGTTATTCTAGACGTTGGGTGCGGTGTGGCCAGCTTCGGCGGCTACATCTTCGATCGCGACGTGCTGACAATGTCGTTTGCGCCGAAAGACGAGCACGAGGCGCAGGTCCAGTTCGCGCTCGAGAGGGGGATTCCGGCGATCTCGGCCGTGATGGGCTCCCAGAGGCTGCCATTCCCCAGCAGGGTCTTTGATCTCATCCACTGCGCCCGCTGCCGTGTCCCCTGGCACGCCGAAGGTTGTGATTTTTCCCAATTTTTTTCCATGATACTTTCACTTATTCCAATCCCAATTGATACATGACTTTTTTGAGTCTCAATATTGCGTGTATGTGTGTATATATCTATAGGTGGTTTGCTTCTTTTGGAGCTGAACAGGGTTTTAAGGCCAGGGGGTTACTTTGTTTGGTCAGCCACTCCTGTGTATCAGAAGCTTCAAGAAGATGTGGAGATTTGGAATGGTAATTTAATATTTTGTTTAGTTCGGTCATGGAATATAGTGTTGGAGTGAGAAGATTATTATGTTCATTATCACTAGGACACAAAAAAATGTATTCGTAATATATGTATTGGTAGCGAATAGCAATGAATAGCATTTTTCATAACTCATGTTATATGTGTGATACATATATAGAGCTCTATGCCTAATGGTGATAGTTAGTATTGTCTTTTGCATTTTTTAATTGAAACACGAATTGGTTTTTGGCATTCATTGTAAATGATTTAAATATTGTACAACATTAGTCACATGTTAAATGAGATAGCATTTTTCATTTGATGTATAGACTGTGGTACATGATTACACGAGTGATAACTAATTGATATTGCTCTTAATGTTACAATATGATTGGATAATTGTCACTAATCTTTATTTTTATGTTTTGAATGTGTAGCAATGTCTGCATTGACTGCCTCAATGTGCTGGGAGCTAGTGACTATCCAAAAGGACAAACTGAACTCAATTGGTGCAGCCATTTACCGTAAGCCAACCACAAACGAGTGTTACGACCAAAGAAAGAAAAAACAACCCCCAATGTGCAAAGACGACGACGACGCTAATGCTGCTTGGTAACTTTAATCTAATTATAATTTAATCAAATCCCTAATTACACCACTTAATTATACAATGACTCACTCTAGTGATCACTAAAAATGTTGTTGATTTCATGCACTATTGAAGGTATGTGCCACTGCAGACGTGCATGCACCGGGTGCCCGTGGATCCAGCGGAGAGGGGGACCCGTTGGCCGACAGCTGGCCCCGCAGGCTCCAGACGCCGCCCTACTGGCTCAACGACTCGCAGATGGGGATCTACGGGAAGCCCTGCGTCGCAGGACTTTGCGGCGGACTACGAGCACTGGAAGAGAGTTGTCAACACCTCTTACATGACCAGCTTGGGGATCAGTTGGACCAACGTGAGGAATGTCATGGACATGAGAGCGGTTTATGGAGGGTAAGTAGCAATTAAGTAATTATATGCCTAATATTAATCTTTGAGCCTTTTGTTTAATCTTATGATTAGTTCAAATAAGTAGGCTATAGGATTATTAGTAGTGGCAACTTCATGTTATATCTACATTAATATTTGTATGTGTTCTAATTTCAAATTGATTTTGGTTTGGGGGTGGATATTGATTCGCCTCATACTGCTCTATGTGCTCTTTAATTATTTGATCTTTAGTTCTAATAAATAAGATAAGTATTGCCAAGTTTTTTATATGTACATTATAATAATACATATGTTCCAATTTCGAATTAAATTTCCTGTCTAATAAGTCACGTCCAACCAATAGTTTTGGAGGAATGATCTTGATTTGCCAGATACTATTGTTAGCGTTTTTTTGTTTAGTCATGTTTAGTTTCCAATAATAAGCTAAGGTAAGTGTTAATTTGTGTGTTAATATTTATATGGATGCAGATTTGCAGCGGCTATGAAGGACCTTAAAATTTGGGTATTGAATGTGGTGAATGTGGATTCTCCTGATACACTTCCAATAATATATGAAAGAGGTCTTTTTGGAATATACCATGATTGGTGTGAGTCCTTTAGCACCTACCCTAGAACTTATGATGTCCTTCACGCTGATCATCTTTTCTCTAAGCTTCAAAAGAGGTAACGCTATATTATATATAGTTCTAATGTTTTATCCAAAGGTTTATACAATATGGTGCTTGATCATATATCGCATTTAAGATATTGTGTCGTGTGATCGTGTAAATCATGACAAGCATTGTATTGTATTAAAGTCTTGAATATGGTACACGTGATACTAGACTCGAAATTTTGAATCAATGATGTGATTTAAAATTGGTTGCTTGGATTTGTGCAGGTGCAAACTTGCGCCGGTCCTCGCGGAGGTCGATAGGATTGTTAGGCCCGGAGGCAAACTGATTGTGCGCGACGAGTCTCGCGCGATCGGGGAAGTTGAGAACTTGTTGAAGTCTCTGCATTGGGAGGTCCGTTTAACCTTCTCCAAGAACCAAGAAGGGATTCTCAGTGCACAGAAAGGGGATTGGAGGCCGAAGACTTTTGCCGAGTCTTCTTGATTATTATTTTTTTTCCTTTGAGACAAAAAAGGGTGTTTTTTTCTTTTTTTGGGAATGAAATTCAACAAGATAGATAGAGTGAGAAATATTTGTCTAGAAACTTAATTGTACTGGTTTCAATAAGGACAGTTTATGAAGAAACTGGCACTGATTACAGAAGCTTGTACCACAAGAAATGTTTTCTTGAATTGCAAGGACTAATTACGGGATTAGTAGATCGACTGTGACTCGAATTTGAGTCGTTGATACTCAAGAAATGTTCTAATTTACTAGTTTTTTAAAACAATCAAACAAGACCAACTGAAATTGAGAACTAATTGCCTTTTTTAGAACAGCCAAAAAAAAAAAAAAAAAATCGTTCTCATCTCTACAAAGATGTCTTTTCTGCACGTGTTAAAATAAAAATGACGTTTCTGCACTTGTGTTGTTTTCAAGGATGTAATTTTTCTGTCGTTTTTACATGTGTCGTTTCTTTAAAAGTGTTATTATTATGTCGTTTCTTCATTTATTTCTCTATGATGTCATTTTCTGTTACTTCTGTATATACGTCGTTTTGTAAGAATGTTGACGTCTCTCAATTTATGTCGTTGCCGAGTTCGTGTCGTTTCTTAATGATGTCGTATTTCTGTCGTTTTTGCATTCATGTCGTTTTTCTGTCGTTTCTGCATTCATGTCGTTTTTTAAAAGGATGTCGTTTTCCTGTTGTTTCTGCATTCATGTCGTTTTTAAAAGGACGTCGCTTTTATGTTGTTTCTGCATTTATGTCGTATTTTAAGGGATGTCATTTCGCCGTCTTTTTTATGATGTTATCTTTTTCTGTCGTTTCTCCAATTATGTCGTTTATTTGAATTTATGTCGTTTTTTAAAGATGGATGTTCTCGGTCGTGTTTTAACTTTCAACTTAAATTTTCTGCACTTTATTACTTTTATAAAGGAGTGTCCTTTCTTTAGTTTAGTCGTTTCCTCAAAATATTTTCTGTTGCCTGTATATATGTCGTTTTTCTGAAGGATGGCATTTTTCTGTCGTTTCTGCAATTATCAAAACAATAAACCATTTTCAATGCCATGATGTAGATGATTATGATGTCTAATAGCGTCACAATTATGCCGTACTTCAATGATATCAAATAAATTCTTATGAGAACAACAGATTAACAGAATGGAAACAGAAAAAAATGCAGAGAGAGAGAAATTTAGATGGACGAGTATAATAGCTAGAGAACTTTATAGTAAAGACACAGAGGTGAGAGAAGAGAACCATGCTGACAAGCCAGCGGGTCGATAGGCAATAACGGCACCCAACGCAAGAAATCAAGGGCGCGAAACGCCAACAATGCTGGTCGAAAACACTAGCAAATGTACGAATTTTGATGCTGACACGAATAAGTTGAGACTTCTAACATTGCAATTCTAGACTTCGGTCCTTCAAATTTCTACCAAGTTTTAAGCAAATACAATATATAGATACAACCTTATCACCACATACACACGAACTTGGATAAAACAATCTCTCTCAATCTGCCAGTGCCTCAACTCGTGCCAAGAAGCTTCTCCAATTGACCGCTCGAAATGGCCGTCCTCAGATCTGAATTGCAGAGGAAAAATCAATTAACACAAATCAAGAAACACCAATCAAACGAGCAAACTGAAAGAGCTCATAGCTAACCATCAGAGCCACCGATATGCTTGCCATTCACGAATATCTGTGGGACGGTATGCCGGCCCACCAGATCAAGAAGGACGTCCTGAATTTCCCCGCCGTCATCTGCAAACGCACAACGGTCACAGCCATTTCAAGGCGCGTTCGCAAGAATATTGCGAAACAGAAGCTTGTGCACAGAAAGGGGATTGGAGGCCGAAGACTTTTGCCGAGTCTTCTTGATTTTTTTTTTTTCCTTAACAAAAAGGGTGTTTTTTTTTTTTTTTTGGGAATGAAATTCAACAAGATAGATAGAGTGAGAAATATTTGTCTAGAAACTTAATTGTACTGGTTTCAATAAGGACAGTTTATGAAGAAACTGGCACTGATTACAGAAGCTTGTACCACAAGAAATGTTTTCTTGAATTGTAAGGACTAATTACGGGATTAGTAGATCGACTGTGACTCGAATTTGAGTCGTTGATACTCAAGAAATGTTCTAATTTACTAGTTTTTTAAAACAATCAAACAAGACCAACTGAAATTGATAACTAATTGGCTTTTTCAGAACAGCCAAAAAAAAAAAAAAAAGTTCTCATCTCTGCATTTGTGTTATAAAAAAAATGTCGTTTCTGCATTTGTGTTGTTTATCAAGGATGTAGTTTTTCTGTCGTTTTTACATGTGTCGTTTCTTCAAAAGTGTTGTTTTTAAGTCGTTTCTTCATTTATTTATCTGTGATGTCATTTTCTGTTGCTTCTGTGTTTACGCCGTTTTATAGGAATGTATGCTGACGTCTCTGCATTTATGTCGTTTCCGAGTTCGTGTCGTTTAATAATGATGTCGTTTTTCAGTCGTTTCTGCATTCATGTCGTTTTTTCATGGATATCGGTTTTATGCCGTTTCTGCATTCATTTCGTTTTTTAAGGATGTCGTTTTTATGTCGTTTCTTCGTTTATATCGTTATTTAAGGGATGTCATTTTGCCATCGTTTTTATGATGATATCTTTTCTGTTGTTTCTTCAATTATGTCGTTTTTCCGCATTTATGTCGTTTTTTCTAGGTGGGTGTTCTCGGTCATTTTCAACTTATACGTCATGTATTTTCTGCACTTCATTACTTTTTTAAAGGAGTGTCATTTTCTTAATTTAGTCGTTTCCTCAAAAATGTTTTCTGCTCTGTATTTATGTCGTTTTCTGAAGAGGGTGTTTTTCTGTCGTTTCTGTAATTATCAAAACAATAAGCCATTTTGAATGCCGTGATTTAGATTATGGTGTCTAATAGCGTAACAATTATGTCGTACTTTCAATTATATCACATAACTTCTTATGAGAATAACAGATTAACAAAATGAAAATAGAAAAAATTCACAGAAATAGAAATTTAGATGGATGAGTATCAATAGCTTAAGAACTTTATAGGGAAGAAACAGAGGTGAGAGAGCCATGCTGACGAGCGGGTCAAGGGGCAATAACGGTCGTTCAACACAAGAAAATAAGGGCGCGAAGCACCAAAAAAAGGTGGTCGAAAACACTAGCAAATGTACGAATTTTGACGCTGACACGAACAAGTTGAGACTTCTGACTTTGCAATTCTAGACTTCCGTCCAAATTTCTACCAAAGTTTTAAGCAAATGCAACAGTACATCAACACGATTGATGTTACAATTTAGATACAATCTTATCACCACATACCCGATATCTGTGGGACGGTATGCCGGCCCACCAGATCAAGAAGGACGTCCTGAATTTCCCCGCCGTCATCTGCAAACGCACAACGGTCACAGCCATTTCAAGGCGCGTTCGCAAGAATATTGCGAAACAGAAGCTATAGACACAACAATCATAACTGATCAATACCTCGAAGATCAAGCTCGACAACGAAAGGCTGTTGGTTTAATTCACTTAACAAGCGCTTCGCTCGCAAGCAATACCTTAACAGAAAAATAACGGACAATTTCATCATGGTTTAACTCCTTCAGACATACAAATCATACAAATATTTTAAACGCTCAAACAAAGAACATAAATAAGGAAACCTCAAACCATATACTAGTTTATTATTATTTTTTTAAAATTCATATGAACCTACAAAGATATTAACTTTATCATTATAAAATCAGATATGACACTGAACGAACTGAGAGCTAAATCAAAATTGTTATGAAAAAAGGGGATTTTTAACATAAAATTCCTAATTCGCCTAAACAACTACAAGGATTTCCAATTTTTACTCCAAGATTGAAATTAATTAAGAACACAGCCTCAATTATCATCCAAATCCCTAATTCAAAAACACAACCAAACAAAAGCTCGTTCATTTCTAGTAACCCTAATCTCACCGACTCGTCGATGCACGCGAAAAACAACCAGTTGCCAGAGACCTAACATGATTCTAATTCGATCAACCATTCATTCATTTGTCGCAATACACACACACACACACACACACACACACATATATATATATATAGATACATACGGACAGTAGGATTTGGAAAAGACAGTGATTTTGTTGGAGTAAATGGCGTTTTGGACAAATGCCGACGCTGAGCTTGAAGCCCCGGCGAGCTCCGCCGTGTATCCAAACACTACCGAAACCGCCAGAAGAAAAAGAAGGCTCGAGCGTCGCATCCTTGCTCGGAATTCGGCCTCACTTCGATCGGGTTTAGCAGAAACCTCGTAACCAAACACTGCAAATCAAAGAGGCGTATTTACATGGGAGAATTTCAAAATAACACAGTGCTTGAGAATCAATGGGCCTGCGTAAAAGCCCATTATAAGCCCATTAAGAAGGGAAAACGACAGCAAGAGGGACTAAGCGAGTCATAGGTTTCGCAGCCTATTGCTATTGGATGTCAATACTCTTGATCTGTGTTGTCGTTTTTCGATAGACAAAACGACAGTTTTTTTAAACGAAAAAACGACATCCAAATGAGAGAGACTGATGAATTAGAGATTTCAAAGGCTTTTTCCTTTCTTCTTCGTCGTCGTCCCTACGGAGACAGCTTTCAAACCAAAAAGCAAGGAAAACGACATCCAAACAACATTGAGTCTATAACTGAATGAAAAATCGATAGGTTTCGAAACGTTTTTTTTTTCTATTTATTTATTTATTAATATTCAAGAAGAAAGTTCAATTCTTTTACACAAATCAATAACAATCAACAACAATACCAATCGAACAGTTCAATAAAAATAATTTTTTTTTTTCAGGTTTTTCTATTTTCAAGACGAAGGCTTCGGATTCGGACCAGAATCGGACTTGTAGAGGTTGTTGTACTCTTCGAGCTCTTCGTAATACACGTCCCAAACGCACCGAACGCATCCGCTTCCGCAGCAATCTCCCGGCAGCGGCTTCTCCGGCGGCGGAGGCGGCGGCTGAAGCGATGGCTTCTCTGCTCCGGCGACGCCTTCTTCCTTTCCCTCTGGGTCACGCAAGGCCTGGCCGGTCTTCGTTGGAGCTTGATGATCCGCCATGAGATTCGTCCCCCGATTCGCGAGCGAAGCCCTGGGTTGGCGTTTCGGATGATCTGGCTTGAGGGAGAGAGGTCTGTGTGGCTTCGATTGGCGGTGAATGGATCGGAGTGAGGTGTAGAGAAAGGTGCGTCGCAGGGGATTAGAGCCCAGAGCCGCTTCCATGCACAGAAAAAGCCGAACTGACATTGGTCGGTGTTAGGGCGGCGATGGATGGTGTGACTTATATTGCTTGCCACACGTATTTGACTCACCAAAAGTTGACGTGGCAGCGTATTATTGGTTGTTTGTGATTGTCTTTTTTTGCCAAGAACAAATGTTTTTTTTTTTTTTGGGTAATGTTTAATTGTCTATTAGAAGATCAAAGTTGACTGTTTGGTTATTTATTATTTTTTAAAATTTGTTGCGAGTATCTTTTGTCTTGGTAATTTTGTGATTGAAATTAGGAATTAGATTTCTTTGGTAATGTTTTAATTGTATACTAGTTTGTTTTGATAAATGGATTTTTTTTTTTTCAATATTTTGTAGTGCTGCCAGTGGAAAAAACGACAGCAAACACAAAAAACGACTAAAAGCTGAAAAACGACATTAAACGTAAAAACGTAATTAAAAAGGAAAAACGATAGAAAACTGAAAGGGCAAGAAGCCTTTAATACGACATCGGATATAAACGACATAAAATATTAAAACGACATCATATTAGAAAAACGACAGAAATGGAGAAAACGACATTATATTAGAAAAAAAGACAGAAATGGAGAAAACGACATCATAATGTAAAACGACTGAAAAATAAAAACGACGGGAAAGTAAAAAAGGACAGTGCAGATGAAAACGATTAGAGGGAATAAGACAGAATAGCTGGAAACGACATTAAAGAGAAAACGACAAACAAAATGACATTTTAGAAAATAAACGACATCAAGCGGCTTAGGTTTGAAAACGACATAAAATATAGTTGTTGTAATGATATAGTAATCTTACTCAACTCAGAACCTTTAATATAAAGGTTTCACAATTTTACATTATAATTTTTGTTTAGTTGAAATATCCATGATTAACACCATCCTACCATGACTCATTGATGCCAATGGTTCAATTGCTTTGGTGTTGTGTAGACTCACAATCTGCTTAAGAACACAAATGCATAAATCAAGTTCCATAATTAAACTAAAATCTTCAAGCACTTGATAACAAAACCATATCCAAGTTTGTCACTTTAACTCCACAAGTTTCAAATAGGCACTATAAACACCCACACAATGCATCATTATTGTGCCAAGTTGATGAGTTCTTATGATGCAATGAAGTGTAATGACTCATTGACTATCTTTTGAGACCAAGAAGCAGTAGAACAAGTCCAAAGTAGTCCAGTCTGTAGGCCAATCTGAAAAACTTCATCTTGAATGTGCTATAAGGAGGATATCTCGGCTCGATCTCCGGGAAGAAGCTTCCTTGCATGACCGCCTTTTCGTGACTGAAAGTGTCGAAAGAATACTTGCCATGGTACCTCCCGAAGCCACTCTGGTCGACGCCTCCAAAAGGCAGAGTGTCGCATAAGAACTGTCACGTAACAATACAAGAATGACGTTATATGGAGTTTGTGCATATATTGGTTAGACTGAGACAGAGTGAGAGAAAATGGGCAGTACTTGGATCATAATGTCGTTGAAAACCACGCTTCCCGAGGATGTTTCGGAGACGATTCGCTTCTTGAGGGCTTCGTCTTTGGTGAAAGCGTAAATGGCGAGCGGTTTAGGCCTTGAGTTTATGAACTCAATGCTTTCTTGAATGTTTTTAAGCTGTACAAGGAACAAAAAGTTGTGAAATAGAAAAGACATAATAATGGCCATTTTTATTTTACTCCAAAGAGTGTCAAAAAGAGTTTTATTTCTCACGGTTATTATAGGAAGCAACGGGCCAAATATTTCCTCAGTCATGATCTCGGCATCAAGAGGAGGATTTAAGAGGATTGTTGGCTCAATGAACCTAAAAATTTTGTGTTACAACAAAAATCAGTAAACTTGTATCTATCTATGGACTCCAAAATTTTTGTTGTTTTAAAAGAACTTACAAGCTATCTTCATTTAGCGAACCGCCATGTACAATTGAAGCCGCAACAAGAGGGTCCTTGAGAAGATTCTTCAACCTCTCAAAGTGGTGCTCATTCACGATTCTCGCTAACCTCTTTGACTCTTTTGGGTTTTCGCTGAAAAACTTCTTGAGGATTTTCTTAAGCATCTCTATCTACAGATATCACAAACAATTTAGCACACACTTTAATTTATTAAGAGGGAAAATTGTTTTTACAATGCTTACCAAAGTTGAGGCCATTTTTTCCTCAACAAGCAGATAATCTATTCCAATACATGCTTGTCCACTACAAGGTCCCCATTTCCCTCCAATGATTCTTTTCACAGCCACCTTCGCCACAAATAAGACTAGGAAATGAATAACAATGACAATTGAGTACTACAAACTCGATCGAATGACGATAAATTCAACCTTAAAATCCGAAGGATTCGAAATTGAATCCAAGATGGTAGGGCATTTTCCACCGAGCTCTAGAACAACGGGTGTTAAGTGCTTCGCAGCCGCAGTCATTACTATTTGCCCTACTCGAGGACTTCCTGAAAGAAGCACTTGCAAAATACATAAGAACAAAATAACGCTATTTCATAGGACCTACATTCTATTAGTTGTGACGACCTCTCTGGATACAATAATTTGACGAATACGAATCATCTTCAATTATGCGACGGCCTATCTCATCGACATTAATCCACTTAGGTAACAATTTAATCAAATAAAAGATAAAACAAGATTAGGCTAATTTAATTAGGGGGAAAAAGTGATGTAGAATATGTACCAGTGAAAAATATCTTCTGCCATTTTTTCTGAAGAAGTGTGTCACAGATTTTTGAGCCTCCCTCAATGACTTTGATGGCTTTGGTATCCAAGTAAAGAGGGATTGTCTTAGCCAGAAAAGAAGAACATGCTGGCGCTTGATCAGATGGCTTAAGGACCACTGTGTTCCCAGCAGATATTGCCCCAATCAATGGGTCCAATGCCAATGCTACACCAAATAAAATAAAATAAATAGATACCACTAATTTAAACAACACCCAGATATATAATTGGCTCGCATATTAATATTTTTGTAAAATTGTTATAAATTTTTTTTTTTTTTGGTATTGGAAATTATTAGTTGTGACTCACTTATGGGAAAATTCCAACATGAGAATATGAGAATAACACCAAGGGGTTCAGGTACAACTTGTCCTGTTGCTGGGAAGAAAATCAAAGGTATTGAGCTCTGCTCAAAACACAAGAAAATCAAAAGTTAACCACATAGTTATATATAACAATATAATTAACTACAACAATATAATTAACTACAACAATAACAAATAAGTTAAGATAATTGAATTACCTTCTTAGGGGACATCCATTTCTCTATATTGCTTAAACTATATTCAGCTGATTTTATCATAACCCCAACCTATATATACACATACACCCACGTTAATATACGTATAAAAAGAATAAGTGATGTTTAATTAATTATTTACCTCATCTCTATAGGCCTCGTTTGGGTGTTTCCCAAGATCTTCATATAGTGCCTTGAAAATCTTGTCTTCATTGTCTTGTATTAGATCAATTAAAGCTCTAAGTTGCTTCTTCCTCCAAACAAGGCTCTTAGTTTTGCCACTTTTGAAGGTTTGCCTTAGCTCACCCAAGCTTTCTTCTACATCTTCCATGGCTGAGAATAAATGTAATAATAATGTTGATGATGATGATGATGATATGATCAAAGAAATATTATTGATATCTCAAAGGAAGAGATAATGTTTTTTTCTGCTATATTCCAATTTCTTTGCTTCTTATTTATTTAATTTTTTGGTTCCATTTCTATGATGTTTACAAGCTTTAAATGCCATCACCAACCTTTACTTGTTAGATAACGAGTGCATTAAAGAGGCCAACTGATTGAGATATAAAGGCTTTTTTGATTTTTGGTTCTCTTTGGACTATTGGTGTCTTTGTCACTTAAACGTTTTGCCAAAAGTCGTGAAAATTTTTATTTTTGTTGATTCTTCCACTTAATTTGGATTTTTTTTTGGGTAAAGGTTTCCCATTAAGCTTGCGTTTTGTGAGCAAAAAATAAATAAATACCAAATTCATTTTATATTTGGGATTTGATTGGGTTTTATATACATAGTGTTGTTCTATATTTTAAACAATTTTGAATTTGAATTTTATTTAGAAAGAAAAACAAACGATTTATTTAAACAATAAATAGGTGAAATTGAGAATCTTCAACATAAAATTGAGAACCTTCAACATAAAATCTAGTGAGACTGAGATAAACAACTCAAAGTAATCCATCACGAACAAAAACACCGAAAGGAAAAACGTAATTCATTTTAATCCGTACTTATATTTATTTTGTCGTTTTTCTAAGATTTCTTATATTATTACACTTATGTGTGTACATATTGAATCAACGTGACAAACATTTATGTGAAGCTGGCTTTTCATTTACAAATTCATTTTCATGTACGAGATATATCTGAATCCACCTACTTCCAATTATTGTTATTTTAAATGTTTTGTCATTTGTTACTTTTTGTGCGTGTTAATGGATCCCAATAGGCAATAGGGACCATTGGGGACTAGAGGCCCCACGCAAATTTTAAAAATTTTGAAATAATCCCTACGATTTGAGAATGTTTTCATAATTGCCCCTCATTATTTTTTATTACTTCAAATATTTATATGAGAATTTTAAGAAAATAGCCATTTTTTCAAGTTTGATTTTAAAGGATGGCCAATATTTTAAAATTTCAAATAAATAGCCATTCATAAAATTCATTGCCTTTATAAAAAAAATTTATTATAGTAAATTTTATGTGTAATTTTGTTATGATAAGAATTTTTTTGCCTTTGTTATAAATTTTTTATGACTATTTTTAAAATTTTTGATAATGTAACTATTTTCTAAAAATACGCTATCTAAAATCACTATTTACCTAACTAACCCTATTAATAAATCTATGTATATTTTCTACTTCAAATTAAAAAAATTCATTTATTTTGTATATATCTAAATTCATTCTTCCATTACATGTTTTTTTATTTATAAAAAATGTAAAAATATATTAGAGAGATAACTATAAAAACAATCAAATTATCACTAATAGTTAAACTTAAGGAGTATTTATGTAAAGAATATCACTAACTTTAACAGTTATATATCTACCTAAATGTACTATACTAAATACTAATACATATCTTTCGATATATTTTTAGAAAGCAATTTTTTATGTAAATTTGTACTTTCGACATACTTTTTATGAAAAATAAATATTACACTTATATTTTAGTATCTAAGAAACTATTGTCTTTGTTAAAGAGATAATTAACTCATTCAGCATATTTTCATAGATTTTTAATTTTTACTTCTATTATATTTATTCAAGTAATTTTTTAATTATTATTTTTAACCCTCAACACTGAAATAAATTTGTTGATTGTCACTATTGTGTGTATATTTGAAAATAAATAAATAAATGAAATTTTTTTTAGTACAAATTAATTTGTTCCCATCACTGTTTGACACCTATAAAACTCGTATTAGTTCATGCATTTTCACTAGAATTAAATGTGGTTGCTGAACAATGAATTCCGCGTATTAATGTTTTCAACTCCAAATTAATATTACCCATCTATATGTTAGGACATCTTTAATTTACTTGTGCCCTATACACCATTATTGAGAATTACCATTTCTATTTAAAAAATAAAATATTTCAACCAACTACTCTACAACATTATTTATGGTACCATACTTCCATTAATTGTTTCCCTACTATGCTTTTCAGACTCTCATTGACTTTTGCTTTTAGAAATTTCAATATATACATACTTTCAAACTCATTTATGTAATATATTATTTGTTTATTCCGTTTCTTTCTCTCGATCTCCAAAATATAATTTTGACATCTAGACAAAAATCTTTAAATTTTTTGATTTATTTAGCATTTGAAAAATTAAGTTATTAATTAATCATTAATACATAAGAGAACTAATGGTATAAATATAAATGCATAAGTTAACGTTGGTGTTTGTCCAATTAAAAGTTTATTTATGATATTATGTGTGACCTCTATTGTAAATTTTTAGTCTATATCGATCTAAATTTTTCATAGACGGTAGTAATTTTGTTACAAGAGCTCTATATGTGCTCGAATCATACCATATGTCATTTGGGTTTTTGGAGTGGGATTTTTAGTACATGTTTTATTCCACAAAGCATTTTGATAAAATCTAAATTTTATTGGTGGAACACGTCCACGATAAAGTTTCTTTATGCAATATGGTAGATCACGTCTGAATTAATGCGTGTATTTTATAAATAAATAAATAAATAAAAAACCATTTCTCATAAAAAAAAATTTCCGGCAAAAAGAATCATTTTTAAGTAACATATATCAAAATCAATCAATCTAATGACAAAAAAAGTTTGGTTAAACGCATGTGTTACATTACATATTTATCCTGGAATACCATCTTATTACACATAACCATTTTTTGTTTCAAAATTCACTAAAACTAAAAGTACGATTGGAAAAAAAAAAAAGAAGAAAGAAATAAACAAAAAAAAAAAAAAACTACTTCTACAACGTGGTTGCTTGTAAGTATGGTTGCGTTTGTAAATAATGTCTATTATCAACAATAGAATGTTACTTTGCTGGATGAGAGACATTGCTAGAGTTTCGGAAAATTGATGGACGAGGTAAGATAAGAGGTTACTCAACTTCATGGAACTATCGATTGCTAAGTTGCACATGTTCATGATATATTCTCACGGTGCTGATTTATTAGAGATCGATAGAGCAATTGAAGAAAAAACTCTCAAAGGAGAGTTTGAGATGAAGAACCAAGGGGAACTTCGGTACTTCATTGGAATGGAGCTTGCTAGATCAAAAAGAGGTCTGGTCATATCCCAACGGAAGTATATTCTTGATTTACTTAAAGAAACAAGTATGAGTGGTTACAAACCTACAGTTACACTAGTTGATGCAAATAAAAAACTCAGACAAAGTTAGGAATGGAACAACCATAGATGTGTCTCAATATCAGAGACTCGTTGGGAGATTGATTTACGTGTCACAGGTGTGACCCGACATTGCATTTACAGTGAGTATGATAAGCCAGTTTTTGCATATTCCCCTGAATATGCATCTTGATGCCGCTCACAGGATCCTGAGATATTTGAAAAGCTATCTAGGTAAAGGGCTTTTCTTCAAGAAGAACAATGATAGAAGAATTGAAGTCTTCGCTAAAGCAAACTGGGCACGATACGTCACCGAGGTTGACTTATCACCGAGTGAAAGTCAACCTCGGTTTATTGTACATTTTTATGGGGCAACGTTGTCATATAGAGGAGCAAAAAATATAATGTGGTGGCTGTAGTGATTTGTAAAATTTTTTGGGTACAAAGGATTCTAAAAGAGCTACAGAAGGAGAGCATGCCAATAAGGTTTTACTGCGACAACAAGGCAGCAATCAGCATAGTTCATAATCCAGTTTAATATGGCCGAATCAAACATATTGAAGTCGATAGACATTCCATTAAAGAAAAGCTAAAGAGTGAGTGATCTGTACATCTTTTGTACCTTCTTCAGAGCAAGTTGCAGATATTTTTACTAAAAGTATGTTTAGATTAGTGTTTGAAATTCTAGTAAGCAAGTTGGGCATATTAGATATCTATGCACCAACTTGAGGGGAAAGTATAAATAAATGAGTTACTTTGAATTTATCCGTTAGGAGATTTAGGATATTTTAAATAAAGGCAAGATAATTATTGATTCCATAAAAATAGGTTTAGAATTATTATTTTCAATTTATTGTTATCCACTATTTTTACAGTATAACTGCGGCTTCTATCAATGAAAATTAGAGTAAATTAATTTCCAAAACTTATAGAATCAAATTAAATGTCTAATTAAACAGTTATTACAATTAAAAAAAAAAACCGCACATACACACCCACAACCACATACAAGTACCAAACCACACGAATTTTAGAGGTTATTAGGTAAAAAATTCGGATAAAAAAATTAATTCACGTATCCTTACTACAATGCAAAATATCAAAAAAATTAACTTAATTATTCCTTAACAATATTGTATACTCTTATTATGAAAAAAATAAATTTTTAATTCATTATGCAAATATTCTCCTCTTCGATTTCACTTCAAATATTAAAATCAACCTCATAACCAAATATTGTTTTATCTTTTAAGAACCCTTGTTTGCTTAACTAAACGACCTTTAGTAACTTTACAAAAGAGCAAAATAAAAATATAAAAGTGGGGCCCGTTCCAATGCCACGTAAGGTCAACATAACCGGTATATATCTAGAGTTCTACACTTTTCAATGTGTAATAGTATATGTGTCAAATCTAAAACACATCTTTGACTTGATGCTCAGACAGTGGAGAGTCAAATCCAGTGGGTAATTATATGCTCTCGCATTCATCAAGAAAAGTCTCAGGAATATGATATAGCTAGCCTCACAGGGCAGTCCAATAGTACAATTGATTAAAATTTAAGGCCAATTTAAGCAATTTGTTGACGAACCATTTTTGCTTAAACAGCCTCCAATTTGCTCAAAAGAACATTCACAATCACAACCACGCAACACATGACATGCCCATGAATTCCGTGAATCAAAGATGTCATATTTAAGGAAACAAACCAAACAACTTTCAAATTAAGTTATAAGCTTGATTAAAACCTTTGTGTTTTCTCAGTCTCACTCTCGCCAAGCGAGATCAGAGAAGAGAGATATATATGAGCATTAATTACACGTAGTCACAAAGTATTTAATACATGAATTTGTGATTGATAACAAGAATTTAGTAATACATTCACAACTTCGCTATGTTGCAAAATGCAAAGTATATCATAATGAATGTATATGTTTTACAATTTAAATCATATATATGCAGAGACAAACTAATAAAAACTAAATTACTACTCATAAATTTTACTTTGCACTCTTAATTAACTGAGTGTATACTATTATTTTATTAGCCCCTCTTGTATCCATAATATTTCTCATCATTAATTTCGCAAGGATGATTTTATGTCTATTATTGGCTCTCGCTTAACTTGCTACTGCTATATCATTCTTTTTTTTTTTTATGGGTAAAGAAAGGGTACTATAAAGTAAAAGCTTTTAAAGGCATATTTGATTACCGTATCGTATTATATTGTATTATTTTATAAGTGTATAAACTTATACAATTATTGCAAAATCTAAAATATTATATGACACAATGAAAAAGTGATCTTACACATTCGAGTGGATAATAAGGTATAATAATATAAGATTTCTTTTGTAGCGGATTTGTTAGCACTGCTCTACACTACAATGAATTCATACGGAACACGAAGCGTCCCTTAAGTTACTGGACAACATAATTATCATGAAAGACAAGTACTATTTAACACATGATAATAAACACATCAACAAGACAATCATACGCAAAACAAGGACATCTTATGTTGTCTCCATCCACATCTTGTCACGGTAAACCCAAAAGAAAAAAAATCCCTCAAAGGAACCACAAACATTGGTTTGTACGTACAAAACACTAATGACTAAACACACACTGGATTATTATTATTATTACAAACAAGCCCCAACCTTAAGACATTAAAATATATATACCTACCCTCCAAAGAATACCAGCATGGGTTCTTACACGACAAAGATATAACTTTAATCACAACTTTCATAAGTTTTGATTAAAATTTTCCTTTAGTAGCAAAAAAAAGTTTTGATTAAAATTTGAAATCTGTCACGACTAAATGAAATATTTGATTCATTTAAGCTTTAATCCAAAAAAAAATTTCTTTTGCTTTTAATCCCAACAAACTGGATTCGTATATTATATATAATATATATATATATATATATAAAGAAAAAAACACCTAACCCTCAAAGCCCGTGTACATTCTAAGTTAAACTCCAACAAGACTTTCCATCACCCAAAGTCCCAATATAGAAAACCCTAACCCTTTTTCTCTTCTTCTTCTTCTTCTTTACCATTAACTCTATCACATCTCTCTTCTTCTTCAAACATGAGCTCTTCACACATCAACTCAGATCTGCTCTTAACCCACAACCAAACTCATCTCGAAGATCATCATGATTACGATGATCAGACGGTGGTGATGATGATGACGAAGAGACCACCGTCTTCTTCGTCGTCGTCGTCGGCGACGTCGACGACGGCGCAGAATAACGGCGCCGTGAAGACGGCGACGGCGGCGCGAGGGAAGACCCAAATAAGGCTGATAGAGAACCAGACGAACCGTCAAGTGACGTACTCGAAACGGCGATCTGGGATCTTCAAGAAAGCCAGAGAGCTCGCTGTTCTCTGCGACGCCAAAGTCTGTCTCATCTTGATCCCTCACAACGGCAACAGAATGCACTACTACACCAGCGACAACACCACGTAACTATACAGTATTAACATTTACATATGTGTGTGTGTGTGTGTATATAGATATAACTCCTTTATATGTTCTTTATATCTCTGTGTGTGTGTGTGTGTGTGGATCATTTGCAGGACTAAGGAGATGATTGACATGTACCGGCAAATCTCAAAAGTTGATCTGTGGAAGCCACAGTACGAGGTATTTGTGTGTATATTATGGATGTATGCATAGATTTGGTTACATATATATATATATATTTGGGTTTGGTGTTATATATTTGAAATATTGTTTTGCAGAGAATGCAACAGATGTTGAGGGTGCAGGAAGAGAAGAACTATGCGCTGAAGAGAGAGATCAGGTGATATTATTATTATTATTATTATTATTATTATTATTATTATTATTATTATTATTATTATTAATTAGTGCTAATTAATAATAATAATAATAATCATGTCCTTAGAGATGGATCTAGTGGGTTTTTTTTTCCCTAGTTATTTTTATTTTTAGTAATTTTGGAGGGATTTGTTTTCTTGATGGAGACAATTAAGATCTGTGGGTCATATATAGATGGTTAATATAGTAAATATATAGAGTAGTAATAATATTGTTCAAAGTAATCTTTTTTTTTTTTGAGGTTTTAGTGATGATTAATTTGAAGAGATTTGTGTGGTGTTTGAAACAGGCAAAGGAAGGGCTTTGATTTGGAAGATCTGAGCTTCAATGATCTTAACGTTCTTGAGAACAGTATGTCTATTGCTGTGGAAAATATACGTTCCAAAAAGGTTGGTCTTATTGTGTGTATGTGTTTTTAACTATTTTTATTTTTTATTTTATTTTTATGAATACTTTGCTAATTTTGATTATTGGGATTATTCCAAAACCAAAAATCCCAAATTTCATCGTTGATCTGTATTCAGTACCACAAGATCGAAAGCCAGACTTTAACCGGCAAGAAAAAGGTAACTACAAAGTACAAACCCAATAATTAGTACTAATATTCAATATATTACTAGTACTATATATATA
Source organism: Boehmeria nivea var. tenacissima (assembly GCA_018132145.1). Lineage (NCBI taxonomy): Eukaryota > Viridiplantae > Streptophyta > Magnoliopsida > Rosales > Urticaceae > Boehmeria > Boehmeria nivea. The sequence continues at coordinate 10,611,290 of CM030886.1, forward strand.
TATTTATTATATCCTTTTAAATTACAGGTGAAGAGCCTTGAGGACAGACAACTTATTCTACTGCAAAATTGCGTAAGACTCGTATTATAACTTATGCTTTTTAATATTTAGAAATGTTTGTGGTACTAACTACTAAGTAACAATTACTAGCTAGCTAGGTTAATTAAGATGTGTATTTATTGATCTAATAATCAATTTGATTGATGAGAATTGTACTTCTTGCCTTTAATTAATTTGGGGACTAATTACAATTTGAATGATTTTAAAGCAAGCGAAGTGCGAGGACCCGCCCTACGGGCTGGTGGAGGACAATGTTGAAGGGCTAGGGTACATTGAATCGATCGCGCTCGCGAATGGGGCCTCGAATATGTACGCCTTCCGCCACGGCCACGGCCACGGCCAGGTCAACTGCCACTCCACCATGCTCCACGGCGGTGGAGGAGGAGTGTACAATCCCTACAACGCGCACGATCTTCGCCTTGCTTGAGTACTAGCTAGCTAGCAATAATGTCCACCAAAGTGAAGAAATTATTAGAGGAGTCTCACAACCTCTTCTACTTAGTTTAGACTTATAATTATTAATCCTATGGTTAAATTTCTAGTTTATTTTTAGCTTGTGTGTTGTATGGATATTTCTAGTGATGAAGCCAGATTGTAGTACTAATTATGTTTGGACTCTCTCTCTAGATGCAAATCATGTTTAAGTACTACTATATATAGTGTTTGATGTTTGATTGTGATCACAAGTGAAGTGATATATATCCATGTTGATGCAATTATGTAATTTGGGCTGATTTATTACGATCACTTCCTAAATTAGTCCCAAACTTCTGAAACTGATCTCATTTGCTTGCTCATCTAAATCATAATTGCTTTGTATGATATTTTTGATCTTGTTTTCATCCTTATATCTCATGCTTTATTTTATGCATTGGATTTATCCCTCATGCCTTGGAAGAATTTTAGTAGCATGAAACTAATACCAAAAATGCCCAACAATTCAATTGATAGTGTAAAAAATGTTATAACATATTAGATTATTAGAACAATTACTTTCTTGTATATAGTCATTTTTATTTCAATATTTATTTGTTTTCATGCAAATAATACTCGAAGTTGAGCTTCAAACATGTAGGGACTTTTGAAACTTAATTACATATTTCATATCCTTCATGCATTGTCAATTTTAGTGTTTGAGCGACCATTTCTAGGTTTTCTTATTAATTTATCGATTATAAACCATAAGCATGAAGATTTACAAAGAAAAAAAGTAACATGTTGGGTTGTTGATTAACGCTCTTGTGTTTTCAACTCTTGAAATCATTTTAGTAATTTTAAATTCCAATGATATTAGAATGATTGAGACAATTATTTAAGGATCATTTATATATATAGTCAAAATACAACCAAATATCACACAATAATTCAAGAGTTATAATATACATCAAAACTATTCATTATATAAATTAATAGTACAATAATGCCCTTAATAGTCTACCCGGTCATTCAACCCGATCTCTACTAATGAGCAAAAAAAAAAAAAAAAACTAACTAAACATTAATTTCGGTATTCCTTCCTCACCGAAATCAACAATATTTCCTCTTCCCCTATATTTCAAATTAAAAACAAACAAACAAATTTGAAACCCACCCCAAATCGATCTCTCGTCAAAACCATTCCCCAAAAACCAAAAAATCATCTAGCTAGTTTAGAAAATTGAAAAAATCTTATCCTAACACTTTTAAATCTGTCAAAAAAAGGTCCCCTCATCTTGCTAAACCACCGATAGAACAAGAACTGGTCCGAACACCACTGATCGAAAACACTTACACAAACCACCACGCAAAGAACTCAACTGCACCAAACAAATGGGAAAAGGGTAATGCATTTTTTGAATAGTTTGAATTGGTTTCTCTCATTGCCTTTGTTTTCTTTCCTCAGTTTGAATTGATTGCTCTCATTGCCTTTGTTTTCTTTCCTCATATATATATATTATGTTATATGTGGAGTACTATTTGATTCCAAAAAATACAAATGAAAAAACTGATTGCGCATAAAATTTGTTCTCTCTAATTTCTAATTTGTTTAAATTATATGAGAATACATAATCTATATTACATGCACAGACTTTATTATAGGTTTTTTTTCTTCTTCTTTTAGAGGATTTGGTTGAAGATTTTTTGGTATCTTTAATATTTATTTACTTTCAAACAGAAATACAAAATGTCTTCGTTTTTCTAATATAATATGAAATCACATTTAAATATAAAATTGAATATTATATTTTAATTTAATGTAAGCATTGATATTGAAATTTTCATATCATATTAAAAATTTTGTTGATGAAAAAGTTAACATTATATTATTTTAGGCCAGTTAAGGATTTAGCCATTTTGCAGTCTATGTTTAAAAGATATAGCATACGTTTTGAAATATTAGCAAAATAGCCATCAGGTCAACATCTAAAAATCTATGACTAAAGAAATAAAATTCGTGAATAAATAAGTAAAATACGCAGTCATAAAATTTGTGACCATAGTCACAAAATTTCAGAAAATTTGAAATAAACACAATAAAAAAATTAAACATCTATTAACAAAATAACCAACTCACAAATAAATGATTGCCTATACAACAAATTTCACAAAACTTATTACTAAATAAAAAAATATCTTATAAATAAAAAAAATATGCAGCCAAAGAAGTCACAAATTTCATTACTAGAGACAAAATTTTAGACAATATTGTCTGCAACAAATAATAAAAACAGAATTCAAAAAATTAATGATTACAGTATCAAAAATCTAGACACGAATGTATGGATATTTTACTAATAAAAACAAACATAGGCTAATTGTTAAAAACAAACATAAATATACGGCTATTTATTATAAAAACCGTATTATTATTTTTAGTGTTTGTGATATTTTATTGGTTTATGTTTTTATTCATTTGACTTAAGATTCTTTATATTCATATATGTTTTGTAATAATATATATAAATATATAATATTGTTTTGTAATATATATATATATATATATATATATATTGTTAAAATGTGTTATGATATTAAAAATGTGTATGTTTGCCGAATTGACGTACGAAAAAAATTAATAATTGGTTTCTTAAAGTAATATGATATTTATATGATGAGAAACAATATAGCTCGTTATTGGTTGTAGGATTAAATATTTTTTTTATTTTAAGATTTTACATGTAATTATCTTTCTCATATTTTATATATAAAATGTCATTGTTTAAATTATTTTTTTTAATATATGATCTATTTTAAGATTTTACATGTAATTATCTTTCTCATATTTTATATATAAAATGTCATTGTTTAAATTATTTTTTTTAATATATGACCTTATTTTGCAGGAAAATTTAGAAGATTTAAATTCAAAAAAAAAAAAAAACTGAAACGGCAATAAAGAAATAAGTGAGATTGCAATCATTTAAGTCCATAATTTATTGTGGAGGATGATGAAAACAAAAACAAAAAGAAGAAAATAGATACACTTCTTAGGGGATATTTTTTGGAAGTAAAAATAATGCCACGTAGGCAAAATGAATAGAGGAAAATTAAAAATAATATTGTTATATTTGTGTAATAAGAGGTTTGATATTGAACCATAGTGTAAAAAGTTCATTATTTCACTTAATGCCACGTAGGCAAAATGAATAGAGGTAAATTAAAAATAATATTGCTATATTTGTGTAATAAGAGGTTTGATATTGAAACCATAGTGTAAAAAGTTCATTATTTCACTTACTCAAATCTGCTGAGGTTTGCCTTTGAAGCTTGCGTTTCGGTTGAGTTTATGAACCCAAATCTGCTGTCTTCCTTTGGCTGTGCCCCTTCCAGTGCCACCAGTTAAAAATTGCCACATCATTAAAAAAATTTACAAGTCACCTCACAGTTAACTTCCGTTATTTAAGTTAGAGAAGAACATAAATTAGTAAAACTTTCCAACACCGAGGATAAGACCCGGAAATACATAACTATTACGCCAGAACTATTACGTCTGGGTTCTTCATCTCACGATAAAGCATCACACTTGGAAAAAAAAAAAATGAAACAAATCTGATTGTAAAAAAAACCCAGAAAATATTTCATATTATTGTCCAAAATCTTATTTAGTTTCCATTCTTTAAACCCTTGATCTCTTCTCCATAAATAATAATAAATAAATAAACCAGAAAATAATGTTTCAGTCACTGTTCTCTGTAAAATCTTTGAGGCTTTAAATATATGAGGCCTATGAAATATAAATTAATATAATAACATGTATTACTTTCATATCTTTTCAAAATTTATTTTTCTTACCTTATGAGTCTTTGAATTCAAGTTAAATCATATATATATATATATTAATAGACAATATAGTTAACACACTCAACTGTTTTTAAACATCGTCTATACTAAATAAAACTTTATTAATTTCACTAAAAACTCATCTTCGCAGAAGCAATAATGATTGAAATGGTTAGCAATATTCCATAAAAGCAACTCCAATAATATTTGCTTTATAGTGTATATAACTATCCAATCCAGATGCTATGATATTTGCTTTATAGTGTATATAACTATCCAATCCAAATGCTATGATATGTGTTATTTTGAGGAAGAGATAGTGTGGTACTGTTCATGCACTATTTACACACACACAAAAAAATAGTACTTTTAGTTATATATCATTGGTCTTTTTAGTATTTGTGTTAATAAAAAATAATTAAAAAATACAGATAGAAGAATATAATATTCTTTTTTAGAGTGAAAATAGAGTATTACGTTAGAGATAAAATACTATTTGATAATGATTTTACTCTATTTTAGTGTATGGAGTACTCTATTTTGAAGTAATGGGTTGAAAATAGTCTAAGCAATTGATACATTTGGATAAGATAAGCTGGAAATTTTATGATCAAAGAAAACATAAATTCTCTTGTGAGTTTTTTTGTGGTGAAAAATAATTCAGAAATGTCAAATGGGAGATTTTGAGGAATGCCCCATTATTGACACAATAATAATCTATACCACATGTGTCCGGATATCGTCTCCACAGAAATTGATTGGGTCGGAGATAGGAATCAAGTATTGCTTTACTCGTCCTACTTGCTATCTAGACTAATGAAACGAATGCGGGAAAATTAAACTAAATTAAGACTAATATTAACTAGGCGGTAAATTAAATTGACGGTAAAAATAATAAACAAATGTGGATCCAATGGTTGATTTCATTCACATATCCATGCCATTACCTATAAGTCCAATTAATCTAGTTAAGTCATTCCATTAATCTAGAGGTCTAATGTATATCTCATTCACCTCTTCCGAGCGTGAATGAGAATTTACGTGACTAAATTTACCAAGTTGTTATCCCTAATTAACCGGTTAATTAATCACACTTTAAGTGGCCTCTTAAGATTATCTAACCACCTATCTCCTCCTGGTCTCAAGGTTAAATTAGACGTGCATGCTCATACGAGGATTTTAACATACTTTTCCAAGCTATGTTATTCTCCCAAGACAATTAATCATCCACAACAACCTAACCATTATATAGCTATGGTAAAGGAAAATTGCAAAATGATTAAAAGACAATAAATATCAAGCACCACAATGGAATGAACAAAACATAAATTAATCAACTAAATAGTTCATGGCACTTCAAGGGTGAACTACATCACCCTTGAATCCAAATATCACTCACAAAGTTGTCTCAATAAAAATCACAAAATACAAACACTTCATAATTTAATAAAAATAAATATAAGAGAAGGGAACAAGAAAATCAAACACTAATGAGCTTAAAAGCTCATAAAAATGGTGGTTGTAGCTTCAAGTCCTCCATTAGAGCTCTTCTTCCTCCAAGCTCCTCTCCAAGAAGTCCCCAAAAATGGTCTCCTCCTTTCCAATTTCGAGCTCCCCCTCACTTAAGCAAATTGCCCTAACCTATGGAGTCATTTTGGCCCTTGATTTTACATCCAATGGCTAAATTTGAGCCAAAAATTCGAAGTGGGCATGTGTTGGGCACGTGGTAGGCACAATCTGGAACATTGGTCGCAATGCGACACAATTGCGACACCATTGCAACACCTGAAACAATGACCTTGGTCGCATTGCTACACCATCGCGACACCATTGCGACACCCAGAATTGGGTTGGTCGCGGTGGTGTCGCAATACGCAAAACTAATCTGTAATTACTGAAATGATGGTCGCACCGCGACCAAGCAAAATAAGGTCGAACTTTTGGGCCCGAGGGCTTGTTTTTGGTGGGCTTCGGGCGCGCGAGACAGGCCTAAGGGTGTTGTTGGGAGGCTAGGCGCGCCTTTGATGCCCGTGACTCGCACAATGAGGTGCCGCCAGAGTATTTTGTGTCCGTCTTGGTTACCTTTGCGTCGTTGCCATGCCACGAAGCACATTTCACCGTTATGAAATAAATCCTTCAATTATTTTATAGCGATACTTCCATGCTTTGTGCCTCTTTTTGTCAAATTGAGGGTTAGTCCTACAAAAGCTCAAAAATCACATTAAACAACTTCAAACTTGAGGATTTACATCGGATATTGGTGAAATTCATGAGTAAATGAGTGTGTAAAACCACACTCATCAGAATGCTTGCTGAGATGAGAAACATACGCTTTTTTTTTTTTTTGGAGATATTGCCCTTTTTTTAAATTTTGAATATGGGTAACCCAAAATTTCAAGGGAAATAATTTTGGTAATTTTTTTTTCAATTTTCAGAGAATATTTGTTTGGACATATAAGGATATATTAGTACATTCAACTCACATAACTTATATACGTAATAATCTCAATTCACTTACTTATATTTGTAATATTCTCTCTAAACAGTCTTATATCTGTAATTTTCCCAAAAATAAATATCTTTGCCCCTTAAAAAATTTGAACGGAAAGCCTTAATTTGATACACGTGACCATATACACCTTCAAACGTTGGCTTTAGAGAGAGAAAAAAAAAAAGATTAGAAGACTCCCCCGTTTGCCCCCTCATCCAAACCATTCAATTTTATTCTTTTTTTATTATTTTTTTCAACTTTCTTAATCCTCAAATCAGTCTATTCTATTATATTTTTTTTCAATAATTTTCAAATACCTATACAATATTTTTAAATTTCAACTATTTATATCACTTTGAAATTTATAAAATTAAATTATTTTCAAACCATCAAAAATGATTAAAAAAATTAGCAAAATGACCTCCCAAATAAGGGGCGGTTGCAAGCCAAATTCAATTAAAAAAAAAAAGGACCCATGATATCAAAAAAAAAGTTAAGCCTCTCGAAGGTGGAAAAAGGACAAGACTAAACGGTTCGTTTTGGTGTTAGTTTTCTATTTAGTTTTGTATGCGTGGCACCTTTTAATTCGTGGAAGAGCAAATAAGACAGAGAATTGGAGACAGGGGATTGGAGACAAAAGATTTGAGTTGTCTATAAATATATAGTCGTAGACTCTCAAGATACCAAATCGTCAATTAATATTTTCTTTTTCATAGTCCAAGTCAACAAGACCACTTACTCAGCAAAAAGTCAACAAAAAGTCAAAAAGATCACTTAATCTTGACTCTTGATAACTAATGGCGGCGCCGGCCACGCCACCGGCTCCGGCAACACCACCGCTGCATGAAGCGCAGCCGCCCCGCCACTCTCCCCCCACTCCGGCGTCGTCGAGGTCCCCGTCACCCTCGCGCGCGGCTCCGCGTCGGCCGCGTCGGCTCTTGGCTCCATCGTCGAGGTCGTCACCGTCGCGCGCGGCTCCGCGTCGGCCGCGTCGGTTCTTTGCTCCGTCGTCGAGGTCGTCACCGTCGCGCGCGGCTCCGCGTCGGTTCTTGGCTCCGTCGAGGTCACCGTCACCCTCGCGCGCGGCTACGCGTCGGCCGCGTCGGTTCTTTGCTCCGTCGTCGAGGTCACCGTCACCGTCGCGCCCGGCTCCGCGTCGGTTCTTTGCTCCGTCGTCGAGGTCGTCACCGTCGCGCGCGGCTCCGCGTCGGTTCTTGGCTCCGTCGTCGAGGTCACCGTCACCCTCGCGCGCGGCTCCGCGTCGGCCGCGTCGGTTCTTGGCTCCGTCGTCGACGTCACCGTCACCCTCGCGCGCGGCTCCGCGTCGGCCGCGTCGGTTCTTGGCTCCGTCGTCGAGGTCACCGTCACCGTCGCGCGCGGCTTCCCGTCGGTTCTTGGCTCTGTCGTCGAGGTCACCGTCACCCTCGCGCGCGGCTCCGCGTCGGCCCATGGCGCCGGCGTCGCGCGAGCCTTGGCGCCCTGCCCCGGCGTCGACGTCGAGGTCGTCGCCCCCACGGTCGCTCCCGGGGCCGTCGTCGTCTCTTAGACCTCCAAGCCGGCAGGCTTCGCGGTCTTCGCCCCCAAGGTCGCCCCCGGCGCCGTCGTCGTCTCTCAGGCCTCCAAGCCGGCAGGCGTCGCGGTCGTCTCCCCCACGGTCGTTCCCGGCGCCGTCCTCGTCTCTCAGGCCTCCAAGCCGGCGGTCGTCGCGGTCGTCGCCGCCACGGTCGCTTCCGGCGCCGTCGTCGACTTTCAGGCCTCCAAGCCGGCAGGCGTCGCGGTCGTCGCCCCCACGGTCGCTCCCGGCGCCGCTCCCTGCTCCGTCGTCGGGTCCCTGTCCGCCTCCACCGTCGCGCGCGACCCCGCTCCCTGCTCCGGCGTCGCGCCCCGGCCCGCCTCCGCCGTCGCGCGTGGCCCCATTCCCTGCTCCGGTGTCGCGCCCCGGCCCGGCCCCCACCGTCGCGCGTAGCCCCATTCCCTGCTCCGGCGTCGCGCCCCGGCCAGCCTCCACCGTCGTGCGTGGCCCCATTCCCTGCTCCGGCGTCGCGCACCGGCCGGCCTCCACAGTCGCGCGAGGTCCCATTCCCTGCTCCGGCGTCGCGCCCCGGCCCGCCTCCACCGTCACGCGTGGCCCCATTCCCTGCTCCGGCGTCGCTTACCGGCCAGCCCCCACCGTCGTGCGCGGCCCCGGAGGCGCGTCCCGGCCCGCTTCCTGCCACGGCGCCGTCGTTGTCTCTCAGGCCTCCAAGCTGGGAGAAAGTTCTTGTGCAGAATGACATCATCAGGGGCTTGGAGATCCCGTTGGAAGTCGGCGACAGACTTTGGAGGTTTTACCGCAGCATGAATTGCCGAGATCCGATACAGATGGTCAAAGTCTACGTTGGACAGCGGTGTCACGATATGAAGTTGAGTTTCAGGCAATCGTCTGCACCACGCGCCGACCCGCCGCTCGCCGACCCGCCACTCGCCGACCCGCAGCGCCACGGCCCTTTTTTGTGGAAAACTTACTGGCACCCGTTTGTGGAGCTCTATGAGCTCGTGGAAGGTGATGAAATTCGCTTTGAACTGGTCAGTCCTGAAAGACAAATCCCGGTCGTTTGGCGCGCGACAATCTATCGGCGCGGTGCACGTTGGAGGATTTTCTAGGGTGTTCGAATTGGAGATAGTTTTTGTTTTTGTGTTGTGGTTGTTTTTTTTGTTTTGTTTTGTTTTTTTTTTTTTTTTTTTTCTGTTTTTGTTGATGGAATCTTGTACTGATATTGTATAAGTCGAACTATATTGTAATCGTGTATTTGTTAATAAAAATGGGATGTTTGTTATTTTGAACCTTAAAAAGTTGTTCATCGAAATTGGTTAGAAAGTTTCCGACTTTTCCCACGAAGCAATTTGAAGATGGGTTTTGTTGTGCTTTTAGTTATATCCGGCTAATGGGATTATCATAGCTGCGACGTACGTGTCGTCTAGTGGCTAGTTTGGTTTTAGTAAAAGGCGGTCTCTAGAAACAATTTAGCAATTGCTAGTTTGTCATGTGTGTTAAATCAGAATCAGATGAGGATTGAAGTAGGGATACTCAGGACTCTTCATTTTTTAGGACACTGATTGTTCTGAAGGAATCTTAATGATGCTTTTAGTTTTTTCCTTGTAAAAGTGCTTGAATTCACAGTTGATTGATATGAAATTCTTTGAATTCTTTTCATTGCTGGTTCATGTTGCCTGCGTTCCTCTATCATCCTGCAATTGAAGAAGAAGTGTTGAATTCTTTGTTTGAAAATTTTCCCCAGCATATCACCATACAAATTTCAGTCATTTTTTTTTTGGTGGAAAGACGAAAGTCTATTCATTCATTCAATATCTTGGGGTCGTTAACATGACAAGGTCATTTGGCATCTCAAACAGTTGAAAAGTTCCAATCTTGGAACCGTTGAGAGCCAAGCGGCTAATATAATCAGCAGTCCTATTACCCTGCCTTACAATCCAAGCAAAATCAACATCAAAAAAACAATTTCTTAAACCTAAGATATGATAAATAAAGACCAGCAGCTCCAATCTTCTGATAGTTTCGCTTGAGACAGTGCTTCCACTGCGATCTTGCGATCCGACTCAACAACCAATTTCATCCAACATCAAAGCGTAAAATTGACTATTGTTTGTTATTTTTAACGTGTTTAGTTTTTTGGTGGTTTGAAATTGGGGTAACGTAGAAAACTATTACGTCGCCAGGGCATGGAACTTGGGCGATGGATGAGTCAAACGCCACCTGCAGGAAGAGGCTGGTCTCAGTTGGGCTATAGAACACCAAGGCAAACTAGGCATACAGGACTCTACCCGTTTCAGCCCCAGGGCTCGACCAGTACGTCGCTGGACTCTGATACATAAAACATGATACTTGACTTAACATGATACTTGACTTCTAATTTTTGAATCAAAGATGGGATTTAAAATTGGTTGCCTGGATTTTCGCAGGTGCAAACTTGGGCCGGTCCTCGCGGAGGTCGATAGGATTTTTAGGCCAAAGAACTAATATCATGTACTAGTCTTATCTGCGATGAATCTCGGGGAAGTCGAGAGCTTGTTGAAGTCCCTACACTGGGAGGTCCGTTTGACCTTCTCTAAGAACCAAGAAGGAATTCTCAGTGCACAGAAAGGGGATTGGAGGCCAAAGACCTTTGCTGCGTTTCTAAGAACCAAGTCCATGAGCATGAACCGACCGAATTTCGTTTGTTGGACAAGGCCATAGCTTATTATTGCTCCGGAAGATTTTCCTTTTGTTTTTAGTAGCTAGTCATTAGTCAATATAAGAAAAAGAAAGAAAGAAAGCATCACCGTCTTAAATAGGAAATTTTTGGACGGCTCACGAAAATAAATAATCCCTCCAAAATATTTGTTTGTACTAGTATTTTTTTTTAATTACAAATTAAATTGTCATTCTAATTAGGGTTAGCCATTTTGAATTTATGTTTTCAAAAAATAGCTACAGTTTCAAAAAAATTTAAAAACTAGCTATTGCACACTGTAAGAAATTTCTGACAATAACAAAATTACACATAAAATGTGCTGTAAGAAATTTCTGAAACGTGTCAGAAATTTCTGAAATGGCTAGTTTTTAAATTTTTTAAAGCTGTGGCTATTTTTTAAAATTATTTTGTAAACAGTGGCTATTTTTCTTAAAATTCCCTTCTAATTGTATATAACCTTTTTTTTAATTAGACTATTTGTAACTATTATTCCATCAAAAAGAGATTATGTTGGCGTTTGCTACAATATGTATAAAGAAGTTATATTCTAAAAAATTAAGAAAATAGTCGATAATTAATTTTCTTGCTTGGCAAATAATGTAATTTATTGTTGCTATTTGCTAAGGTTTTTTTAAAATCTTATTATAATTATGACAACATATGTATTTCTTAGTAGGAAACTAAAAAGTAATATACGTACGATACAGTCCTAGTCATAGTATGATACCAAAAGCTCACTATAATTAAGTGTTAAAATTATAGTAACTTCATTCAAAAAGCAAAGCTACTATACGTACGGTTCCTTGTGCCGTTGTGCGGTATAGTCCTTTACTTTGTTTTTCCTAATCCTAATCAAACTCAAATAAGTACGAGACGGTATCTATATATATACACGCTTCAACGAGCAGAGAAGACATTCCACATCTTTTATCTTAAAACAATCAATCAAATACGATTAAATTGGTGTTGACGATGGCTGTGATTGAGGGTTTGGAGCGGCCTACGAAGAAGAGAAGGATCATCACCGATCACTCCAAAACGCCAAGGACAAGCTTGTTGGCCGAATTCATGAGCTCTATCGCCAACGACGATCTCCTCTTCGAGATCTTCGCGCGCCTCCCCAACTACCGAGCCCTGTGTAGCTGCGCCGCCGTATGCAAGCAGTGGTACTCCGTGATCTCGCACCCGGACTTCGTCTCCATGTTCAAACGACACCGCATTGACTCTGATCTGCCGTTCACGCTCTTGTTCAGAAGACGACCTGGTGTCTGCTTTTTCAAACGGTACCACAGAGCCGACTCTGTGGAGTTGTTGTCCTACGAATCTGCCATCCTCCATGGCCCCGCCCGAATCCGATCGGCCATGAAAGCTGGATATCTCGACTTTCTGCCGCCCAACTCGGTCGAGATGGCTGCCTGCAAGGATCTGGTGGTTGTGCAACTCCCGGCCCCGCTTCACATTTGCATCTGCAATCCCCTCACCAAGCAGTGGGTCCTGCTCCCCGAGCCTCGGGACATCACAGACCCCATCCACGACGGTGATTTCGACGCAGAAGCTCGAGGTTACGAGGTCGGCTTCGTGTGTGACTTCGACTCCGACTCCCAACTGATCAACTACACAGTAGTACTCATCAACACCTACGATACTGATCGCATCGAGGTCGCTGTCTTCCGGTCTGAGAAGGGGAGATGGGACGAAACTCTGGCGTGGTACCCTCTTCCAGAGATGACTCTGCTGCCCATCGTTGTCGGGACGAGCGATGGGATTCTCTACTCTCCCCTGGTGGATGAGGATGACATTTACAAGAAAATCTTCGCCTTCGACCCTTCCGATCCCACGGGAGGACGCAACTATGAGATCAGCCTTCCCGTCGGGTTCGAAACCGGGTGGAAGGCCGCAGATTACCGGGCTCGGATTGGGGCGACAAGGGGGAGGCTGCGCATCTGGCAGTCCTATCTGGAGGAGAAGTTCGTTCTCAAAGTCTGGCAACTGAACAAAAAGTATGACGATTGGGTCTCGGTGGTGGATGTAGAGCTGGAAGCGGGAGACGATGTGTTCAGCAACAACTCGGCGGTGATGGGGCTTCATCCAGAGGACGACGAGGTCTTCTTCTTCAAGGATAACAGACCACACATATGGGAGTACAACATCAGGACTGGCCGACACCAGAAGGTTCTTCACACTCACTCCGTACTGTCTACTTCTTTGGTCCATACGATTCAGCATCAACGCTGCCCAACGCTCATTCCTCAGCTTCAGCTTCGAAGATAGATAAATGCATGCATGTTTTCTTGGAGATACGATGTTGCATTTATTCTTCTTCAGCATCAGTTTCAACTTTTCTTTCTTTCTTTCTCTACTCATTAATTTGGTGTTGTTTCATTACTTGTCGCAATTTGTTGCAATTGAATTTCAATAGGTGTATCTTTGTAATAAGAACAATTCTTTCTATCAACTTTTTTTCTTTGTTTCTATACTCATTAAATTAGTGTTTCATTACGTGTTCCAATTTGTTGCAATTGAATTTCAATAGGTGTATCTTTGTTATAAGAACAATTATTTTTTTTTAAATCTTTTTTTTGTTTTTTTTTTAAGTTAATTTTTTTTTCTTTGTATTACTTGTTGCAACTGAATTCAATATGATTTTGTTTCTGATGCTCTACCTGAATATGAATCCAGATTTTTTTTTTTTTTGTCTCCTACTCTGTCCTTAAAATAAGATTTTGACAGTTAAACGGAAATAGTTATTATAAAATATAATAAAATAGAAAGTGATTAAAAATTTAGCTGTCTAACAATTCTTTTTTTTTTTAGTTCTTTTTTTCTTTTTTTTTTTGTTAGTATATTATGTTTTTTTTTTCTTTGTATTACTTGTTTGCTTAGTTCACTCAAAACTTTTAATTTCTTTTGGTGGTTGCACTTGTTTCGGTGCCAATATTCTTTTTCTTCACTTCGGTTTAACGATTTTCGTCTTTTTAACATACTAGTTTTGTACCCGTGCTCTGCATGAACGTAATTATGTTGTAAATTTATTAGAGACAGAAAATTTTTAAATTAAAAACAAAAACTGAAATTTCAACGCAATTGTTATTAATGTTATTAGTTGTGTGTATTCTTTAGAATTTCAACTCAATTTTTTGTACTCATTAAATCAGTTTTTGTTTGAATCACTAGTTGCATGTGAATTTTAATAGAAATTTTGTTTTTATAGCTTTGCATTAACAATTAGTACACACTTTTTTTTTTTGGGTCCTTGGATATGTTTGAGAGCTAATATTCTTTTTATTCAAAGAGTTTTCATTTTACAAAATTAGTAACTAAACTAGTTATGTATCCATAATTCATCTTCGTAAATTTGTTACAACCACATATAGTTTAAAATAAAAAAAATAAAAATAAAAACCTAGAAAAGGTCAAAAAATAAAGCCAAAAAATTTATTTTTAAGTTAAAATGAATATAGCACAATGAGTATCAAAATAACGAGAAAAAAGATTTTACTATACTATTTTTGACCCTATATATATTTCATACTATTTATCTTTTAAAAAATATTCATTTTTGCCTCATCAAAAACGCGTTTTTTGGCCAAAAAAAAAATGAAAAACATGCAAAAAAAAAAAACGCCTAGAAACCTATTCTTGCTTTAAAAGGATAGTAGCGTACTTAAGCGGTTCGAAAATAGACGTGATAAACTTTCTAATAAAGTTATTACTAGGATTTCCATTGAGCTTATTGACTATAATTAATAAGAATCTAAAAATAAATTTATTCGAATTGCGCGCAATCCAAACAACTCACAAAAAATTGAGGAACCCACAGTCTAATGGGAGGTGACCGACTTGGGTTTTTAAAGCACTTCGTACATATCTAGTGTAGCTTTAACATAAGATGAAATTTGCAAAATAATGATAATATACAGTAATCTATTATCTTATTTTTTTTTTCTAACTTTTAGCCAAAAATTATGCTTATATACACAAAGGCAATGTAATTAATGAGACACATGATAGTAAGTACTCTTTATAATGAAGCAATTGTAAATAAATATTTACACGTGCTTATAAAAATTAGTCGGTGCTTCGTTCAAAAATCAAAGCTACTACACGTGTACGGTATAGTCCTTGTGTCAATTTCCTTTTTTCCTAATCCTAATCAAACTCAAATAAGTACGAGACGGTATCTATATATATACACGCTTCAACGAGCAGAGAAGACATTACACATCTTTTACCTTAAAACAATCAATCAAATACAATTAAATTGTTGTTGAAGATGGCTGTTATTGAGGGTTTGGAGCGGCCTACGAAGAAGAGAAGGATCATCACCGATCACTCCAAAACGCCAAGGACAAGCTTGTTGGCCGAATTCATGAGCTCTATCGCCAACGACGATCTCCTCTTCGAGATCTTCGCGCGCCTCCCCAACTACCGAGCCCTGTGTAGCTGCGCCGCCGTATGCAAGCGGTGGCACTCCGTGATCTCGCACCCGGACTTCGTCTCCATGTTCAAACGACACCGCATTCACTCTGCTCTGCCGTTCACGCTCTTGTTCAGAAGACGACCTGGTGTCTGCTTTTTCAAACGGTACCACAGAGCCGACTCTGTGGAGTTGTTGTCCTACGAATCTGCCATCCTCCATGGCCCCGCCCGAATCCGATCGGCCATGAAAGCTGGATATCTCGACTTTCTGCCGCCCAACTCGGTCGAGATGGCTGCCTGCAAGGATCTGGTGGTTGTGCAACTCCCGGCCCCGCTTCACATTTGCATCTGCAATCCCCTCACCAAGCAGTGGGTCCTGCTCCCCGAGCCTCGGGACATCACAGACCCCATCCACGACGGTGATTTCGACGCAGAAGCTCGGGGTTACGAGGTCGGCTTCGTGTGCGACTTCGACTCCGACTCCCAACTGATCAACTACACAGTAGTACTCATCAACACCTACGACACTGATCGCATCGAGGTCGCTGTCTTCCGGTCTGAGAAGGGGAGATGGGACGAAACTCTGGCGTGGTACCCTCTTCCAGAGATGACTCTGCTGCCCATCGTTGTCGGGACGAGCGATGGGATTCTCTACTCTCCCCTGGTGGATGAGGATGACATTTACAAGAAAATCTTCGCCTTCGACCCTTCTGATCCCACGGGAGGACGCAACTATGAGATCAGCCTTCCCGTCGGGTTCGAAACCGGGTGGAAGGCCGCAGATTACCGGGCTCGGATTGGGGCGACACGGGGGAGGCTGCGCATCTGGCAGTCCTATATGGAGGAGAAGTTCGTTCTCAAAGTCTGGCAACTGAACAAAAAGTATGACGATTGGGTCTCAGTGGTGGATGTAGAGCTGGAAGCGGGAGACGATGTGTTCAGCAACAACTCGGCGGTGATGGGGCTTCATCCAGAGGACGACGAGGTCTTCTTCTTCAAGGATAACAGACCACACATATGGGAGTACAACATCAGGACTGGCCGACACCAGAAGGTTCTTCACACTCACTCCGTATTGTCTTCTTCATTGGTCCATACCATTGAGCATCAACGCTGCCCAACTCTCATTCCTCAGCTTCAGATTCAGCTTCGGAGATAAATGCTAAAAAGAGAGAATGACATATTTAGTTAGTAATGTACATATTGTTATTAGTTGTGTGTATTCTTTAGAATTTGAACGCAGTTTTCTGTACTCAGTCAATCAATTTTTGTTTGAATCACTAGTTGCTTCTGAACTTCAATAGAAATTTTGTTTTTATTGCTTTGCCTTAATAGTTAGTACACACTTTTTTTTTGGTCGTTGGATATGTTTGGGAGTTAATAGTCTTTTTATTCAAACACTTTCATTTTACAAAACTAGTTTAGTAATTTGTTACAACAACACAGTAAAAAAAAAAAAAAACCATTCGGCCTTTTAAGAGGTTAGTAAGAATATACAGTAACTAACTAATAAGCCATACGAAATCTTTAGTTTCTTGATTCTTGGTTACAAAGTATAAACTAAGAATGACGGCGAGCGTTCCCGGCGCTCCGCCACCTACTCCGCCACCGGCTCCGGCCACGCCACCACCGTCACCATCACCCTCAGCCTCACCCGCGGCTCGGCGTCGGGTCTTGGGTCCGTCATCGCCGTCAACATCACCCTCGCCCGCGGCTCGTCGTCGACTCTTGGCTCCGTCATCGCGGCGCCGGCTCCCTGACGCATCGTGGTCGCCCCCACGGTCGCTCCCGGCGCCATGTGCATCATGTTCGAATTAATCATTGCTCATTTTATCTATACTACTACTATTATATATAGATTATAGTTTTTTATGAAAAGATAATAAGTTAGTAAAGTTGTGTGTATATATATTAGTGTAAGTTAACAAATTGTTTGTGTGATATCGATGTGGAACTTCTAAATTAAAACTATTATCAAACTGCTGATGTTTTTTAATATTGTCATGTTCATTTTATATTGTTTGATTTGATATGGTTACTACATTTGTTTGATTTTATATTATTTTTTAAATTACAAATTAAATTTTCATTCTATTTATATATAACTTTTTTTTTAATTAGGACTATTTGTAACTAATGTCCCATTAAAAAGATATTATGCTGGCGTTGGCCACAATATGTATAGAGAAATTATATTCTAAAAATTTTACAAAATAGTCGATAATTAATTTTCTTGCTTGGTAATAAATAATGTGATTTAAGCCTATTACAATACCAAAAGGTCACTTTATTTGTTTTATTTACAGTAGTCCTTGTACGAGACTAGCTTATCTATTCTATTATATATATATATATATATATAGACTATGATTGAATGAAAGAAAAACATTACACATATTTATTTTATAACAATCACTCAAATACAATTGTTGTTGACGATGTCTAATATAGCTTTAACATAAGATGAAATTTGCAAAATAATTATATTATACAGTAATCTAATATCTTATAAGTTGTTTAGGGTAAATATTTTTTAGAATAATTTGATTTTACGAATTTCGATTTGGAACAAATGATTGAGATTTAAAGATATTATATTAGAATTAGGAAAGTTAGAAAAAAAAAATGGAATGTAATGTAAAAGATGAGTGGGGCAAACAAGACATTTAATTGTTTTCCTAACTTTTATCCAAAAATGATGCTAATTATATACACAAGATGTAATTAATGAGACACATGATAGTAAGTACTCTTTATAATCGAGCAATTGTAAAAAAATATTTACACGTGCTTATAAAAATTAGTCGGTGCTTCGTTCAAAAATCAAAGCTACTACACGTACGGTATAGTCCTTGTGTCAATTTACTTCTTTTGTTTTTCCTAATCCTAATCAAACTCAAATAAGTATGAGACGGTATCTATATATATGCACGCTTCAACGCGCAGAGAAGACATTACACATCTTTTATCTTAAAACAATCAATCAAATACAATTGAATTGTTGTTGAAGATGGCTGTGATTGAGGGTTTGGAGCGGACTACGAAGAAGAGAAGGATCATCACTGATCACTCCAAAACGCCAAGGGCAAGCTTGTTGGCCGAATTCATGAGCTCCGTCGCCAACGACGATCTCCTCTTCGAGATCTTCACGCGCCTCTCCAACTACCGAGCCCTGTGTAGCTGCGCCGCCGTGTGCAAGCGGTGGCACTCCGTGATCTCCCACCCGGACTTCGTCTCCATGTTCAAACGACACCGCATTCACTCTGATCTGCCGTTCACGCTCTTGTTCAGAAGACGAGATGGTGTCTGCTGCTTGAAACGGTACCACAGAGCCGACTCTGTGGAGTTGTTGTCCTACGAATCTGCCATCCTCCATGGCCCCGCCCGAATCCGATCGGCCATGAAAGCTGGATATCTCGACTTTCTGCCGCCCAACTCGGTCGAGATGGCGGCCTGCAAGGATCTGGTGGTTGTGCAACTCCCGGCCCCGCTGCACATTTGCATCTGCAATCCCCTCACCAAGCAGTGGGTCCTGCTCCCCGAGCCTCGGGACATCACAGACCCCATCACCGACGATGTTTTCGACGCAGAAGCTATGAGTTACGAGGTCGGCTTCGTGTGCGACTTCGACTCCAACTCCCAACTGATCAACTACAAGGTGGTGCTCATCAACACCTACGACACTGATCGCATCGAGGTCGCTGTCTTCCGGTCTGAGAAGGGGAGATGGGACGAAACTCTGGCGTGGTACCCTCTTCCAGAGATGACTCTGCTGCCCATCGTTGTCGGGACGAGCGATGGGATTCTCTACTCTCCCCTGGTGGATGAGGATGACATTTACAAGAAAATCTTCGCCTTCGACCCTTCTGATCCCACGGGAGGACGCAACTATGAGATCAGCCTTCCCGTCGGGTTCGAAACCGGGTGGACGGCCGCAGATTACCGGGCTCGGATTGGGGCGACAAGAGGAAGGCTGCGCATCTGGCAGTCCTATATGGAGGAGAAGTTCGTTCTCAAAGTCTGGCAACTGAACAAAAAGTACGACGATTGGGTCTCGGTGGTGGATGTAGAGCTGGAAGCGGGAGACGATGTGTTCAGCAACAACTCGGCGGTGATGGGGCTTCATCCAGAGGACGACGAGGTCTTCTTCTTCAAGGATAACAGACCACACATATGGGAGTACAACATCAGGACTGGCCGACACCAGAAGGTTCTTCACACTCACTCCGTATTGTCTACTTCTTTGGTCCATACGATTCAGCATCAACGCTGCCCAACTCTCATTCCTCAGCTTCAGATTCAGCTTCGGAGATAGATGCTAAAAAGAGAGAATGATATATTTAGTTAGTAATGTACATATTGTTATTAGTTGTGTGTATTCTTTAGAGTTTAGAATTTGAACGCAGTTTTCTGTACTCAGTCAATCAACTTTTGTTTGAATCACTAGTTGCTTCTGAACTTCAATAGAAATTTTGTTTTTATTGCTTTGCCTTAATAGTTAGTACATACTTTTTTTTTTGGTCGTTGGATATGTTTGGGAGTTAATATTCTTTTTATTCAAACACTTTCATTTTACAAAACTAGTTTAGTAATTTGTTACAACAACACAGTAAAAAAAAAAAAAAAAAAACAACAACAACAACAACAACCTTGAAAAAGGTCAAAAAATATAGCCAAAAAAAATATTTTTTAAGTTAAATTAATATAGCACAATGAGTATCAAAATAACCAGAAATAAAATTATACTATACTATTTTTACCCTATATTTCATACTATTTATACTTTGACATTTTTGTTTAAATATTTATTTTTGCCTTATTAAAAACGCATTTTTTTGTAGAAAAAATGAAAAAATAAAAATAAAAATAAAATAAAGCCTAAACTATTTCAAGGGAATACTGGGGGAGAAAAATGTCGTTCAGGATGAAGATAGGCTTTCGATCGCAAATATGTGTCAATTGTTTTCGTGACATTTTGTTGTGTTATGTTTTTTTTTTTCTCTTCAGGTCTCTCTCATCAGATTCTTAAATACTGTAATTCCCGATGCTTGGCTGTTGTTCCCCAAGGCGGAAATACTGATCATCTTGTTGGTGTTGAAATGTTCCTGTTGTGTTAGTATGAGATACTCTATAAAAGCTACGTGTTTTTGCTCTTGTGTTATTGATGTTGCTTAATGTCTTTCTCCATCATGTTGCATCTTTTCAAGATTTTACATGATCATTGTAGACTCATTCTCATGCGTAATGGTTTGGGGAGTGATCATTTGACTTTATTCTTTTTGAGTTTAATAACACACTCATTCATTCCATATGTTGTTGCAACATGTTAAATATATATATATATATATATATATACATATATATATATATAAGAGAGTTTTGGGTAAAATCTTTATCGTTGCACGTGAATGGCCCAGCTTTAGAATCTTATTCCTTTGAGGTTTTGTTATCTTGGCTACTCTTTACAGGTGTTGAAGCCGTTTTAGCATATGGTGATGTACTAGACATGCTTAGTATAATTTGCCAAAAGATATAACCAGATATGACTCGAAACATCTATTTATAGGTACACACTGAATCTATATGTCACTTTCCAAAAGTGAGAATATTAGGCAGATAATTTAATTGTATTGAATTTTTGTTCTTGTTCATCAGGTAGGAAGTGAAGGATCTTTGGGAACTGTATCCGAAGCTATCTTCAGTTAACATAGCTTTTCTGGCATGTAATGCTTATTATTTAAGTTGCCAGGTATGATTAGTTCCTATGTAAATCCATATATATACATATACATATATTATTTATTTATTTATTTATTTTTGTGGTAGAACTTTGGTCAAAACGAAATAATGCTACTATGGTGTCGTTGTACTTGTTGATTTCTGATGCTCTCAATTTTTGTATTATCAAAGGTTATTCATACAATTACTATGGACTCCAATTAAAATCTCAAAGTCAAGCGGATCGAAAAATGAGCATAGAGCTCCAATAATCCTCCAATGAAGACTTGAGGAATGGCAATATCAACCTGGGAACCAAGTTAAACATCGCAAACACTTTCAGGCTCAGATAAGAATTTAAAAAAAAAAAAAAAAAAAAAAAAAAAACTAGTAGTTAGTGCTTTACTTTTCTATGCGTGATGACTAATTTGTGTTAGATGGGTTGAAAATGATATAGATCTTTTAATATAAAATTTTAATTATTTTATATTTAATGGCTTTTCCAATAGGTCGTTTATTAATAAAGAGTAGTATTACTGTACCGAGTCGGGTTCGAATGTTAAATGTTGGGAAATAAAAAAATATTTTATAATGAGAGATGTCATTTAATAACGGGTCCTTTAATAACTATAAGAAACGATTTATTGTTATTTTTAAAACGTGAGAATATAAAATTATCAAAAAAAAAAAAACTATTTAAACCGTGGATTTTCTTTTTCTTTTCGGGTCTCTCACACTCTCTCTCTCTCTCTCTACCATTTTTGTTCAGACAGAGAAAGAGAACCAAAATAAAAAATATAAAAAAAAAAAACCATGACGAGCTCATTAGCCAACGCAAGGAAGGTACGGCCATGGCTTCTCTCTCTCCCCCTAACACTTAACAAACCAAATCACAGATTTTTCATTTTTTTCTTTTTAATTTATAGGGTTCAGTAGGAGCTTCTTGAGTGGCAAGTCAATCCTCCGGCGGGTTTCAAACACAAAGTCACCGATAATCTTCAAAGGTTTTTTCTTATATTTTCTTAAATTAAATTACCAAATATAAACTAAAAATGAATAATCTGTTTTTTTTTTATATACAACACATATTTTTTGGGACCAATTATATGTTGATTATTAATTTCCACTTTTTTTTTTTAACTAATCACATATATCGTTGTCTTTCTATTTTGGACTAATTAAAAAAAAAAAAACCTTGATTTCATATCCATTATTGCTTTTAGCATCCAAAAATAATTACATTAAATCAATAAATACAATTGAATAAAATAAAAACCAACAGTTTTTTTCACCAAAAAAAAAAACCTGAAAAAATCGGATCTTTCTCTCAATCTCTCACTCCGATCCAGAGCTCAGTCTCTCTCTCCAATGGAGTTTCCTTCGAAAATCGTCCAATTCTGAGCTCGCAGGCTATGGTGAATTTCACTTCCAGCTTAATTTTTGTTCTCTCTGATTCAATTTTGTAAGACTTCTGTGAAGAGCCGTCGGAGCTATGGCGGCGATTGCTTCGGCGCCGCCGTGGAACGCTGAGGACGACCTTCTTCTCAAGGCCGCGGTCGAGGTACTTTATCGCCATTTCAGATTCTCTCTCCATTGTTTCGCTTAGTTCAATTTCGATGTAATTCTCTCTTGTTTTGATTGAAATTTGTGTGTATATACTTTGTTATGTTCAATTTGAAATCGGAACTGTGATTTTCTTATGTAATTTTAGCTCAGTAATGTTTAATTGTTCGAAGTTCGTATTTTGTGAATTTTGGAGGTTAATTATAGACTCAAATAGTGATTCTCTGCAGGCTAGTAGAAATAATCTGTTTGAGAGTTTACCTGTAGCGCTTTGATTGATTCTTGGGCATTTGTGTTTTTGGAATTTGAGTGTTACTACTAAAGTAAAAAAGAAGACGGATATGATTCAATTTTAGTTTGAGTGAATTGATTTTGTTTGTTTGGGTTTTCGCAGGCAGGCGCTTCTCTGGAAGCACTTGCCAAAGGTGCGGTGCAGTTCTCGCGGAAGTTTACGGAGAGAGAGTTGCAAGATCGGTGGCGTTCTCTTCTCTACGACGCTGACGTTTCAGCCAGTGCTTCTGCTCGTATGACGCAGTTTGAGCTTTTTAATCCGAATATCTCGTTCAAGTTTAGTAAATTTGGCATTTCTAAAGTGCGCCTTGGAGGCGTTCCTTCAAAGAGAAAAGTTGAGAGTATTCGAAGGCAGTATTACAAGATGCGGAAGAAGTTGTGCTCGTTTAATAATTTCGATTTGAGTTTTATTGGCGCGCCGGATGCTGATGACGAAAATATGAATATGGGTAATGAGCTTTTAGATGGAAGTCATATGGTCGGGTTTCATGTTGAAAACTATTTTGAGTTTGCAGAGGAAGACCAAAACGTTGTGAATCGTGATCCTTTGAGCGTAGGGAAGGATGTTGCTACAGCTAATGATTCTTCTCTATTAAATAATCAGATCAAAGATCCATGCCCGTCTTCTAGAGGACTGATAAATAATAATAGAGAGCATAATACTGCCGACCAAGATTCAGTTAGGTTGGGACATGGCATGGTCGAGTTTCAGAATTGCACAAATGCAGGGGAGCTTGGGACCGCTCATGTACTGCAAGATATGCCTCTTTGGAAGACTATGGAAGACGTCCCAGCACCAGAAATGATGGATGTCAGTCTGGAAGTTAAGCATTGCAATGCTGAAGATGCAATGATAGGTTGTGGTGAGGACGGTGATCAAATAAGTTTACCCAGATACAATGTCGATGACTCACACATGGTACTAGGAGAGGGACTACCAGATGATGGAATAAATAGATCAATTTCTATCGTGGGAGATGATTTTGCCGATATTTCAGATTCACTCTTAAACTTTACAAATGAGCACGAGCCTCTTGTCATGGATGTAGATGGCGAGAATGTAAATGAAAAATCTTGTTTTGTGATTGGTACGTCACCTCGGTTAAGTTCTCCCAAAGATGGGCACAAAAATGATGGACAAAATGTCTGTCAACCAGAAAATTTAGAGTCAAAACCCGTCCATATTGTCTCTGAAGATGTAAATAACGCAGAAAAGAATGACAAGTCCAACCTGCTTCAGCCTCAGCCTGGTGATGTTACTCATTGTTCAATAATCAATAGTCTTTCAATTAAATCGGTGCCAAATCCTCATTCTCCTGAATTTCATTGTGAAATGATGGAGTGCCAGTTAAATACTGAGGATCCAGACATCCCATGCAATGATGATGTGATACAACCCGGATTCATAGAATCTAGTGATCCAGCTTCGTCCTTAACAACTAAACAGGTTAGAGTACAAGAAATTATAAGCTCGAAGAATGAAGAAAATCCCGCAGCGTCTCGTTCCGCCTCCCAGATGTTAGGAAATACACCAACTCCAAAAAACAGTCCAAACCTCCCACTCGTTGGTTGTGGGGTGAAACCAGAACCTTCGGATGCCCGTCTAGCTCCAGTCTCCAAACAGGCTAAAAATGCCCTTGCCGATACAAGTCAACGCAACTCAGTTGCAAATCCTAAGTTTGCTGCAAATAATGTGGTAAAACAAGAGGTTATGATTATTACCTTCAAGCTACTTGATATATTATTTATTCTTTTGTAGGTTGGTGGGTGTTGCTTGTAAATCACTAAAGTTGCTAGCTGTAAACAGGGAATAAACACTCCTATAACAATTAGGACGGAAAACGCACTCCTATCGAGAGAGCCAGGTGCTGTTGATTCAGTGTTGGACTTGGAGCCAGAAGCAAACACTTCAAGGTTAGATCGAGATGATTCTGAGGAAGAAGAATTAGATGGTGATCATGACATTCCTTATTTTTCTGATATTGAAAACATGGTAAGCAAATAGAAAATTGGTACTAGGAAATATGGTCCCAATTCTCTATTATTAATTTCAAACTCTACTTATTGATGTTTCTTTCAGATTCTTGAGATGGACTTGAGTCCAGATGGTGAGGACTCGCGTTTCAGTAAAAAAGGTAACTAATTTGGTGTTATATCTCTATTAATAACTGCTCTTTTGTGGTTCTAGATCATTTTACATTCAGTTGTTTTCGTGCAGAGTTTTTTTTTTTTTTTTAAGTTAAAGTTGTTTAGATTTTTTTTTTTTTTCCTGGTTATGTAGTCGCCAGGTATCATCAGAATGAGGATGCTAAAAGGAAAATTGTAAGATTGGAACAGTGTGCACGATCTTCCACACAAAGAGCCATTGCATCTAAAGGTGCATTTGCAGTATTGTATGGCCGACATCTGAAGCAATATATTAAGAAAACTGAGGTACATTTTTTCCCCTTAAAATCTCGCCCTTTTTTTCCCATATTGAAGTTGATATTATAAATTATGATTAATGGACTTGAATGAATATTTTTTGCACTTCATTGTTTGTTCTGTACTTCTAAATTCTGATATTCATTCATTTAAAATGGTCAGATGTACGCAATATTAGCAAGAATATCCTTTTCTTCGGATGGATATAGTTGTCTGAATTAATTTTCTCGAGACGTGATCTGGGTAGAATATAGACACTTGTAATAGTTACACATCTTTTTGACGCACCGCCATCATATCTGATTGCCACATTTTCTCTACTTCAAAGGTCATACTTGGCAGAGCAACGGAAGATAATGAAGTCAATATTGACTTGGGAGAGGAAGGCCGTGCCAACAAAATATCTAGGCGGCAGGTAGGCTTTGTTTTGATTTCCAGATACAGTTCTTGCATGTTTGCTTGCGCTAACAAGTTTTGGGAGGACGTTTTCGGGTTTCATGTTGCTTGTTAATAATAGCAACAGATGAACCAACCACCTTGTATTTGATTCATAGACTTTTTTGGTTATCTTGCGAGTCTACGCCTAAATTTATCATCTACAGATTTGGGAGAAATAAATAGATCAAGGGCAGTGAAGTGCAAATCATATTTGGTTGCTGATCGTAGAAGCTATAATATGTGAACTCTCATGTATGACTAGTTTTCCGTTTTTCCAGGCTCTTATAAAGATGGAAGAAAATGGCTCTTTCTTTCTGAAGAACATTGGCAAGAGTTCTATATTTTTGAATGGCAAAGAAGTAGCTACGGGACACCGTGTATGTCTCAGCTCTAGTTGTCTGATTGAGGTAATCATTTCAGGTCCTAGCTCAAAGAAGTTGCATCTTGTTAAGCCTATTCAAGTATTTCTCATCACTTAATCAAACATATTTTCATTGTTTATGTAAGCCTTGGTGGTTAATTTGGTTGTCGTCAATGGTGAATTAACAGATTACAGGAATGTCATTTGTGTTCGAGATGAACTACAAATCGATCAAGCGGTACCTGGAGAACGAGGCCAAAAACGGAAATGAGAAGCACGCCAATCTGGAGTGCTCACCACCTAGGGGAGATCAGTGAGTGCAAAAGTACAGTTGAAATCTATTATTTTTATGTTAACCTATGTTCTGTTTTGCATACTTAGCTACATCCAATGTATAAATCTTTCAAGCAAAAATATTATGTAAATACAGGATTTGCTTGTTCTCATCCTTTACGTTTCACTAGCTAGTTAATTTCTTCAAGAAAAGGAAAGATGGTAAGAAAGAATAGTTAGCATTAGCTTTTTTGAGATAAAAAACAATGTTAAAATAAATTGTATTTTATATATCTCCATTCTTTAATTTAATCTCTTCCTAGTGGTGCATGTCTTTATGAGTTTATTAATTTTAGCATGACTTTCATTAAAGTTCCTTTGAGGAAATAAATTAAAAAAGATTAAAAAAAAATAAAATAAAAAAAACCTAAGGCAGAGCATAGTAAATCTTTTGCATTAAATTCTGTCAAGGAAAAACTGAAAAATGGACCAAAATTAGATCCACATTAATGTCAATGCCATATGAATATGTGGACTGGTTCAGGCTCTTTTATTTATTTAACTTTATTTTTAATGAAAAAAATCTTCTTGCGACAAGAATATCTTAGGGCTCTTATAGTTGAAACATGAAAACGGTCTACATATTTTGTGGGCCATTATCAATTAATAATTATGTTGCATGTGGGTTGTAGCACTATAGTGCTTGTCTCTATAATATAAAAGAATAGTTAACTCATAGTAATTACTTTAGAAAGTTTGAGAATTTTTTAGATAGAACTTTCAGAGATTGTTAAAAACAGGGAAATAAACACCAAAAGTGAATATGTAGAAATGGGGTGGCGTTTTGGAAAGGTTTGCCATATAATTCAAAGTTAGTTAGCTATAATCCTATAATTAAAAGTGCATCATTGCAACTACCACTTTTGACATAAATGATCATGATATTTCAGATATACCTAAAAGAAAGCCCTACCAAACTTAGAAGCTCTTTGTAACAAACTGCATCCACTAAAAGCTTAACCTCTAGAAATGTTTTCCCTAAGTACTACTATGATTTGTAATGATTATTCTCTAGCATTAATTGAGAATAATTTGTTTTATCAAAAAAATTTGAGAATAATTTGACTCTCAAATCTTATCCAGCTACATTAGTCTCAATCAAAGCAGTGTGTTTAAACCGAACTAACTAACCTCATAGAGGACATTGTAACTCTAAGGGTCTTCCGGTTCAATAAAACCAAAAGGAAAAATACAAACACAGTAAGTTTGGATATAAGACTATAAGAGCAACTCCAACCCACGGTAAAATACCGTGGAATAGTTGCAATTTGGAGTATAATGCCACTCCAATCCATGCGCTATATATGCGCTATTTTGGAGTTGATCTACAGTACCACGCTATATATAGCGTGGTACTGTTCCACTGCATTTTTTTTTTTTTAATAATTTGTAATAAAAATATATAAATATTTTTTTAATATAGGTGAAATATATAAATAGTAAAAAGTAATAAAATAATGAAGATAAAAGGAATATTGAAAGAATATTCTTTTTTAGAGTGAAAAATAGAATATTGGATTGGAGATGAATATTGTTTGATGTTGACATTTACTCTATTTTAGAGTATTGTGTACTGTATTTTAGAATATTGGGTTGGAGATGGCCTAAGGACAAAAGAATAAACACCAATGTCTTTTCCACGAGTATAGCAAACCCTGCTTCACAATTACATTGCTTCAACAAACACTCTTTCTTTCAGATCCCAAATGTCTCTCAAAATTTACTACTTCCTTTTTCAATTTCAACTGAAAATCATGTCGAAGCACTAAATTCCCTAAAAAAATAAGAGCCATTGAACACAACAACTCATCACTCAACCCAGTCAATAACATCTCAGCAAAAAAAAAAACCCACAGTCAATAACAAGCTCGTTTCATTGGGACCCACTAGACGTCACTGCATTGATTCTATTCATGAATCATGATCAACCAAGATGTAACCTTTAGGACAAACACTTGTACACACACACACACACACACACAAACATCAATCTCATCCCTCTCTCTCTCAAAGTTCCCAAGTTCCATAAACACACAACCAAATACAGATAAATGATCATGAAAAAGAGCTCTGACAAATGACAATCAATCTTGTTTACCTATATATCTAATCTAATCTAATCTACCCGTGAAATCCATTTCCACCAAAAAGAGAGCCTCTGACTCTGTCACACTCTCAGAGCTCAAAAGTACCACAGTCCACAAACAGCCACTAAATAAAGCCATATTTCACCATCTCTGATTTCACCCCCAGAACCAACGGTCCTGATCAACTTGGTCTCTCCTATATCTCTCACACTATCTAACCACTGCAATCCCAAGTTCTTATCTTTCCCCCCCCAAAAAAAAAAAAAAAGAAAACAAATGGGAACAAAACTTGTTTCTTTGTCAACTCTTGTTGTTGCAATGACAATTACAATTTCAGGGCTTTTTTTGAATGTGGAAACAAAGACACATTGGGGAGATATACAAGTGCTCAAAGACCTCAAGGCCGAGTTGGACCCTGACTCAGTGAGTCCCGGGTCATGCATTAGCACGTGGGACTTCTCCGCCGCCGCCGACCCGTGCGACAGCCTCTTCAGCGAGCGCTTCACGTGCGGGTTCAGGTGCGACGACTCGGACGATTCCGGAGCGAGTCGGCTCACCGAACTCGCCCTCGACCAGGCGGGTTACTCTGGCTCACTCGCCTCCCTCTCTCTCAGCCTCCCTTACCTCGAAACCCTAGACCTCTCCAACAACCGCTTCGCCGGCTCGATCCCCGACTCGCTCGCCGGACTCGCCCGCCTCCGCCGACTCGTCCTCTCCGGCAACTCGTTCTCCGGCGAGATTCCCTCCTCCGTCGGAAACCTCCCGACCCTCGAGGAGCTCTGCCTCGACAACAACCGGCTCAGCGGGAAAATCCCGCCACTGAGTCAACTCGGAAGCTTGAAGCGCCTCGAGCTCCAATCCAACTCGCTCTCCGGCGAGTTTCCCGATCTGGGCACACTCAAAAACCTCTCTTTCCTCGACCTGAGCAACAACAAGCTCTCCGGCGAGCTGCCCAAAACCCTGCCATACTCTCTCATCGAGCTCTCTCTCCGAAACAACACGTTTCATGGCAAAGTCCCGAGCCTCTCAAAGGACTCGCCTTTCTTGCAAGTCCTCGATCTGAGTCACAACCGAGTCGGCGACTCGGTCCCGTCGGCGCTCTTCACCCACGAGTCGCTCCAACAGCTCACTCTCTCCTTCAACCGATTCACGGCCATCGACTCGCCGTCCCAAGGCGAGCTCGCTCGGTCTCAGCTCATCGCGTTGGACATAAACGACAACGAAATCGGGGGCTTTTTGCCGTCGTTTTTGGCCCTCATGCCGAGGCTCGCGGCTCTGTCGTTGGAGAACAACCGGTTCACGGGGATGATTCCAGTTCAGTACGCCATCAAAACGGCCTTTCCCGGTTCGGGGGTCGAACCGTTCGAGAGGCTCTTGCTGGGCCGGAATTACTTGTTTGGGCCCATTCCGGGCCCACTAATGAGGCTCAGGCCTGGCTCGGCCCACATTGAGCTGACCGGGAACTGCCTCATCCGGTGCCCGGAGGTGTTTTTCTTTTGTCAGGGCGGGGATCAGAAGTCACTCGCCGAGTGTAAAGCCTTTGGACCTATAATTCCTTGACCATGTATAAAAAAATTTAAAAAAAAAAAAGAGAAATATTTGTGGTAGTTTTATTATTAATAATTGGTTATTGTTACTATTATTATTGGATTGTATTGTTTTGTTGTTTTCTTTCGGGTAATTAGCATTACTCGCTATTGGATTCCTCGTGTTTTTGTCAATTTGGTTCTCTAATATTTTGGTAAATTTTTTTGAAATAAAAAATGGAGATATTATTGGAATTTGTCTCCTTAAATTTGCCATGTTTTAGCACTTTAGTCTTTGAAATTTGATTTACGTGGGCAATTTGGTTTCTGAACTAATCCAATATTTGTTCACAAATCACTCTCTTTTAACAATTTTGGAGTTAAATGCCAAAACGTAAAGATTCTTTTTCAAGGTTCAAATTGTCTAAAATAAAAGTTTTAAGGCCTAAAATTACAAAATTTCCGCATGGAACACTTTTCCGTTTGGCTAATATTCAAATAGTAGCGTTAATACGTAAATAATTATAAGGAAGATCTGTTTGTGTTAGTGTTGATAAGTACGTAAGTAATTATGAGATGAGAGTGTTGTTTGTCTGATGGTACGTAAACATATTATCTGATCAAATCAATCAAAACTAGTTTAGAAGTTGGATCTCTCTTTTTGTTTAATGTTTTTTTCACTGACATAAGAACGTTATGCCCACGTGATGTCTCTTATCCACGTGCCATTCCGAAGCGTGCTTAATACGCGTCTGTGGGGTCCACAGATAGGGATATAATATTTGTGGCCCAAGCCCAATATATCAAGATCTTAAGGCCCATTATCTTAGTAGCTCCACGGCATTTTATCAGACGATAACTTAATAATCTATACCGCAATAGTTTGCTCTGATCTATGTTTGTATAGTATAAAAATAAGGGCATAAAATATAAGTATAACATAAAATACGTATTAATTACTAATGGTCTAAAATGGGGCAGAATTTCAAATTTGGAAAGGCACTTAATCTTTATCTAAACACTACCACTGCTTTAAATTGGAATACTTTTTTTTTAAGAGATTTAGTAGTATAAAGCAAAATTTTCCTCAATATTTATCAATTTTTCTTGGATAAGTGGTTACTTGTTATGGTACAGAACACTATGTTGAGGTTTCAGATTTTAATCTTTCTGAGTGCACAACGTGCTCTGACCATGCGGTTGCGTCAAAGTTGTTACTCACAAACATTGCTCGACCACTCGAGTGTGGTTGAGCAAGGCTAAAAGCCTAAAAGTTTTTTTCTTTTCAAGACTTCAAGATGCTAAACTTAAAAACAATATCCTTTTTTAGGGATAAAATAGACTCATCTAATGTAAAGTAATTGCCAAACAATTGCAATTCAAATAAAAAATTATTTAAATTATTTTGCTACAATAAACTTACTCACAAAATTTAAACTTAACACATTTACTACAGTAAATGTAGTTTGGATTGCAATTATTTCGCTCAAGAGCACAGTGATATATATATATATATATATATATAATAAAGCTCATTTAGTTATTCATAAGGTTATCTTTAGGTTCGAATCCTCACAAGTCACAATTCCACATGCTTTCTTTGGTATCATGTTCACGTTGATTAAAACTCATCTCAAAAACTATTGTTCTATTTTTTTGTCCAACTTTTAATTTTAAGAATGTATTTAAGACTTTCAATTCAAATCACCATATCAAGCCTCTTTTCCCATTTCCTTATTATCTCTAATAATGAAAATTTGATACCGTCTAGCAAGTACAAGTATTTACAATAGAAACAAAACGTGCTAAAACTATTTCGTTTTGAAATTAATTGGAATATAAACCCCCTTAATCTTATAACACAAAACCAAACCTAATTAACAAAAATAGTATTAATATACACATTAAACTGAAGCTTAAAACAGTCTTCTTTCTACCCTGCAATTATTGATCTTTCTATATCTTCTATACCTCTGAAAGTAGTCTCAACACACTACTTAATTATGGTCTTAATTACAAACACACACACGCGCATATATACATATATTTTACACTTTCTGCAAAGGTTTTAAGGCAAAACATTACTTAACGTAAAAGAAACCAAAGGAATCTAAAAAGTAGCCATTATCTATGTCGCACACAGAGCCTGGTTTCTTGGGTTCAAGTTGTATAGAGATATAGCCATGCGTAGGACAATAACAATATAATATGTACTTATATATATATATATATATATATTATACATATAGCAGAAGAAAAGGCAGTGAAAGAATATGTCCTCAAATATGTGAACAATAAAACAAAAACTGTTTTCCTTTTGATCACTTCTTGGATTACATGGACCAAAAAGTTCAAAGTTTTTTTAGAACATTAGATAATACATGCAATATTATAACTTAATTCAGAAAAAAAAAAAAACAAAAACAAAAGGATGTGCACAGTGCATAGTTATATGATAGATGTGTAAATCTATATTATACAGAAAAAGAAATGTCACATTGTATAGAAAAAAAGTATCCAAAAAAATTGAAAGTGACATCTTATAAGTAGACAAAATAATATATATATATATATATATATATAAATGACATATTATTTTAATAAATTATTTCTGATTTTCTTTTTCTAACTACATAGTCCTATATGTGTGTGTGTGTTCTTTTTATTCTATTTTAAATATTAACACATGACACAAATGATAACCAACACTATCACCACCACCAAGGCCTCTTCTAGTTCTATAGTACTATAAATAACCAAGAAACCTCTTACTCTTTCACTCACTTCACTTAAATTCTTTCCCACAAAAACAGAACCAAAAAAAAGAAAAAAAAAAAAAAGAATGGAAGCCCTTCACAGAAAGGCCATCTCTCTCATAATTCTCACCCTCTCTCTCTCACTCCAACTCTCTGAGTCATGCCATGAAGTGGACAAAGAAGCACTGTTACACTTCAAACACAGCATAGTCTCAGACCCTTCGAAGCTTCTCGGCTCATGGAAACCTTCCTCTGACTGTTGCTCTTCATGGGAAGGCATTGTCTGTGACAGTTCCAACAACAAGAGAGTCATCAATGTCTCTCGCACAGGCCTTGTCTCAGGCAATGACTTTCTCTTCGAGACCTTCCTGGTTGGCTCTTTGTCACCTTTTCTAGGCAACTTGACATTCCTTCGAGTCCTTGACTTTAGTGGACTCAAGTTCTTGAAAGGTCATATTCCTCAAGAGCTTGGCAAATTGTCCCATCTCACTCACCTCTTTCTTGACTCCAACAGGCTTGGAGGCTCAATTCCCTTGACATTTCAACACCTTCATAGCCTCAAAAAGCTCTATCTTAGTGACAATCTTTTGTCTGGTTTTGTTCATAATTATGTTTTTGGATCTTTGAGGTCACTCTCTGAGTTGGGTCTCTCGGGGAATAGATTTTCCGGGTCGATCCCGACTTCCATTGGGGATTTGACATTGCTCACTAAGCTTGACCTT